>CM053623.1:98911163-98940630 GCA_028646595.1 Phalanger gymnotis
AGGGGGATGGGAGGGGAATGGGGGGACGGAGGGGAGGGCAAACTGGGGAACAGGGCAAACTGGGGAACAGGGCAACCAGAGTGTACGCCATCTTGGAGTGGGGGGGGGTGGAAATGGGGAGAAAATCTGTAATTCAAACGCATGTGAAAATCAATGCTGAAAACTAAACATATTAAAAATAAATTAAAAAAAAAAGATACATGGTAAGGTAGAATGTTGTTAGAGCAGTCCAAGTATGAGCTAATTAGGGCCTGATGAGACCTCAGTATTAGGGTAGCTGAAGGAAATATGCATATATATATATATATATATATACACACATATATATATGTATATGTGGATATATGTATATATGTGTGTGTGTATATATGTATATATAGGTATGTATATATGTGTGTGTATGCATGTATACATGTATGTGTATTATGTGTATGTATATGTATATATGTGTGTGTGTATATATATATATATATGTATATATATATAGACAGAGGACACAGGGTGAGTTGGATATGAAGGGTTGATACCAAAAAAAATAAAATCAAATTAAGGGATGAGAGAGGAATGTATTAAGAGAGAGAGAAAGGGAGAGATAGAATGGGGTAAATTATCTCTCATAAAAGTGGCAAGAAAAAGCAGTTCTGTAGGAAGGGAAGAGGGGGCAGGTGAGGGGGAATGAGTGAACCTTGCTATCATTGGATTTGACCTAAGGAGGGAATACCATACACACTCAGTTGGGTATCTTACCCCACAGGAAAGAAGGAGGAAGAAGATAAAAAAGGGAGGATGATAGAAGGGAGGGCAGATAGGGGGAAGAGGTAATCAAAAACAAACCCTTTCTAAAAGGGACAGGGTCAAGGGAGAAAATTCAGTAAAGGGGGATAGGTTAGGAAGGAGCAATATATATAGTCAGTCTTTCACAACATGAGTATTGTGGAAGGGTTTTACATAATGATACACATTTGGCCTAGGCTGAATTGCTTGCCTTCTTAAGGAGGGTGGGTGGTGAGGGAAGAGGGGAGAGAATTTGGAACTCAAAATTTTAAAAACAGATGTTCAAAAACAAACAAAAAGAAAGTTTTTGCATGCAACTAGGAAATAAGATACACAGGCAATGAGGTATAGAAATTTATCTTGCCCTACAAGAAAGGAAGGGAAAAGGGGATTTGAGGAGAGTTGGGCAACAGAAGGGAAGGCTGACTGGGGAATGTGGCAACCAGAATATATGCCATCTTGGAGTTGGGGGGAGGGTAGAAATGGGGAGAAAATTTGTAATTCAAACTCTTGTGAAAATCAATGCTGAAAACTAAATATATTAAATAAATTAAAAAAATAAAAAATAATTAGGGCCTGAACCAGGGAGATGGAAGTGGGAGTAGAAACACATTTTAGTCTGTAAGAAACTTAAGGCAAAACAACGTTGTCTTTGTCTCTGTATACTACATAGGATCTGGGGATAGCCCTTACACATATTGTAGTAGATATTAAAAAAATGAAGGAAATCAATATGATTTGGTTTGTACTTGAATGTAGTATGTCAAGGAGAAGGATATGTCCAAAATCAATCTAAGTTTCCTGTGCTGAATGACAGGTAGCATGATGGGTACTGTTGTCAGGCATAGAGAAGTTAACAGGGAGGGGTCATTTGGTAGAGAAGACAATAAATTTCATTTAAGACATGTTAGGCTCATGATATTCAAGTGTAAATGGTTAGTCAGTTATTAGAGATTTAAAAACTGGAGTCCAAGTTGAAATAAAGAATACAGAAATATTGGTGTAAAAAGTTATCATAACTGAATTGAAGCCATGAAAATTAAAGAAATTTCTGAGGGTCACTTTGTAGGAAATAAAAGAGAAGAGGGGCTGGGTCTTAAGTCATAGAAATATTCAAGAGAGAAGGAAATGGGAGAAAAATTAATGAAGAAATAAAGCAGAAAGCTTTTAAGAGGTAAGAATAGCTAGAGAATAGAAGCCCAGACAGGAAAAAAGTGTCAGGAGGTGGGAGTTGGGGGTTAATGATGGTGTCAAATGTAGCAGTGAAGTTGAAGAGAATCAGGAATATATTAGGCAAAATGAAGCACCAAAAAGCAAGCTTCTTACTTACCTATACAAACAATATCAGTAAGTTATTATGCATTATTGATGAAAAAAATGACAACGATGGAATGTTTTGTAGTTCCATTGATATAAATTTTGAATTTGAATAGGTATTTTTTTTATTTTGTAATTTTGAATTTTTTTTCTTATTTCTTACTGTATTTTTTAGTAATCTACAGAACAGCTGATGAGCTTTTTGTGAATTTATTTTATATCCTGATACTTTACCAAAAAAGTAATTATTTTGATTAAATTTTTCATTGAATCTCTAGGATTCTCTATTTAAAACTTCATGTCATCTGCAAATAGCAATTTTTACTTCCTCTTTACCTGTACTTATTCTCTAGAGTGCAGCCTTTCTATGTGCCAATGATGGAACATGGAGATAAAGACCATAAGAGTTGGGGAGTAAGAAAGCAATGGGTAGTGAGGAACTGAAAGCAGTGGCAGACTGAGTCTGGTGGGTGGTCACCATGGATTTTGAAGCCCCTGATAATGACTGCAATGAGTGAGGTGGATAAAAAGACATGTTCAAATTATGTATGAGACTTCTGAAATGAAGTGAGGGTTGGATATTGACCATATTGATAATGATTTAGTAAGAGTGGTATGCCTGCACATCGAGGAATTCAGATAATTAGAAGTGGAGAAACCATGGTAGTTCAACGGTCTAGAAGAGACACTGAGAAGATATGCACAAAAGGCAGGAAAACGAGAAGATGAGAACAATGGGGAAATAGAGGAAAATTTCTGTTAAAACAAGAAAGTGGAAAAAAGGTAATAACTAGGCTTAGGACAAAGGGCAGTTTAATCATAGTACAATGTTCAACTTTAGAAGGAAAATGCAGCATGAGAAAGGTAAGGGTTTGATCATTATGAAGATACATGGATATAGTCAGATCAAGGGGTGCACTGTTAGAGAATGTAGAGTACATACTGAAAGGAAACATTAAAGTGGGAAGAACAAAAGTGCACAAAGAAATAGGAGTGTATCCAGTTCCTCTGTTAGCCTGAAATGGCCTGACGGATGAATCCATGGAAATCCAATGGAAAGAAGAGATACAGAGGAGGCTTAAGATAAATATATGAGTCAATGGAAATGAATCACACAGACCCAGAAACACATGGGCCTAATGGTTTTGATGACAATATTTCAAATGGAGGTACTTCATCAGTTACTTAGTAGGAATGTTGTAGATGGGGTTCATAATTTGATCAAATGTTAGATCAAATAATATTCAAAGTCTTAAATTCTATGTTTCTTGAACTTGTTGATGAAATTCAAATCACTGCAAAATGATGCCTATTTATTAAACATTTGGATAATTTATCCACTAAATTCTTAAAGTCTGTAAATATGGCTTTATTATGTATTGTTATTTTTCAGAAGTGTTCAAGAGAAGATGTTTTCATGGAACTCTCTGGTAGTTGATTAGTCCCTTTAATACATCACACTGACTATTGCAGATTACTAAGACAAGAAGAGTAATTCAGTAGAAAGATAGCTGATCAGACTTCAGAGGAGCAGGGTTTCAAATCTGGATAGAATACTGGACTTGAGATAGGAAGAACTAAGTTTAAATGCTGCACTCATCACATACTATGTGATCCTGGGCACATTACATAACCTTTCTTTGCCTCAATTTTCTCAACGCTGAAGTGGTAATAATAGCACCTACTCCACAGGGTTGTTGTGAGGATCAAATGAGATAAACATATGTAAAATATTTGACAAACTTTAAAACATAAATGTTAGTTATTCCTATAGCAATCATCTGTGTGACCATGGACAACTAACTTCACCTCTCTACATCTCAATTTTCTCATCTATAAAATAATGGAGGTGGACCATATACATCCTGTATTCCAAATATGCTTCCAGGTTCAAATCTATATGTCTGTGATCCTAATTTAAATGGTGTCCTTGTAGCCTAAGAAGTGAAATTATATGTGTGTATATATATATATATATATGCATATATGTATATATATGTAGTGTGTGTGTATATACACACATATACATACACACATATATGTATTGAGAAAGACAAGAAGAAATAAAAAGAGAAAAAAGAAGTAAAAAGGAAGGAAGGAAGGAAGGAAGGAAGGAAGGAAGGAAGGAAGGAAGGAAGGAAGGAAGGAAGGAAGGAAGGAAGGAAGAATTTTTTTGAGTGCTTACTATGAGGCACTGTGCTTAGCAAGGGTCAAGGCAGTATCTTCTGTCTTAGGTAAACACTACTCAGCTCTGTCCAGCACCTATTTTGTCATTGGGCATTGTTTCATTCCTTAAGATCACCCTGCTTCAATTTCTTCAGAATTGAGTCCAGGTCAGTAATGATTTATGATAATGACATCTATTCGTTTCTGTTCTCTAACTTATTTTCATACCTCTGCCTGCTTTTGTCCAATGGTAAGCACATCCTGAGTCCTTGGCATGTAGGTACTTTCTGGAACTTTTCCAATCCCTAATCACACAATAAACAATCTCCTAGCACCACAGAAGACTAGGCCGTTTGGGATTAGAGAGCTCTAGCATGCTAGTTGTTTCTACATCAGCTGATTATTCAAGTCCAACAAACCCTTAAGGAAAGGAAGATGGCCACAAAAGTGACTGTGGTATGAGAGCTGATTATCAAGGCTTCTTCTACCATTTATGGGATAACTCTTGCTACTATCCATGAATGGTCTGTGTGTCTTCCTTCCAGAGAACCCTTAAATTCACTAATGTTCCTCCGGCTGATAAAACAGCTAAGACATGAGTGTAAAGTGAGGTAATGTTCGATGGTAAATCCTGACATATGCATTTGCAGTAGTCCCATGTTCTTTATCCAGGTTGTTTTTAGAGTCTATGATGCTATCTAACTTGAATACTATACTAGATATATGGTCTCATTAATGTTCCCAACAATAATACAAATCACAATTGATCAAAACCTGACCTTCTATGTAATTCTATTCCACAACCTTCCATAAGTTCATTTCTGGGTGGGTGGGGAGGGAACAATGTATGTATGTATGTATTCAAGGGACTTCCTTGATTTTTCCTAAGATTATGGAGATAAAACCTCAACAGTCTGGCTGACTATTGGTGGTCCCTCATTTGCTATATAGACAGCTAATCTTTTTTCCCCCTCTTTCTCCTTCCCCTGATGTCATCCTATACATCACTTCCGCATAAATGAGGAATTATTAGGAAGGAATCCTTATTCGTAATATATAGCCTACTGGCAACTTAGATTCTCTAGACACGGTAGCATTATACGACTCACAGTAAATAAATAAATAGAAAGAAATTAGTGTTAAGAAGATGTGTTCTTTTTTTTTTTCCAAGAAGAGGCATGAGAAAATAGCCCCTTCCAGTCTTTGCCGAGGAGGGTGACTATGGACATTAAAATATATGTGCGTCAGTGCACACGCACATGCACATGGAAGCTAGGAGGACTGACTTCAAATCATGCCTCAGACATTTGCTACCTATGTGACCTGGGAAAGTCACTTAACTTTCCTGGCCTCAGTTTTCTTGTCTGTAAAATGGGAATAACAGAAGCACCTACCTCACATGGTTCTTGAGAGGATCAGAAAGGATCAAATATGTAAGCACTTTGCAAGCCATGAAGTGCTATATAATGATAGGTATTATTATCATGAATCTGTTTTCTCTTCTTTATTCTTTGTTTATAAGAGATAGCTCTCTGGGAGAGGGAGGGAAAAGATGCATATTTGAAAATGTAAAAATAAAATGTGATAATGTTTGTTTTTTTTTTAAATCATGCAGACTATGTTTCAAGAAGAAGCTTAGGATTATAAAAACATCAATCTAACCCAGTATCCTCATATTATTCATTTCTTGGCCCATCTCTTTGTCCATTTGTTATATCTGAACCAGAAAGAAGTCCTGACGGACAAGCTCCATAAGCTGTCCATCCAAATGAATGTTATCTAATTATCTCAATTTTCTGTTAGTAAAGGATAATTTGGGATTTTTCATGCCAAGAACTGATGAGAATGCTGTATGTGACACATGGCCAAGCACATAGTTCAGAGAAAAGTATTTAAAGAGAGGGCATCTCATTTCTTTTATAGACCTTGAAATGTGAGTGCCTATTACTTGCCAAAATGTGTCCTTAGCTTTCCTTACTTCAGTGGTCCTAATGATTCCTACTCAGGAATTAAGCACTTAGGCCATTATTAGACAAGTAATAAACTATAGTTTTCAAGCTTTGTAAAAAAATAACTACAGAAAATGTCTTCTACAAATTACATTCCTTTCCCAATTTAAAATAGAAACTAGAACAGAGTTCATATTTTTAAAAGAAAAGACAGATAGTTTTAGTATGATCAGCTACAGTTTTTCTTATATCATAAAAGATGTCAGGAAAAGCATTTTTAAATGTTTTCCATTTAACACAATGTAATAAGGATGCATCTTACCTCCAATTTTCTACTCTTCCTTACTGTACATGTCATTTCACCACTGTATGGCAGATTATTTCACATATACACAAAATGGAGACTATCACTTACTGTGAGCAGAAAACAGATAGCAGATAGGTTTTAAAAGAGACATTATTGTCAAGAATGATGAAGTCTTATCAGCAGCAACAACATGTATTTGGTTCTCTTCAGCTATGAAAAGAGGCCCCCTAAAATGCTTCAGATCAGTGTTCAGACCCATTCAACCTACCAGAACTGTTTGCTTCTGTATTATCTCCTATGAAATATTCAAACCTTAGGACATAGCTGTGGAAAGGTCACTGACTCGAAATTTGAATCCTGTCTCTGCAAGTTAATACCTGTATTTGCCTTGGGCAAGTCACAACATTTCTGAGCCTCTAGTTTTTGGTTTTGTTTTGTTTTTTCCTTTCTCTTTTTTATTATTTGTACCTAAACTTTTTAAAATTATTATTATGAAATTAATACTTATCAACAAACATTCAGAGTAAATGACAAAAAGGATTTTATTTAAAACTGTAAACTCTTGGGTCTCAGTATTTTCATCAATAAAAATGAGGGGCTTGTGATATCTACATCTCTACGGACTTTTCCAGATCTAAATCTATTGTCCTAAATACCATGTGGAACAGAACAATCTGTTTTTGCTCTGGTCCCCATTCAGGGGATATCATCATCATCATCATCATCATCATCATCATCATCATCATCATCAACATCGTCATTTAACTGTTCTATGGACCAGTTGAATATAACTAACATATCTATACTTATAAAGGTGGTGGTGTTTACATAATAATACTGTATATTGGTATATAATTTATTTGAATATTTTCATATCTATTATCTAATTGTGTCTTTATTCTCATAATTTTTTTTTATCTATTTTTGCTATGCATTCCTAGGGAAATGGTTTCTGTATATCAGACTTTTTGCTATGTATTCCCATCTTGGTGCTTCTCTGGGTAGAGCAGACCTACCCTTCAGTTGAACCCCGGTTCTCTTTTCTTTGGCTTCCTTTTCCTTGTGATCAAAAAGCTATCTCTGCTGTTGTAGTCTTAAGAATAGGAAGTAGGGATCTCTAATTGATTAAACCACCGTTACCAATTCATTTTGGCCCCATCTCCACAAAGAATAATTTCAGAGAGCTGGTTAGTACTGAGCTTAAGTCACTTGCCCAGGATCCCATAGCTAATGTGTGTTAGAAGACCCAGGTCTTCCTGACTTTGAGGCCAGCTTTATGTCACACTGCCTTAATATTATCAACTCACAAATTAATTCTCCTGGCTAGAATCTTTGCCTTACTTGTTTAGAACAATGCCTGCAGCATGTAGATGAATCTTATATATTTCCTCAAGCTTGCCATGGTAATGCTTATAGAGCATTGCTAGCTAATGATATCCACACTGTTGATATCTACACTCTTACTCTTCTTTCAGCTTCACATATATGCAAAAGGACAACCCCCATGTTTCTGAAGGGGCCTAAGAAAATGAAGTAAATAGCTTTCTTGTTTCTATTTGTTTTAAAAGTGTTTTAGAATAATTTTAAAGCGGGGGGGGGGGCAGGATCCACAGCCTTGAGGCCACATGTGCCTCAAATACAGCCCTTTGACTGAATCCAAACTTCACACAATGTTGAAGTTTGGGTTCAGTCAAAGGGCTATATTTGAGGACCTAGAGGGCCACCATAGGTTCCCCACCTTGATGCTTTGGTAAATCGTTGGACTCTGGTATCACCTGCTAAAAGGAATATTATTTGATCTTTTAGTGAAATTTACAATGAACTTCTGTGGGCAGGTATCATTATTCAAATTGTACAAATGAGGTATATAGAGATTAAATTACTTACCCAGACACATGTAGCTTGCTGATAGCAGAGCCTAGATGAGACCAGTCTACTAGGTTACTATCAATTTTGTACTATCTATCATGAGGATGAGATGCATTATTTATGTGGATTAAGTGATGAACAAGGAACTCTGAAAGTGACCAAAGGAAAGACCTTCAAATAGAAAGGAAAGGAAAATCAAAACAACATGACTACTCTACATTCACCAGAAAAGGCAAGGGAAAATGGAAGAATGTATTCAGAAGAGCAAAGGATCTCAGGATAAAATGTAAACTGATCTATCATGCATATCTAAACCTACCTTTTAATAAAAGAGATAGAACTTTAATTAGGAAGAACTTCATCAAATTGAGGATTTTATATTTGATCATAGAGGTTATAGGGAACCATTGGAGTTTACAGAATGGGGGGATGATATGGTCAGATCCACAATATGGGAAAATCACTTTGGCAGTTGAAAAGAGGATCATTTGGAGCAGAAAGAGATTTTGAACCTGGGAGACCAAGGAAAAAGCTACCTGGTAAAGAGAGCTTTCAACTGGGTGGTGTCTGTGTAAACAGAGATAAGAGAATGCATATATTTGGCAATTAAAAGGTCATTCCTAACTTAGATGACTGACCAAAGAATGTGAACAGTTCTCCAAAGAAGAATTACTTACCATAAAAGAATACTTCACACTAATCACCCCATCGCTAATAAAATAAATGCAGATTGAAAGAACCACAGGTGCAATTTAGCAAAGATGAAGAAAGATAAATATCATCAGTGTTGGAAGAGTTGTAGGAAGACAGACACACTGAAACATGGTTGGTGCAGCTGTGAATCAGTGCAACTATTTCATAAAGCAATTTGAAATTATGCACAGCAATTAAATATATACACTCTTGCACCCAGAGATGAGACTTATACCCTAAAGTGGCCATTGTTAAGGAAAAGTATCCACATATACTAGAATATTTATAGTATCATTTTTTGTGATGGTAGAAATTTGGGAACAAATTAGACGCACATCATTTGGAGAATGGCTGAATAAGTTATGGTGCGTAGATGTAATGGAATATTACTGTGCTATAAGAAATTATGAATGTTATGAGCCCAGAGAAGCATGGGGAGATGTATATTGAGTGTATATTGAGAAATAAGCAGAGTCAAGAAAACAACACATATCATGACAATAACAATGTAAATAGAAAGAACTACCCACCCCCCAAATCCAAAATGAACAGTGCAAAGTCATAGAGAACAAGCATGTCTTAAAAGAATGGATTATGAGAAGGCATTCATATAACCCTCTTTTCAGAGGTGGAAGGACCATAAATGTTACACAATCCACATATTTTCAGACTTTTTTTGATGTATTGATCATGCCAATTTTTCATCATTTTTTTTTTGTTTCTAGAACATAGTATTTTTTTTTTACATGAAATGGTTCCACAAGAGAGGGAGAGATACTGGGGAAAACTGTGTTGATGTAAAAATGAACCTTATTTTAGAAAAAAAAAAGTTTTCACTTGCCTCTCAAGCTATCTTTTCTTCTTATCAATGCCAAACTCCAACAAAAGCTGTCTACAAACTTGTTTTTATTTTCTCACCTCCCAATTACTCCTCAGCCCTGCAAAATTTGGATTCTACCCCCAGTACTCATCTGAAACTACTCTTTCCAAGGTCACTAGGGATTTCTTTATTGAACTTTCTCAGTTCCATGTCCTTCTAGAACACTCTATCTTTCTGAATGTTCTCTCTCATCCCTATGTCTTAGCAATACTGCTCTACTACAGTTTCCTTCCTACCTACTGGATCTATCTTTCTCAATCTTTTTTTTTTCCATTTCCTACACCTAATAGTGCCTGACACATAGTAGCTGTTTTATAAATGCATGTTGGCTTGTTGATGAATTTAAGTACACAGCTGTCAAAGTAAGAGGCAATGAAAATGGGAAACGTCAAAAAATCTAATCCTCTTCTGCCACTAACTCATTGTGTGATTGACATTTATTTTTTTTATGTTTTGGTTTTTTGGCAGGGCAATTGGGGTTAAGTGACTTGCCCAAGGTCACACAGCTAGTACATGTGTCAAGTGTCTGAGGCTGGATTTGAGCTCAGATCCTCCTGACTCCAGGGCCGGTGCTCTACTCACTGCACCACCTAGCTGCCCCATGATTGACATTCAGAAAGTGATTTCATCTCTGATTCTCCATTTCCTCTGGTTTATAATAATGAGTTTGAATTAAATCATCTTTTAAATACCTTACAGCTAACTCAGCCACTATTAACCTGACTCATCAACCTCTATATTCTTGAGTTCTTATTTCTCAATACCTCAAAAAATTTGTGATTTCATGAATAATCCAACCCCTTTCATGCCATAGTAGATGGTTTTTATTTGTTTTTGTTGTGGTCAAAAAGTCTCATCAAGTAGGGGCCAATCTTTTGTTGATGAGTCTCTCTGAACTCAGAAATGTCCTCTAGCATTAAACATAGAGTCCAAATTTATATTTCTTGCCAGAGTTTGTAATCTCTTGGTGACACAGCCCTTGAGGGTCCAGGGTAATCTCTATATTATTCCTAATCACATGGGCTCTCCTCTCCCTTCAGCCTATCTATATTTATTCTTTTTGTATATGTGGGTGTTTAGCTATCCACACATTCATGTGCAAAATTCATCTTGGTGACACCCCTCCCTCTTTGGAAGTTCTGTAGTAGCTACCATCTCCATTGATACCACCTTTTCTTATTCTGTTATCTTGACTAGCCAGGCAAAATTGGTGAAGGCCAGTAGACAATTCAAAATAGACTTCGAGAAAAGTAATGAGAAAGGACTCTGGTCCTACTACCAAGAGAAGACTGTTCAGAGTAATTCATCACCAAAAGGTTGGCCACCACATAATGAAGTCTGTTGACCACAATGATATGTCAATGAAGGAATGAGAGGTATGGGAGGGTAGGATAAGGAATGAGTAACTGACTTTGACACCTGATAAGCATTCTGCTATAGGCAGGCTCTGTTTGTAGGGGCTGGCTGAGGTTATCCTCTAGCCTATCATAATGCACAATCAAAGGGAGGTCTCAGATAATTGGCTAAATTGTCTAATTGATCCATTGTTCCCAGGAACAGATGGATACATGTTCCACACTGTTCTGGCATCAAAAACAAAATGTTTCAGATGAAAGGATGTGATTAAGAATGCACTCTCAAGTTTGCATTTAGAGCTCCAGAGTGTTCTGTGTGCCACCAATGTAGGTAAACAGGCCACCTCTGGTCACATGGTTAAGTAGAAGCAATCACTGTTCTCAACTAGATAGATACTACAAAGATATTCACTTCTGCCCAGGGACTGCTTTCTATTTCAGAAAATGCTACTAATTAGATTTGTGTTTGTGTGTAAATATGGTCTTGAAAGAATTTCCAGATGGGAGTCTTGGCACTTCCTGCATACTGTGTCACCACCTCTTGTCAGGACAATCAAGTGATAAGACATTGAAAGATCTGATTTCTCTAAATAGATTAGCATAACTCTTGTAGCTCTCAAGATCAAAATAGGTTTGCATTCTTCATCCACAGATAAAGGAAGTAGCATGCATTAGTCAGCACAACTGAATTTTATGTCAGGTACAGGCTATCTACTTCATTTTTGCTCTCACTACTGAGTGCTGGTCAGGATTTGCCTTCTCCAATACATACTAAGGATATTCTGAAATATGCAGTGTTGAAGTTGTGAAATAAATGTATTTCTCCTTGGAAATGGAACAGAGATAATTCAAATCATTTTGATATCAAGCTTTTCCCCCTCTGCCAATGAAATGCATAATGTTAAGATGTCATAGGCAAAAATTGAATAAACCCTCGATTGGTTAAAAAATAATGCATAAAGAAAACAATATTCTTGTAGAATAATAAATCATAGAGTAATCTCTGAATTGCAAACAGAATCAAGAGCTGTACTTGCAGGATTCAAATGACTGAAATCTAGTAGTCTTTAATATTTTCAGTCTTTGAGGAAAGGTATAAAGGCATGATCTGAATGTGAAATAAATTAGTAACAACACCTGAGAGAGCAAGGATTGTTTTTTGAATGAGTGATCTTTATAATCAGAACTGTTCATTAGCACCCTGTCACCAAGGCTCCAACAATAATAACAGAGGTATAAATAAGCTTTCTTGCTTGTGATGCAATAGCAGTAGTTATGCATTGTAATATGTGTGGCAGGGGTGGGTTTGGGTGGGGCAGTAAGGCTGTTGATCCCATCTTGCTCATTATTTTGGTATAGTCTACCCAAGAGACTTCCAGAAAAGCAAACAGTCTGGCCCAAAGTTCAGTTTTCACACAAATGGCTTGGCCAACCATCCCAGATTACTTACAGTCACAAGATGAGAGGGCAGGGGAGGGAGACAGTTGGTACACGATGGCAAGAGAAGCTAGATGGAAAGAAAGGGATGCCATGGCTAGGGAATTGTTGGGAGTAGTAGCCCAGGGTATCTAAAAGGATCCTGGGGCAAAGTCCTAGTCAGAACTTTGAATAACAGAAAGAACCAAATGGTGTACACTTTTATTAAATCGTCTTCTTTTCTGTTACCAATATTAAAGTGTTTTCAATTCTTACTCTATTCTGAAATGTGGTATTAATGATATGCAATCATGAGGCTTGTGAATAGTCTAAACTTCAACCTTTTTCATTTATTTCTTTTTCATTTTTAAATCCTGTTTTCCAGCATATTTTTGTTCACTCTACCAATTTTATAACAGTTCACTGTAGCAACTTTATATTAGTCACTGTGTGTATGTATTCATATTTATATATGTATATGTATACATATCTAAGTATATAAATATAAATATATACATATATATTTAATATATATGTACACATATATATGTTAAAACACACACACAGACACACACATATAGCAGGTAAGTGGAGCAGTGAACAGAGTGCCAGGAAGTTAGGAGTCAGGATGGAGTCAGAAGACCAGAGTTCAAATCCAGCTTCAGACACTTACTATCTGTATGACCCTGGAGAAGTCACTTAACACTGTTTGCCTCAGTTTCTTCATCTATAAAATGAACTGGAGAATGAAATGGCACACTACTTCAATGTTTTTGTCAAGAAAACCCCAAATGGGGTAACGAAGAGTCAGCCATAGCTAGAACTCCTGAACAACAATATATATGTGTGTATATATGTATATATATATACATGTATATATGCATATATATGCATAGAAGGAGATGAATTAGAGAATCTTATCAAATTCTTTGCAAAACACCTCTACTTTTTAACTCTCTGAAACAGATATTGGTACATTAATTAGAATAATCCACATGGTGGACTTTTTGCTTATGTTTATCATGAACAGTACAAAGAGCAATGACCAAGTATCCCATAAAATGATGCCCATTTTCTGCTTTTGGACACAAAATAAAAGTAGTCCTCTTTCGGGCTTTTGAAGGAGAAACTGTGACCTGAACTTCCATTTAGCTAAAGTTTATTTATGTCTTCTAGCTTCCTTTATAATGAGAACATTAATATTGATGTCATTCCATTCCTCCTTGAAATGTCAACTCAATGGTCATATTTAAAAACTAAGACTCTTACTATTTTTTTCTTCTTTGTTCTGCCACTTGTCACTGTTATTGCTAAAGAAAACAAACGTAGTACAGAAGTGAGAACTCTGTATTTTTCTGTTTCATAGATTAAGTGGGCCAATGGACTCATCACCTAGTGGCCAACTTTCATCATCTTATTATTTAGCTAGGCTGGTTCTCATACAGCATATGTGGTTGCCATTGATTCCATACCTAGATTTTTGTTTAATTCAATAGAAACTTCCAAAGGTTTTACTCTAATGCGTAGTCTTTGACAACCCAGGGACCCCTCTTTGCTATGATGAGACATAAGAAGCCCGTGTACATAATCAGACACAGAAAAGTAGTATAAGTCACATTTGATTTTTATATGAGGCAGATTGGAAGGAGAGTTTAGGTTACATTTGGACCAGTAAAGGAAAGTTTCACTTTATTTTGTCTAGAACCAGTCTACCATGACCTTATCCTGACCGATTCCAAATCTTGCTGCTGTAAGCATACATACCTTTAAACAACCCTGTCACAACTCTGTCTCTCCTATGCCAGTTGCTTCCACCAAGAGAATCTGAGCTCCTTGAAGGCAGGGCTTATCTTACTTGCTTATATTTCTATCCTAGCACTTAGCACAGTGCCTGGCATATAGTGATCTCTTTTTTTTTTCAAATTTATTCATTCTATGTGGTAAATTTGCACATGCACACGTAGGGTATATATATATAGGTATGGTTATAAAGCAGATGCTGTTTATTGTTTCAGCTTGGGGAACCAGAATTATGACTTTATAGCTATGTCTCCCATGATAATAGCAGTTATAATAATGATAGGACAAATGAAGAATAGTGGATAGCACTTATGGGTTTTTGAAAGCCCTGTCTTGAGAATACCACTTTCCCACCCCTCTTCCCCCTAAACACACATTTGCTGATGTCTTTTCTTCCTATGCTTTGGGAGCTTTAGATCACATGCCTTCAGTTGCATCTTCTTCATTCCTAATTGCTTCATTGCAGTCGCATCATTTTCCTTTAAGCTCTCTACATTTTGCCACGTGCAGAGATGCCTCATATCAAATCCTCAGCTCTCATTCCTATCATGTTTTCATTGCAATGATATTCTTTGCAACATCAATGAATGCATACTCCATCTGTTGTCACAGACCATTTGCTGCTTTTCCTTGCTGACATTTTGCCTTCATTTCAAAATTGGCACTAATTTTAATTTTGCACCTCTCACTGTCTCTTTCTGATCTCCCTCAGAAAAGGTGGGGGAGGATCAAATGATAATTTTCTATACCTGGCATTGCTAGCTATTTAAATTAATATCAGTCTTAACAAATTCTGCACTTGAGAGCATTGGTTTTCTACCTTTTCTGTGCTGTGATATAGTCAATTTGATTCCTATAGAACTGAATTTGAAATCTCCAGACATATTTTCACAAACCACAATGTTAAAACAAACTGTTTGCAAGGACAACTGAGCAGAACTCACTGAGCTCACTGGTCTCTCCTAACTCCTGTCTCACCATTACATTCTGATAAATAAATTATCTCACTTTAACTCTTAAATCCTCTCTAATCAGCAGTACATAATTTTTTGGCATTCTATCATTTAAGTTATTAAAGTTAGGTTTGTAATTCTTCAATTTTATCCTCCTGGAATGTTGGGGCTGGGAAATGTATATAAATGATATGGAGGGTGCTTGGGTTCTACTCTTAACTCTGGTGGGTGCTACAGACTGTTGTTTCAGAATTAATGCCTTTGAGCAATATTCTTGTTCCTCTGTACTCATTAGCTTCCCTATTATGCTGTCTTTTTATTTTTATTTCATTTTTTTTATAATTAAGATTTTTTATTTTTAGTTTACAACACTCACTTCCACATAACTTTGAGTTCCAGATTTTCTTCCCCCCACCACCCTCCCCAAGACTGCATGGAATCCAATATATCTTCTACATATAACTTCACATTGAACTTATTTACACAATAGTCAAGTTGTAAAGAGGAATTATGACCATTGGAATGAATCATGAGAAAGAAGAAACAACCCCCCCCCCAAAAAAAAAATAAAGACAAAAACAACAGAGGAAAAAAAGGGAAAAGAAAAAAGGCAAACATAAAGTGTGCCTCAATCTGCATTCAGACTCCATAGTTCTTTCTCTGCATGTAGATAGCTCTCTCCATCATGAGTCCTTTGGGGTTGTCTTTGCACCTTGTATTGCTGAGAAGAGGAAAGTCTATAAGGGTTAGTCATCATAGAATCCATATATCTGTGATTGTGTATCCTGTCTTATTCTCTATCCAGACAGCTAGGTGGTGCTGGGCCTAGAGTCAGGAACTCCTGAGTTCAAATCCAGCCTCAAGCATTTGTAAGATGTGTGACCCTGGGCAAGGCCCTTAATCTTCTTTGCCTTAGTTTCCTCTTCTGCAAAATGAGCTGGAGAAGAAAATGGTGGATCACTTCGGTATCTTTGCCAAGAGAACACAAGTAGGGTCACTAAGAGTTGGGCATGACACAACAACAACATTGTCCATCTAGAATTAATCTAGAATGACCACATCAATATTATGACTTAACAGATTTTTTGAAAGGACAACTTCTTGGGAGTCATCCAAATGCTGTTGAGTGATAGCCTCATTTGTCTTTTTTTTAATCTACCATTTCTGAAATGCTATTACACCTCCCATAGTTACTCAATCCAGTTACCTTTTGGCACTATCCTCACAGATATTGTTCAGGGTTGTCCATATATCTACTGTACTCTCTCTTCACTTTTGAACAACTGGGGTCACTGTTGTGCCTTCGAGGCTCCCCTTAGTAAATTCCCATTATTGTCCTTACATTTATCAGTTAAAAGCAATATGATGGGTACTCTGGGGGACATAAGGAGGACTAAAACATGGTCCCTACCTTGGATGAACTAACTAATCCCTATTGCATCTAGAATTAAATAGAACTGATTTAAGCTAGGGTTTCAGACCTTTCACAACCTTTATAAACTTATTTCAACCTATATTTCTAGCCTAACATCTAAAAGGCATATTGCACGTATTCAAGTAAAAGTGATAAGGGGGAGGGAGAATCAGAGCAAAGTTCCTTAAAGACATTTGAAGAGGGAGTTATCACTTTTATTTGGTGTGGGGTGGGAATGCTAAAGGACAATTTCATGTAGGTGAGTCATCTTAATTGGACCTTGAAGAAAGAGAAGGGTTTGAGGAGATAGTGATGATCAAGGCATGAATGAGATTCGACCTAGAAGAATGCATGAAGATGACTTGTCAAGTTTAGGAAATACCTATTAGTCCCTAGACTAATCTAAGGACAGAAAATGAAATAAATTGAATAGTAAATTGAAGCCAGATTTTGGAGATACATGACAGGATCAAAAATTTGTATTTTATCCCATTCACAAGTAGGAGTGTCTGAATATTTTTGAAAAGATAGATGGTGAAATCATATTACTACACTTGGGAGATTCTTTTGAGAGTAGTATGAAGGCTGAACTGGAGATGGAAAAGATTAGATACAGGGATAACTGAAACTTTCTGGTAATTCAAACCTTAAGATATAAAGAGGAGGTAGCATGGCATAATTAAAAAAAAGAAACATCAACACGTCAGAGGATGTAGGTTCAAAATCTGTTTCTGCTTTATGTGACCTTGGACAGGCCACTTAACTCCTATAGGTCTCAGTTTCTTCATCTGTGAAATAAGGAAGTCAGATTAGACGATGTCTTGAATGCCCTGAATATTGAGCCTGGAAGTACATACCTATAACTGTTAGTCCCAGTTCAAGGAAGTTCAAATGCTCCCCAACAGTTAAGAATGACATGGCTAAAGTCAACTTCCTACATCCTAATATACAGGACATCAGGGTAGCATAATGGCATTAAGAGATATCATCTGAATCCTTCTTTTGCATTGGAGAGAAATATCCAACCTTTCTCTGGTGGGAAAGGGGTTGGAGTGAGTGACATTCTATGGTATTACAATGAAATCTCAAGCATATAATGGCAAAAAAGAGCTTGGTCAAAGACATGCCATGAGAGAAACAGGAAACACAGTGAACATCCCATATGCTCATTAATTCTCCATTAGTTTTTTGGTTCCATCATCTTGGACTGGAAAAAACTGTAGAATTAGGCTTAGTAGCCTGAGAAAATCTGAATATGTTCATATGTTGTGAAATAAATGTCTTTTTAGAAAGGAATGAAGAGGTAAATTCAGGTATAAGCTTTAATATCCATTCTACTGCCCAAACTGGGAAGACTTAGAGGAACTGGTACAGGGGGAAAAAAGCAGAACATATATATAAATACACACACACAAATATAAACACATACAACAAAAATAATGCTGTACATAGAAAAGAAAATATTAATTAAAAGTTGTTCAACTATAATGACAAGACTTGGGCCTGGAAGAGAGTTGAGAAATGTACCTCTCTACCCAACAGCTAGGGGAGATTTAATAGTTGGGGAATATTTCATATATTATCAGACATTTCTTGAATTGCTTGGTCTTACTGAACTCCCTTTATTTGTCTTTCTCTATGTGTCTCTCATCTTTTAGATGAAGAAAAAATTAAAAGCCATTTTATATGAATAACAGCAGAACAGAATTTGAAAGGACTTGTTAGCTTTATGCTACTAACTCGTATAAATAGCATTGTCAATTTAGTAGTAGTCAGCTACAGGCAACTCGAAATAGATCAGGAATATTTAAAAAATTGTTCCTAATTAAATTTAAAATAGGGCTACAACTTTGATTAATTGCAAGAAAGAATTAATAGAAAATTAATATATACACTTATGAAACTGTATTCTTTTAAAATTTTTAATACCAAATCTCTTCAAAAATAAATTGCTATAACAGAAAAGTCTAATATTTAAATTAGATAGACCTGCTTTTCTCATTAAAAGCAATCTTGTGAAAAAATTACTTATGTGTAAAATCTGAAAATATGCTGGTAAAAGTTGACAATACAATTTTAATATTTAAAAACACACTCAACAGATTTCTCTTTTTAAAATCTTAATATTCACAATAAAATTTAATCTTATACATTTCTGTTTCTAAATGAGAAGGCCACAGAGTCTCATATATATATATATATATATATATATATTTTTTTTTTTTTTACTAAGGCAGTGATTAAAATTAATTTAATAATTTGAAAAAGAATGTAATGAGTGTTTTTTTTATACACTGGCCTTAATATCTATCTCAATGCCCAAATTGATTTCACAGGAGCAAAAGATCATAGTTTTAGAGCTAGAGGGAACCTTAAAGGTTATTTAATTCAACCACATCATTTCACAGATAAGGAAACCATGACTCAGAGAATTTCAGTTCAAGGTCATATATGAGATAGGATTTGAACTAGAGTCTTTCTCATTCCAAGTATATCACTCTATCTACACTCCAGGCTGCCCTCCTGTTAATAAACATTTTTGCTAAAAATATCTGCCAAATGGAGGGGAAATTTTCCTCCAAAATATGAAATTATTAATGATGATAATAATGATGACAATAAACAACAATAGCTACCTCCCCATATACGGCCAAACCAAAAATCCTCTAACAAAATGTGATGGCTCGTACATGAGATGATAGAATAGTTGGGAAAAATTCATCCATTCTCCTGTATCTGACTAAGAGACAGTGTGTGTGTGTGTGTGTGTGTGTGTGTGTGTGTGTGTGTGTATGAGAGAGAGACAGACAGAGAATTTATATATGTGAGAGAGGAGGGAGAGACCAAGACATAGAGACAGACAGAGAGACAGAGAGATAGAGTGATAGAGTGAGAGACAGAGAGAAGGGGGAGTGTGTGTGAGTGTGTGTGAATATGAGTGTGTGTGTGAGTAAGTGAGAGTGAGGGAGAGAGAGAGAGAGAGAGAGAGAGAGAGAGAGAGAGAGAGAGAGAGAGAGAGAGAGAGAGATACTATTTGACCACTGGCAAGTCACTTAATCTCTCAGTACCCCAGGTGACTGTAAGAACATAAACTACATGTAAGTTTCTAATCTATATAGAGAATGTAAGTTTCTTGAAAGCAAAGATTGGTTCATTTTTTTTATTTGTATCCCTTGTGCCTAGCTGTGGGCCTGATGTGAAATAATCCCTTTATAAATATTTTTTTAGCTACATCAATGGAAAGGTCTTCTATACCAGAACTTCCCCCATACAGTGAGCAGGTAAGATGGTATTTTTAGTGCTGGTGAAGGAGAGACAAACGAACAAAATGACAAAATATTGACTGACTCCCAAACATCAATCTCTTTGCTGTGAGGTAGAGAGGAGAACTATCAGCTATGCAGAACATACCACATTCATTCATTCAAGTGTTCAACCTTCCACATGGTAAAAATGTTTTGAATTTAAGGTTCTAAATACTTCCCTTCTTCCCTTTCTCCTCTGTTGCTTGTCAAAAGAAATATTTTATGGATCTAATTATGAATTTGCAGGAAGAAAGGAGAAACTTACTTCATAGTATGTCTCTTTAGTGCTTCAAGACATGAATATTGCTAAAGATGAATGCCATATACTACAGTTTCCCTCAGGCTATTTCTGTAGAAAGCTACCTGGACAGACTCTACTCCTTCCAGGGATAGATCAAGCTACAGGAGCAGTAAATATGCATGAAGACTTAAGGATTGTTGTTTTTTTTTTCTCACCTTCCACTTAAGAAGGTAGAAAGCTAGCACACCCCTAGCCACAAAGAGGAGAATTGAAGCCATTACTTATATATAATAAAAGAGTTTGTAGCTATTGATTATATTTCAAACACTGGGACAGAGCCTCCTGATTAATAAACATTGAGCTTAACTCAATGATTCTGATGCAGCCATCTGTGACAGGGCTACAGGAATGAGACAACTTCCATACCATTTAGTTAAGCATATTGGGGAGGATGGGAGGGAAAGATATCTAATCAAGTCATTTATTATGTGCAGGTCATTAAAACTAATAGCTTTCTTTAACTAAGAGTAGAAAGAAGTAGATTATTCTGATAGTGCTTCACAAACTGAATCAACCACCAAAGTAATGTTATATTTGATTTTTTATAGATCATCTGCAACTCAGCTGATTTACTACCCCTTAGTAAGCTATGTTTAATCATGAATCAGCCATCACTGAGTTTCATTTTTGTATTTATAGTGTAGTTATGCTCCTATGTGATAGGGAGCTGGCAAATACCATCTCTATCTACAAAAATAGGGCTAAAAAGTTAAATGACAACCCTCCCTCCACCTCCACACACACACACACACACACACACACACACACACACACACACAGACACCGCACACCTCATCATCCTGAACAAACTGAGAATACAGCTCTCATTTCTCATCCTGGTGACTGATGCTTAATTTTCTAAAAATATATAGTTCTCTCTTTCTATGCTTTGCCTTCTACTCAAATACATGATTGTTCAATATTGATATAGGAATATGGCAATTCATATCAATGTCTGCAGGGTAAGTTATTTTTCTAGCAGTAGTGATGGGTCCAGCCAGCCCTACCCTTTCAACTAGTAATGTTTGTGTCCCAGGACAAATGTTTGAGAGATGGCTGGCCGGAATCATGACAATTTATGGTCACAGGGCTAGGGGAAAATAAAAGTTATATGTAAACTATTCATACATAAGAGGCAGAATGTATAGGGGATGGAGAGCTGACCTTGTAATCAGCATGATACAGGTACAAGTTATACCTCTGTGACATTGAGGGCTGGACCTTGGGCAAGGCACTTAAGCTCCTAGTGGTGCCCTTAAGTAACTATGATAAGAAGTTTTAGAGGTGACAACCTACATTGGTAAGGGTTCTTCATGAAGGACTCTGTACATCTGATGAAGTTGCAGGTATTGTTTTAAAAATAAGCATAAATTTAAAAACATTTATTAAGTAATTAGTATGTGCCAGGCACTGAGTTAAGCACTATGGGTCCAAAGAAGGGTAAAAATATTGTTCCAACAACTCAAGGAGCTCACATTTTAATGGGGGACAGCACTTAAAAGAACCAAGCACATACAAAACATATACAGTGTAAATGGAAGTAATGTCAAAGGAAAGGTACCAGAAGTGGGGGTGGGGATTAGAAAAGCATCCTGTAGTAGGTGAGATTGAAGCTAATTCTGGAAGAAGCCCCAGAAATCAGGAGGGAGAACATTTCAGGCATGAGAGGTATACCAGTGAAAAGCACGGAATCATAACATTGAGTCCTGTGTGGTTAGCCAGTGTTACCAAATCATGGAGTATATAGAGGGAAACTTAAGAACATTAGTTAAAGAAAACAGGAAAGGCTATGAAGTGGATTTTGTATATGATCCAGTAGGTTTTAGTGAATCATGAAAGTTTATTAAGGGTGACATGGTCACACTTACACTTGAGGAAAATTATTTTAGCAGTTGAATGGAGGATTGATTGGACCAGGGAGAGATCTGAAACAGGGATATCAACCAGAAGTCTCTTGAAATAGTTCAACCATTAATTGGTGGCTGTGTGAATAGACAAAAGAGGATGTACAGATTTGGCAATTAAGAAATTACCGGTAACTTAGTGAAGTGGCCAAAGGATATGAGCAAACATTTATTGAGAAAGAATTTAAACTATTAGCAGAAATATGAAAGAATATTCTATACCACTAGTAAGAGAAATGGAAAACAAAATAACCTTTGTAAATTAGCAAAAATGACCAAACTTGGCAATAGTCAATATTAGGTTTTTGGAACACAGAAACACCATTGCATCATTAGTAGAACTGTAAATCAGTATCATCATTTTGGAAAGTAATTTGGAATTATATAAACAAAGTGAATAAAATGACTACATCCTTTGACACATAGATTCCATTATGAGGTTTATACACCAAGGTAGCCATTGATAAGAAGAAAGTTCTCAAATACACCAAAATATTCATAGCAGCTCATTTTGCGATAACTAAGGATTGAAAACAAAATTGGTACCCATTGATTATGGAATGGCTAAAGGAATTTTGGGTCATGAATGGAATGGAATATTATTGTGCTCTAAGAAATGACCGATGTGATAAATACAGAGAAGCAAAGAAAGATCTACACGAACTGATTATGAGTAAAGCAAGCAGAGCCAATAAAACAATATATACAATGTCTATTAAAGTGGAAATGGAAAGAGTAAGCAAAATAAATAAAAGGTGAATGCTGTAATATTATAAAGAACAAACATGGTTTGAAAGAAGAGATGTGAGAAGACATCACATCCTCCTTTCAAAGGTAGGAAATCAAAAATTGTACATTGTGCATTTTTCAACCTTTTTTAATTATCTGGAAGGGGGATGAGGACAAAGACTAGAGGAAATTATGGTGATGCAAACCTACTGATCCAGGTAAGCATCACCCTTCCAGATTGTGAAGAGAAATGAGCATTTGTCCAATCTGATTAACTACAGCAGATTTCAAAGTTGGCAAGGCAAGCATGTCACATAAACAAACTAAGGCTAGGGCTTAAAAGAGACCTGTTTGTTGCTCTATGGTGTTTCCACAAAAGAGGATTTGAGATAGTAGCTATCATTGGGTATTAAAATTTGTACCGACTCAGTCTTAGTGACCATGGTGTCATGGCTTGTCTTCCCAATATCTGTTAATCAGTCTGTTGGGAGAGGCTTCAGCCAGTCTGGGGCATACACTTTGATCCCATCCCCTTGTTCTTTGTAGTGCCTGATAGTCCACACATAGCCACATGGTTTTCATCCCATCCCCCTTACCTCTAATCTCATTTCCCTATAATGTGGCAAAGAGGAAGGAGCTGAGATGCAATGGCCTACCCCTTTTTGTAAATGTGTGCTGTTACTATTCAGTCATTTCAGTTGTGTCTAACTCTTCACAACTATTTTAGGGTTTTCTTAGCAAAAGTACTGGAGTGCTTTGCCATTCCTCCTATAACTCATTTTACAGATGAGGAACTGTGGTGAACAAGGCTAAGTGATTTGCTCAGGGTCATACAGCTAATAAGTCTCTGAGGCCAGATTTGAATTCTGGAAGTTGAGTCTTAGTGACTTCAGGTCAGGTACTCTACACACTGCACCACCTAGCTGGTTCATATAAATATGTACTTATTAAGATTTCTTTGCTAAGAAAACCCCGAATGGGTTCACAAAAAGTCAGGTGACTTAAAGACTGATAACAAACCAATTAGGATTGCCTGACTCTTATTCAATAATTTGTCCATAAAAGCAGTTATCAGTTTGAATCCTATTTTTCTGCCTTGGTATTTAATATGCTCCTTTTTAAGCTTCTCTTCCTAAGTTTTGCCTCTTTAATCAGGGTGAAGGCCTGAACATAGAATTTTCCTTTTATCCATTAGCATACAATCCTTAGAAATGAAAAGGATTTTGAAGTAATTAAGTACAGTTTTCTAATATTATATATGAGAAAACTAAGTCACAGAAAGGTGAAATGATTTTTCTAGGATCACAGAATTTGAGGTAAGGTTTAAACTCATGCCTTCTTGACTCCAAATGCAGTACTCCATCGTGCTGTCTCTCAGTTTGAGGAATTAGAAGTTAAGAGAATGAGAAAAAAGAACTCAGTACCAGAACAGATCGTTTTTTTTCAGACAGAAAAGGATGTGTTCAATTTGGCTCATACAAATAAAATTTGCATAGTTTCATTTGGGCAATGAGCAGGGAAAGGAATGAATCCCTTTCTCTCACAACCCATGCATAGATTTGATTCAGGCTTCTTGCAACTCCATAGCAGTGTTAATGACACTAAAAATCTTCTACTGTATCCAATACAGCATTTGAAGAAAGAGATATTAGCAGAAGGGCTTTAGTTTTATTTACTACTTTGATTCGCAAGAGAGAAAAAAACCCCACAGGTCACCCAATAATAGCCCCACAGAATGGAAGTGATGGGACTTGACAGGGGACAAAGATGCATGATAAGTGCTGGGACCACTCAAAGACTATGTCAGCACACTTGAATGAATATGGACATATGGGCTTCAACTTGAAAATTGCAATGAACCTTACAGATGCAAGACTAGGGAGATGGGTTTCGGGGAAGCCACTTCAAGCAGGCTGATCTAGGATTAAGTTTCTTGTTACAGGGAGAGGGTATTCCATAGGGAGAGCTTTTGCAGTTGGGAATTGAAACATCCCATCAAAGGCGTTCAAACAGAAGAATAGGGAAGTTTGGAGAAGGCAAAAAGTGACAAAAATGATCCAAGTGAAACCTTCGAATTTAGAAATCACTCAATATACTTCTATTGTAGGAGTGGTTTCTACTTACTTAGTGGGCAGCTAGGTGCCATAGTGGGTAGAGCACTGGTTTTTGAATCAGGACGATTTATTTTTCTAAATTCAAATCTGGCCTTAGACACTTACTAGCTGTGTGACCCTGGGCAAGTCACTTAACCCTGTTTGTCTCAGTTGTTCATCTGTAAAATGAGCTGGAAAAGGAAAGGGCACGCTGCTCCAGTTTGTTGTTGTTTGTCCTTTCTCCAAGAGCACCAAAGACATCAGGAGGGTGATATCTTGACTTGCAAGTGAATTGGATTTAAGTGAGGCAGGGCTTCAAAATCATCAGCCTCACTCTCTCCTCCAAAGTTATCAGAGTCCAGTGACAAGGCATAGATCAAAATGACTGGCCTACCTTTGTCAAGAAAACCCCAAATGGGATCATGGAGAGTCAGACACAACTAAAACAACTCATCAACAACAACTATTTACTTATATTTAATTCAGGGAAAAGGAGAAGGTGATAAATATTTATATAGCACCTACTATGTGCCAGGAGCCATGCTAAGTGCAATATGATCTCATTTGATTTCTCATGGTATAGTTAAAGAGCACTAGTCTACAAGTTAGAAAATTCAAATTCAAGGTATCTGATTCTTCCACTGGCTAGCTGGGTGACTTAGGTAAGCTTCTACTGCCTGTGGGATCTTGTGGCTGACACATAGTAGAAACCAAATAAATGCTTACTGACTGACTGCTTTAACCTCCCTAGGCTTTACTCCTCACATAAAATGAGGAAGTTGGGCCAGAAGACCTCTGGGGTCACTTTCCACTTTAAAATTAGACCTTGGTAAGAGAATCCTAGTTTTTCTTCCTGCCTTCACTTTCCTGCCTAATGCACTGGCCTGGTCATATCGCTCCCCTTCTCAAAAATTTTCAGTGGCTTCCCATTGCTCACCAGTGGGACAATCTCACTTCTCCTTGCTCCTTTTTGGTGATCCTCAGAACTAAAAGATGGCTGGGGAGTAAAAAGAAACACACCTGGAGACAGCCTAGATAGGGAAGTCTGCATGAGGTGAGACACCACCTTCCCAAAGATGCAATTGGTCAATCATTTTTCATCATGCCTAACTCTTTATGACCCCATTTGGAGTTTTCTTGGCAAAGGAGTGGTTTGCCATTTCCTTTTCCAGATCATTTTATAGATGAAGAAACTGAGGCAAACAGGGTTAAGTGACTTGCCTCAGTTCATACAGTTAGTAAGTATCTGAGGCTAGATTTGAACATAAATCTTTATCCAGGTTCTATCCACTTCACCACCTTGCTGTCCATAGAGATGGAATGGTAGAGCTGGAAGGGTTAAGGCCTCCAGGGAATAGTTTCTGGTCTAGGCAACATGATGGCTTGGGAGAAAATGGCCAGTGTATCAACTAGCCAAGATATAGTGTCCTGTGTAAGGCACTAAAATCAGGAGAATTGATGGATCAATCAATGAGTAATTTGAGAATGTCCAAGAGGGAATGTTACTGCGGAGCTCAGGAATCTCAGAAATGTTTTGTGACTTTGTAGAAAAGTGGAAGGTGCTTCTTGAGAATGGGTGTGAGTTTGAGGGTTTGGGCAGTTGCAAGCATTTGACTTGATTGAGTGAACACATGGGAGCAGCCTGGGACACTCATTTCAGGCAAACTGAAGGCTGGGGGAGACTTTGGATCAATGTATTTAAGAGTGGACTGTGTTATCACTAGAGCGAAAACAAAGATTATATAAGGATAAGGC
This sequence comes from Phalanger gymnotis, assembly GCA_028646595.1. Classification (NCBI taxonomy): domain Eukaryota; kingdom Metazoa; phylum Chordata; class Mammalia; order Diprotodontia; family Phalangeridae; genus Phalanger; species Phalanger gymnotis. Next base: position 98,938,144 of record CM053623.1, read on the forward strand.
TTTGTCACATACCAGTATGAAGTGAGGGGTAATGAAAAATTTTAAGATTACATTATGCCTAGTAATACATATTTAAATTGTAGCTTTCTGATCTCCTTGATTTTAATTTGGGAGAAAAAGTGCCTGGGAATTGGGAGAGGGTTGTGAGTTACTGGATGATCTGAAAATGGGCCTCTTAGCCTTCTATCCTATATTGTGTCCACTGTCCAACTAATTGACTAACCAACCATTCAACAAACACTTATTAAATATCTAGTGAGTCCCTGGAACTTTGCTTGGCACTGGGGATACAACCACAAAAGGAAAACAATCCTTGTCCCCAAGGATCTTCAGTCTAACCCTTAATTTACAAACAATGCTTCTCTTGTTCCTTAAAAAAATGTATGTTTCAGAAGGACATCTCCTTGGTCCTTTTATGATCAAATGAGATTTTATTTGTCAAATTATTTAGCACAGTGTCTGCCACATAGTGCTATATAAATGTTAGTTATTTCACTATTAGTAACACTAGTATTGCAATTAATCTCAGCTATTCCAGCTGCTTCAACATGACCTTTATGCAAATGATGCAAAAATCTACATCTTTGGTCTCTAATTACTTCCAGAGCTCCAGTTCCAGATTTCCAACTGACTGCTGGACATCTCCACTGGAATGTCCTATTACCACTTTAAACTCAAGAAGTTTAAAACCAAACTGACTCCTTATATTTCCTCCCAAATGAATTCATCTACCTGACTTTCTGATTTTTGTTAAGGCTTGAAACTTGCATCATCTTAGACTGTTGGAAAAACCGGATTTGAAAGACATGGTTGGTAATATGTGTACCAATATGCAGAAAATAAGATTCCTTTTTATTACAAAGCAAACATCTTAAGCTTCTGTGAAAGCAATGGCATACAAGGAAGTGGACAATGTGACCTTCCAAATGCAATGCATCTGCGAAGGGATAAATACACCAAGATCTGGTTCCCAGTGACTTTTTTTTCTTTCGATCTGTTAACATTTGATTTTAAATAAAATTCAAAATGATCTTGGCCTAGACTATTGGATTCAAGGATTCTTGTGGTCTGCTTCAAAGAACACACCAGGAGTTTATTCAATTGTATAGCATTTGTTTTAGGGTGGAAAGACAGAGATAAAGTTAGCAGTCCCTAGATGATCTTAAGCAGAAACTACTTTATATCGTTCTTCCTGGCCCCAGGAACCTCCTCAATCACCAGTGGCAGTTTATTCTAGATGGTAACTGGGCTTTTTAGAATTGAGGAATCTGATTCAAGGCAAAAAGGAGGAAGATCTCTAAGCAAAAGAACATATGAAGGATAGTTGGAGGTAAACTCAATACAGGTGAAATTGTGATGTGTGCTTTCTGAACCAGGGAAGATTCTTTGTGGCATCAAGCCAGCTTAGGAGGGGTGCAGGTCATTATCATGGAGGACAGAGGTGGTACAATTGGCTGCAGCTTGTTCTCAAATGTGCCTTAATGGGTGGGCGGGATAAAATGGTCAGCCTGGAGTCAGAAAGACAAAAGTTCAAATATGGCCCCAAATACAGATATCCCAGCTGCAAAGTATAGATAACAAGATTGGCGTCCACAAGTGGGGGGCTGGGTTCCAAGTTGAGCACAGGGGCCACTCTACCTATCCCTCCTAAGTCCTCCCCCATCTCAGGCTGGGGTTGGCCAGAGAACTGCTCCCCTGGGGCAGGGCCCAAAAAGATGATGAGAATTAGTGCAAGACGGTGGACGCAGCTACTGAGGCTTTATCTTTCAAAATCAAATCATTTGAATAAAACCCCAGTGTTCTTTAGCTATTTTTCTGAAATGCCCAGCAGCTAGCATAAGATCTAGCACAAAATAAGCACTTAAATGCTTGTTAATCCACTGACTCTTCAGTCCTATACAGAACACATCTAGAATATTAAGTATAATTCCAGAAGCTGAGTTTTAAGGACTTTGACAACCAGGGCATATCCAGAAGAGGGCAAACAGGATGGTCAGGGGACATGAAGCTATGTCAGGAAGGAAATAGGGATCTTTAATCTGGAAAAGAGAAGACTTACAAAATCATGATAGCTTTTTTTCCCCTTCAGATATTTGAAGAGTAATCATTCAAGATAGATTACATTTGTGATCTTGGTCCTATGGGGTAGAACTAAGACCAATGGATAAAAGTTATATAAGCAGGTTCTGCCTTCATGTAAGGGACAGGGGGCAAAAAACACCACATTAGATTAGAATTAAAGCTATTTTACAGTGTATTGGATTGCCTTAGGAGGGAGTATCTTCCTCTTCACTAGAATTGTTTAAGTGAAAGATGAATGATCACTTGTGGGATATAGGATAGATATATAGATAGATGGAGATAGATAGATAGATAGATAGATAGATAGATAGATAGATAGATAGATAGATAGATAGATAGATAGATAGATAGATAGATGGATGAATGGATAGATAGATAGATAGATAGATAGATAGATAGATAGAT
>CM053623.1:98941130-99030611 GCA_028646595.1 Phalanger gymnotis
ACCAGGTAGTTTTGATGACTGCTGCTCTATAGCACAGTTTAATATCTGGTATGGCAAGACCACCTTCTCTAGCATTTCTTTTCATTAATACCCTAGATATTCTAGACCTCTTGTTCTTCCAGATGAATTTTGATATGATTCTCTCTTGGAAAACCCCATATCGGTCCAAGGTTAGAGTATCCCCTGCCCATCCACCTCTTTCCTCCTGCACCTAACGTATGGCTTAAAGAAATTCTATTACTCTACTATGTGCCCTTCTAATTAGGAAAACAGAACCAGGAAAGAAAATCTAGACCAAAAAACTGGGCAGGAGGACAACAATTGAGGATCCACATCAACCTAGTTCCATCAAGACAAAATTCTTCTCTGTTATAATAGCCATGCTTTCAAAGCTGTATCTGCCCTCATTTATCTGTGTATTGACTACAATACAACTAGACTTACACCTGGTTGAAAAAGAACATTCTAGGGCTGTGGAAAATGAAGAAAGAAAAGAATTTCAGACATTCTATTCCCCCTCTTTGCCCAGAAGAGAAAAGGCACAAGGATCAATTTCCATTCTAGATCTTCTAGTTGAAGGTTGTGTAGAGTTCACCAAATTTTGAACATCTCTAATTTGTTCACATTCCTGTCAATAAAAACCCAGATCACAACATTAGTGTCAGTTTATGTAGGGGGAAATCAGCTCAAGTTCGGATGAAATTTTCAGTTAAAATTATTATTAAGCAAGTAGATTAAGAAGGGAAAAAGCAAAACTCATGTAAAATATTTAATCAGTTAGAAAATCTGGACAGAGTAGCTGTCAAATTGCAAAAACAAAAGCAATTTAGAAACATTTTTTCTCATGTTTATATTTTAAGGACATTAAAGAAATACAATAGTGCTTTCAAATTTTTTGAGGGGGAAGGAATAAGTACTTTATATTATGATTTAAGGACCTCTACATTTTATCAGGAATTCACTGCAACCTTGAGCCCCTGCAAGGCACTCAAAGGAACAGAGGGGCTGAGTAGAGAGATAGATAATTCTATATTTCAGGCAAAATCCCAGAGCTGAAGCTGAATTACAATTCCTTTATCTAGCATGAGAGACTTAATCAAATTGCAGTTTACATGGTAGAACTGGGGTTGAAATCACATCCTTTGGATTAATAGATCATAGCTTGAAAGCAGGATCTATCTCTCAAAAGCCACGGGAATTGGTGCTTCATAATTTAATGCCTAGGTGATATCACGTGACCATAAAGAAGAAAGTGAAAATGACATAAAGGCATTTGTTTAAGAAGGGAGAAGATAATGGCTGCACTTGTGATTTCCATGGCTTAGAGACCTCCTGGATGACAAAATTCCTTCTACCAATGCAGGTAGCTGCCTCCATTGCAACTTATAATTTTTTGAGAGTTGACTTGAGCAGTAGCCTCCAAAGCTGTAGCTTGGAGGAAAAGGGCAGTAATAATCAACCAATTAGAGGGTGCAAAGATGGTTCACATTCCATCCTCGACATAATGGCCAGTTATAGCATCTAGAGGAAGGGAAGGAGGAAGGGTATGAAAGGGGAATAAACATTTATATAGCACCTACTACATGCCAGGCACTATGATAAGCACTTTTTGCATATATCTCATTTGATCCGCACAATACCCCTCAGAGGTAGATGCTATTATCATTCCCATTTTATAGTTGAGGAAACTGAGTCATAGTGTCTTAGTTACTGCTCAAGGTCACCCAGCTAATAAGTATTTGGGGCCATATTTGAACTTTTGTCTTTCTGACTCCAGGCTGATCATTTTATTGAATGCACCACTATCTCTTTTATCTCCAAAACACCTGTATCCACACTCATCTCTGCATCAACATTCCACCCTTCCCCCACTCTATCTTCTGGCTTTGCTATGCAAGCTCCCAGTTTCTCTTCTTCTAATTGCAGGTGGCAGGGTGGGATGTATTGGTCCTTCAAGGCAGTTTTTAACCTAACCAGTACCTGGGCACCCAGAATAGCTCTACTGATGGCATTGAGGAAATTCTGTCCTAAAATTGGAGCAAAATTATATTTCCTGCAGAATAGTCACAAGCTGCCACTACAATAATCTTGCAGATGTATCAGGCACTGCTTACAGTGCAGCCTTTTTTCTCTCACTAATAACTGATGAGCAAGATCCCCACTTTCCTTCTTTTCATTTTGAGTGAGCCTAAGTGAGTACTGCAGGATGAACGAGCTTGGATTGACTGTGATATGCATCACAGGTCTCATTACATTATTTTTATTTTAGAAACCTACCCCTCTTCCAAACACCCCTCATACTGTTAAGGACACTGTTAAGGACACCACCCTCCTTCCAGCCACCAGTATTTATAATCTCACTGTCACCTATGCTCCTCTTTCTTATCCCATATATTTAATCCACTATCAAATCATGTTTCACCAATATCTCAGAGATTTTATTCCTCTATTCAAACAGCTTCTACCCTAGTTCAGACCCTTTTCACCTTTTGCCTGAAGTATTATAATAGCCTTCTAATTGCCTTCCCTGCCTGTAGTCTCTCCTGTCTCCAAACTGTCATGTCATCCAGACAGTTGCCAAAATGATTTTCATAAAGTACAGGTCTGACCATCTCATTCCTCTACTCAGTAAACTGGCATGGCGCTCTATTAACTCTATGACCAAAAGTCATTTTCCCTTTTTTCATACTTTTCCAACTCCTATTTTTGTGGCAACTTTATAATGTACTTAGTTATTTATGTAGTAATATATGCATGAAATTTATCAATAATTTAATGCAGTGTGCTTCAATATTATTTACTGATGGGTTGCATGATAAAAAATTATTGGATACATGTAGAAAACTAGGAGGTTAAATAAGGTTTATTTTAGGGACTTAAAATAAATTTCATATTAGGTGATTCAATACCAAGTAATACTGTAGAAATCACAGATATTTTGAAATAGTGAACTTACCTTGCAGATATGCATTCGTGCTGCATTTCCAACAATTCCGATGAGCTAACACTATCTATGGGTGACTAGAGCCATGGTCTGCAAAGAATGCCAACCTGTAATTTGAAGAATCATTTTCTTCAAAACTTAATAAATTACTGGATGCAAATTGTTCTCCAACAATTTTATTTTGAGGGGAAAATGACGACAGTGCATGAGTGGTCCACCAAAGCTCTAGAGGAGGATCAGCCAATTTACAATATCAGTTTTTTTTACACGCTTAAAATATACCTCTCTTTTAATGAAAATCAGACTTCTGTAAAACACATTACAGTTACTTGACTCAATCAAATCAATGTTCATTAAGCACAGACTAAGTATAAGGCACTGGGGAATGCAAATATTTATAAAACAATTCCATAGCTCCTGCTATTAAAAAACTTACCATCTTGTAGCAGCTATAAGATTATATATAAAGAAATAACTGTGGTTCTAGTTCAAATGGAATAAATGTTTACATTGAAAATCAATAAAGAGAGCTGAAAGATCCAAGAAGGGAACAAGGACTCTGAGTACCTGAAGCTAGGATCCAAAAAATGAGTCCTAGTCCTGCATTGCCACTTGACCATAGGGAAGTGACATGACCCACTTGGCCTCAATTTCTTCTTTTCAAAAGGTAACTAATAATACTTCTTTCAGAGTTGTCATAAAGGTCAAATGAGGTAATAGAGAACCAATTCATTTGTAACACCAGTGTTTTCAGATGGCAATAATAGCTCCCTTTTTGGTTTATTATATTAAAAGCTAAATTTCTATAAAACATGTGAATTTTATGAAATATCAATATGATGTGAAATGATATGAGTGAAATGACAGAGGATATGCTAAAGTGTTTTTTTCCAAAGTCACAAGTAACTGGGTACATCTCCTCCTGTTCTATGAAAAAATGAGAGGTTATTTTCCCCCACTTAATAGTATTTTATTTTTTTCCAATTATATGTACAGATAGTTTTCAAGGTTCACTTTTATAAAATTTTGAGTTCCAATTTTTTCCCCTTCCCTCCCTGCCCTCCTCCTTTCCCAAGACAGCAAGCAACTTCTTATAAGCTATATGTGTACAATCATTTTTCCACATGTGTACATGTGTACATGTACATTTTTCCACATGTGTACAAACATATTTCCACAATGAGCGACTATTTTGTAGAACATTGCATAGAAAGTCCGATTTTCCAATATATTCATTTTGCTCAATATTTTCCTATCTTTTTCTTTATTCTAATGGATAGTTCTCTGGGGCCCTGGGGACAGGGAATGGGGAAAGGGATGCATCAGAAAATGTAGGTGATGTAAAAACAAAAGAAATCCATAACTTTAAGAGGTATAAAATGTGAAAAAAGATGTGGCATGTAAATATAGAGCATTATTATTGTTACATTCTCTTAGATAAACTTGAAGATCGTTACCTCATACTTGAGAGCAGGTCATATTCTAATGAGCTTAAAATATACTTTATCAAATACCTGCCATCAAATCCTCAGAGAATTCCATCATCTCATTGAATATTTCATTCCTAGGACTTCTGACCCTCTCTGGTTCAGAAGAGAGTTAATCAAATTTCTTTTCCCACTTATTTTATGACAGAAATGAGAGCCCTTAAAGCTTACCTCATGTTTAGTCAGAAAAGTTCAGCAGAGATGCCAGGAAATGTTGCTTGGGAAATAAAGAAATGCTAGATATAATCAATTTTGCCATTTTTTTTTATTTTTACTTACTCACTTGATTTGAAGCCATGCATTGCCTCTTCCAAAATTAGCAGTTAGGGCATCGTTCAGAAACTCAATGCCCAATTAAAATGTATACTTAATTTCAAGCATATCTAAATCCCCATTATAAAAGAGCATCTGAGGCACCTATGTTTAAATTAACAACATTCTCTAGTTAAGCAAATGCAAACCCATAGACCCATATCAATTCCTGTAGAATTAGCTCTGTGGTACAAGCAACAGATATCTATGAGCATAGTTATTCCTTTATTTTACACAGTCTGCTCATTTATTTGGAAAAGAAATGGTCCAGTTTCAGTGTTCATTCGGTTTTACTCCCTTCTTTTGCTTTCTTGGCATCTGATTTTATGGAAATCTAGCTGGCCATTTAACACAGCTTTGCATGCCTTACAAGTATGTTGTTTTGCATGCAAAATAGACATTTGTAAAAGAATTATAGATGGGAAAGAATGCCCCATGGGAATTTTTTTCTTCATTATGAGATTATCCTGATCCTAGCATTTTGCAACCACTTCATTATGAATGGAGAACACAGGGAAAATCAAATATTGCTGTTATGACAGCAATCTTCAGTAACACTCTTTCAAACAGAAAAGTGATGGATTATGACTAAAGATCATTATGGAAAAATTTGCTTAAATAAATTATTGGTGAGCCTCCCTCCTCTCTATCACCTCCCCCGTTTAGTAAGGGGCAGGCTCTTCCATCTTCCAGCCAAATATGGAAGTTTTGATGAAATTCTCTGGTCTCCAGAGCATTAGCAGACTCAGAAACTGGAATGGAGCACCAGCAGCTGTTCCATAAGGCACCATTTGGTGTTCAGAGTATCCTACTCTTGACTTCAGAATCAAATCAGAGAAGGACAACGGGGAAATGGTCCAGGTATAGAATGTGTGGCACATATATACATATATAAACATGTGTGTATCACATATGTATATACATGCATATATGTATGTCCTGTATTGTGTTATGTGTGTATACATATGTATGCATATGCATGTAAATATATGTGTCTGTATATTTACATAAGTGTGTGTGCATGTATTTTTCACTGGTATAGGTAGTTCCCTGATGAAATTACATCTTTCAATGGAGCTCTGCAACTGCTCTGAAACTAATAGTCTCAAAGATTTAAATACAGATCTTCTAAACTCTAAGGACAGCTCTATACACAATGTTACATTGACAAAGCTGATGGAAGGAAGAGAGGAAAGGAGAAGAGAGGAGAGGAGAGGAGATGACAAATGTTTAAGGGGAGAAAAAAACTGCACCTGCAAGAAAACAGGCACATCGATACACTGTTGGAGGAGCTATGAATTGGCCCAGGCATTATGGAAAGCCATTTGTAACTATGTCTCAAAACTTAATAAATCAAGAATGCCCTTTGACCTAATGGGATCCTTACCAGGTCTCTGCCCAAAAAAGATTTTAAAAAAGAGGAAAAGGATCCACAGACACAAAAAATATTGGGTTCTCATCTACTGGGGGATGACTGTACAAATTATAATATATAAATGTAATAGAATATTGTGTTACAAGAGATAATGGAGATCGTTTGGTGAATGTTTGGGGAGCCCTGTATGAACTGAGGCAGAATGAGTGGATCAGATCTAAGAGAACAATATATACTGTAACAACATTGTAAATGTAAACAACTTTGAAAGGTCATAGTAGTATTAGCAGCAGCAGCAGCAGCAACAGCAACAACAGAGTAGAAATACTAGCATTGATACTAATTGTAGTATTAATGATGGTGATGATGATAGTGGTGGTGGTGGTAATGATGATGAAAAAGGTGATGAGATATATGCCTAGTATTTATATAATGCTTTAAAGTTTGAAAAATGTTTTATATATGTAATCTCATTTGATTCACAACAATTCTGGGTAGCTGCTACTATGATTCTCATTTTAAGATGAAGAAAGTAGGCCTGGGAGAGGTTAAGTTATTTGTCCAAGGTCACACAACTAGAAAGTATCGAGGTAAGATTTGAATTTAGATCTTCCTGTCTTTAAATTCCTCACTCTATCCACTGCTCCCCCTTGTTGTGCCTCTTGAAAATTGATCAATATAATGACCAACCATGAATGTATGAATAAATGAATCTATTAGATTGTGAGCTCCTTAGGAGCTGTCTGTATTTGGTAACTCTGACACTTAACACAGAGCCTGGCACAAAGTAGGTGTTTAATAAATACTTATTGACTGATTGACTGAATAAATGGATAAAGCAAATATTTCTCAAGCAATTTCTATGGACAAAGTACTGGGTTAAGCAGTGAAGACACAGAAAAGTAAGACAGGCCTTGTTCTCAAGGAGCTCACCTTCTAACAGGAAGAGATGCCTGTAGGAGATTTCAGCTGTAAGTTAGATAGAAAGATCCCATGGTTATTGGGGTGCAGCAGCAAAGCAAACTGTAATGTCTTTTTTTTAGTATGATTTCCACTGATAAAATTATATCACTTTCTGGTTTTGAACCATTTAATAGTGTCAAGGACATTGGTAACAAGAACTTTCTTCCTGCTCGGATGTGGCTATAGTATCAGTAGGAGCAGTTTCTAGGCTTTATCTCCATAAGTGTTCATTTCCCAAGAAGATGCCTTAGTGCAGTCAAATAGAAAGATGTCTATTCCTGAGCTTCTTCTTTCCATTCAGGGTCCTGGGCTAGCCCCATCAGAGGACATGGTAGTCAAGTTGGTGGTGGTAGTTCAATGTGCCTAGTATATAGAAAATATTTCTATTAGCAAACCCTTGCTTTTTTTCTTAACCATAACTATCCTGAGAAAAGAGTCTCTGCTTGGAGTAAATATTGAATCTAAATATATAATACATAAGTGTATTATAGATCTCACATTAACATGTTTAATCATTAAGTATAATGATACAAAAGGAAGCTTAAAACACATATCCTGATACTTTAAAAAAATCCACATTACTGTTAGATGATTAACCTTGCTGATGCAAGCATCTAACCACCAGAAGTCACTCTAATTTTAACAGCCACTCTTCTCAATTAGAAATTAGTCATTGTTTATGTATTGTGAAATGATGTGAATGGTTGCAAAATTACAAAAAAGCAGCTTCACCCCAAAGAAGAGCTAAAGAGGATATTCTTTTTTTTCAGAGATGCGGGGTTCCACAGGTATGGAACATTTCATAGTATGTTAAGATCTTTTCATCTCTCTTTAAGTTTTGCTGATTTTTTTCTTTGTCCTCTCTTTTTGCTTTTAATTTTTTTTTTGTTATATGGAATGGCTCTCTTGAAGGAACAGAAGTGAGATATTGTTGGGGTTCCTCTTACCCCAAACTCCCAGGCCTTTGTCCAGCAAAGGCCTGATGTCGCGGGCAATGAACCAGGCGGGAGGCATGATGGTGATAAGCAGCTCCGTTTATTCAAGTTAGTACCCAAACTTTTATAGCTTCGATTCGTAGGCAATAGGGCTGCCTTGGCTCCTCCTACTCTCCTCCTCTTTCCTTCCCGCGCTCTCCCCATGATTCACCTGTGCACAGGTAAATCCGGAAAAGAACCCGGCACCACGTTGCCAACAAGGGTCAGACCCTTCCTCCTGACTCCATCTTGTCCCACCCTTACCTCAGAGCCCTGAGTTTACCTCAGCAGGCCCTGGGCATGGAGGTCCAGCGAGGGCAGGGGTCGGCTCTAACTCGCCCCGTTACAAGATATAGGAGGAAATCTAGGCAATAGGAAAAGAAAATCATAGCATTCAATCTATTTTAATGTTATGGATGGTGTTGGTACTCAACAACATCCTACAAGAAGATTCCCCCGTAACTTATTATTATACGGAACCATTGCACAAAAATATGTGCAATACTAGAAATGTGTTATGTTATTATGTAGGCAAGTTAATCTATACATACTGATTGAATGCTTACCATATGCAAGACATTGCGCACTTTGATGAATGGACACAGATTAATAAAAAGAATGTCAAAATCCAATCTGTGCCTTCAAGGAGCATATAATCAACTTCAGAGAGCTCCCAAAATAATTAGCAACAGTGGTGCTGTATTAAGGAATTTGACATAGTTGGTGACATAAAGAAATTACTTTGGACACAGAAAATAATCCTTCAGAGAAATTTATTTACATATAGGAGTATACCATCATAGGATTTAGAGCTAGAAGAAGCTTAGTGATTACATAATCCATACCCTCATTTTACAGGTGAGAAAACTGAGGTTTAGGGATTTTAAGTTACTGGCCTATCACACAGCTAGAAAGCCGTAGAACTAATATTAAAACACGAATCCTCTAACTTGAGATCTAATACTCTTGACATTTCACCTTATTAAAGGATTCAGTTAACAATTATTTTCTTTCTTAAAAATCCTTAAAAATCTTAGTAGCACATGAATACAGTATTCTTTGGAGATGTAGATCCAGAGTGAAAGGGGAAACTAGTTTTAATTTTTTTTTTAAATTATCTCATATCATTCCTCCTTCTCAGTAGGGTAATTTATAAAGATAGATTTTGCATCCCAGTCTGACAGTGAATTGGTCAGATAGTTGTCAGACAAGAGAAGGCAAGGAGTCCAAGACATATGTCCTACACAGAAAATGTCCTGTCCACTGAGTATAAATTAGGAAGGGATTTGCAAGGATGGATAAGTTCATCTTGAATGTCACAAGCTTGTGCTGAACTCAATCAGCTTCTAAGATAACCTGGTCCCAAACTGAATATGAAATCATTGTTTAAAATTGCACCCAAATGCTATCTAGTACACAGTACCGATTCTAGAATCATTCTGTGTCATGGTGCTTCCAAAGAATACTATCCCTATACTTTTTTCATAAGCCAAATGCCTCACATAAGCAATAGTACTTTGAATGTTGGTTATTTTGTCAATGTAGTGAGAAATCCCAAGTTGCTAGGAAGTCAGCATGTCTTCAAGAGGAGGTAAGTGTGATAAAAATTATCAAAGGAATTTCATGTAGGATGTGTTTGGGGTGTGAACCAAAGATATAATTAAGGAATGGGACGAAATAAAGAAAAATAAGCCTGGAGCTTTCCTTGACACAGAAAGTCCTAAGTCTCCAAGAAATCCCTTTTTACCAGTAGACCTTACTTTGAAGACTACAGGTTAGCATTCCATCAAAGACAGTGATAGAATGTGAAGAATGGTAGTTAATGAAGAATGGAAGTATAAAGAGAAAGAAAAGTGCAATAAAGGTTTTAGCTCCTCAGCTAGAGGAATAAAAAGTTATATAGCCTTGTTTCTGGATTAAATGGCTCCAGGAGGCTGTGATGGGAGGAACATCATCACCCAACATGTACAGAGTATCAGGATGCACTAGAAAGAGTGTTGGAGCATAAGCAAGAGGACCTTAATTCAAGACCTGATTTTGCCGTTCAGTGTGGGACTTTAGCCAAGTCATCTAACCTTTCCAAGACTCATTATCTTCATTGAATTTAATTCAACAAGCCTATATTAGTGCCTATTAGGTGTCAAGCACTTCACTGGTCATTAGGAATACAGAAACAAAAACAAAATTTCCCCTTTCCTCCAAGACCCTATATTTTGGGGCTGGGAGAGGGAGGAAGCAGTAGTTTTGTTTAGGCTTCTGTTTCCTCACTTGCAAAATGAGAGGCTTTTCTAAGTAACTTAAGAATTATAGTCCTCCTTTAGCTCATGTGATATCAAGGTCTTAAGGGCATAGAAAATTAAATGCAAAATAATTTCTAGGGATAACTCATGTTGAACATGAAGAGCAGTTGTCTTTGCAATAGAATTCAGTTCCAGAGGGTGCAATGGAAGGATAGAAAAGGGAGTATATTAACACAGAGGGACAGAATTGAAATGAATGGGAATAAGGTTGCAAGGAGTATTTATCAGGAAAGAGAGCATTTGCTAGGCAGTCATTTTGAGAGGAGCCATAGGGCAGCAGATTACCAATTATAATTGTGACAATATTGGCACAATCTTTGGTTTAAGCTTGCTGTAATGATCAAAGGCTAAATATTATATAAATGTGAGCCACTATTTCATCACAAGTCTTGGGCTTATAGTACTTCCACCTGAGTTATCTCAGTAAGGAAAAGGAGAATAAAGGAGATTTAAGAGGAAATATTAGAAAACAGAGAGGTATCATCATATGCTACTTACTTACACAAACCAAATAGATAAGGAGCTTGGTCATTAAGTATTAGCGCAAAAAGAACTCAACAATGGAGGCATGAACCGATTGCAGAATGGAGTGGGTTTGAAAAAGAGAATGCATAAAATTTATTCTTTGCTCTTAAAGAGTATTTGCTACAATGACTTGACAGATTAAATTCCATGTAGAAAGCCACCTACTGTAAATCTGATGTTGAAATTGTTAACTTTGGAATTATCTAAGCTGATGGCTGTCATACAAGTGGAGAGCTACAGAGAATGGTGAGTGACTTTTTTTTAGTTGTATACTTGATGGATGGACTTAAGGATAAATAGAAAAGGGTCTCTATGGAATAGAAATATCACTAATTAGAACCACTTTCTATGTTCAACATTAGCAAGAAAGGCATGAATAATGCCAACAAATAGGGAAAGACCAACAGAAAAAAAAGTTGGGGAGCATGACTAGGAAAAGAGGAGACTGATTATTCTTGGGCTAATTATAGAAATGTGTGTTGTTATTTTACAGCTAGGATAATGTTTTCCTGGAGTTTATGATTATGTAAAGGTGACAGATAGGAGTTAGGACAAGCATACAGAAAAAAAAGAATAAGGACAGAATGGTTTTATCACATCAGCTAAAGTAGTAAAAGGTTACACAACCTTGCTTCTGGGGAGTTATTTTTATAGGACAAAGCTTCCTGTGTCAGAAATGATAAGATACAAGCTCAGATACTGACATATACTGGCTGTGTGACGCTGGGTACTTAACCTCTCAGTGCTTCAGCCAACTTTCTAAGATGATAAATTGCAGGGTAAGTACAAATGGGCATTGGTAAAGAGGGTTTCCTCACTGGGGCTCACTATGTCAATGAAATCAGAGGCAGAAGCTCAAATAACAACTTGGAATTACATACTGTCCTATGAGTTTAGGAGTTAAAAATAGTATCTGTTTAGAGTAAAACATATAAATAAATTTGATAACCAGGCTAAATAATTCATAAAGGGACTCCAAATAGGAGTTCACATAAACACATAGACATACACACACATACACATACACATAATAGCTAGCTTTTAAATAGTGTCTACTACCTACAGGGCACTTTGTTTTGCAAATATCTTATTTGATCCTCCCAACAACCCAGAGAGCTAATTGCTATTATTATTCCCATTTTACAGATAAGGAAACTGAAACAAAGAGATGTTAAAGGACTTGCTCAAGGTCACACAGATAATAAGTATCTGAGGTAGCTAGGTGGTGCACTGTTCTCTGGAGTCAGGAAGATGTCTCTCTATATGTGAATACATGCATGCTTGCACATGCACATATTTGTGTATATACCCACATTCTTAAAAATATCCATGCATATGTGTATATGTGTATGTATATATTTGGATATCTATCTATATACACTTGCACACATAGATCTGCATATGTTTAAAGACTAAATATCAGAAGATTGGCTTATAAAAGGAATTATAAAAGATCAAGATTTGTATTTTTCAACTTGGAAGATATATGTAAATATATCATGTTCCTTAAATTGCTTCCCCCTCAGACTTTCCCTTTTCTGTTAATAGGAACACTTTTCTTCTAGTTACCTATGTTCAGAACTTCATACTAGAGCATTGCCATATGATGGCTGAGTATCTAAGTATATATTATCTCAAAGTAGCTGGAAATGTGCCAAATAAAGTAAAACAAAAAAAAAAATTAAAAAAAAAAGGAAATAGAAGTAAGCTCATCACCAGAAAAAAATGTCAAAGAAAAATACACATAAATTGGGGTGAGAGGAGAGTTAAAAACCTCAGAGACTTCAAAACAATGAATAAATACTATAGAGCAGGAGAAAGTTATACAAAAAAAAGTCATGTGAGGGTAAAGAGTCTCAGTAGGAGAGCCCCCTCCCAGTCCAAAAAAATGTTAATAAATTAAAAAAGAAAACACAACAACCCTCAGAATAATTTTAAAGATCAAAAATTAAAGGAAGAAATAAAGAATGGGGACTGCTATACAAATTATAGTATTCAAAAAAGAATTTAAAAAATTTAAAAATCACTTCAAATAAAATACTATGAATATCTTTATTTATTTATAGGTTCTCTGGAATGTGATGTTCCTTAAAGCAAAGGAAACTATTTTACACTCCAAAATAACATATACTGCAAAACTTTTCTCATCCATCTATCAAAAAAGATGGATTTTCAGCCAAAATGAAATTTTGAAAGATAAAGTAGAAAGCTCATTGGACTGGGTTCATATCCTGGCTCTGGTTTTTAATTACTCCGTGACCTTAGAAAAGCTACATGACTTCTCGGTCCTTAGTTTCCTCCTCTGTAAAATTGACCTGGATCATCACAAGGGTCCCTTCTAGCTCTACAGCTATGGGTCTATAAGAAGCTACAAGGAAAGGTGCATTTGACATACAGTTCAGCAAAAGGAAGAAACTTAAGAAATGTAAACAAGTTCAAATATCAATAAATAAATGAATCAGTTTTAATGTGCTTCAAGTATTAGCCAAATCAATTGAACTTCAAAGCTTTCATCTGATCCTTGGCCATTGAGAAGACAAACAAAGAAATGTTATGGAGTCAAACAAAAGTAACTGGGTGTGTTGTTAAGCAAAATTGTCTCATTAGCATGGCTTTTGTTTCTTTTGAGTGGAAGTACTTTTAGCTGTTAAGTGCTAAGCCCCAGGCCCAGGGCCCTGTCAGGTGTGAAACCTGTGTGGGTGTGGATTGGTGACTTAGGAGGGGCCAGCTCAGGAACCAATGGTCTCTGGTCATTGAGGCGGGGCTTGAGAGAGCCGGAAGCTTGTCTGCGAGGAGGGGTGAGCCGGGAGACAACTTCGGTGGCGGCGGAAGGTGTAGAAGCCGGAAGCTGCAGAAGCAGAAACCTGCGGAAGCAGGGCTTACCCGAGTGCGAGCAGGAACGTGAGGCCAGTGAACATGATTTGTCTAAATACTATCTTGTTTTTCTGTGGCCTCCTGGTTGCCCTCGTGAGATGGGCTTTCTGGGCCTGGAGTCTTTTTGTCAAGATGTTGGAATGGGGAGGGTGGTTCAAGTTTTTGCTGCGGTGGGGCCTAAATAAATTTCTTGTTGTTTTCTCCTTAGAGAATCTCTCATACCTTGCAATTTCAGACCATTCGAACATATACATGATTATATTTGAGATCATAAATTCGGCCTTCCTACTACATTGGGTTATGGGAAAGACAACGCTGGTGAAATGTTCGAATGAATAGTTGGAAGAGTTAAAAGATGACTAAAAAAAGGTGGGAAGGTGCAGCTAGGTAGTGCAGTGAGTAGAGCACTGGCTCTGGAGTCAGGAGGACCTGAATTCAAAGTTGACCTCAGACACTTGACACATATACTAGCTGTGTGACCTTGGGCAAGTCATTTAACTGCAATTGCCCTGCCAAAAAACAAGAAAACAAAAAAAAAAGTAGAGGAAAGAAATTTAGGGAAATTAAGGAAAGAAATTTGCTTATGTAGAGGAATAGCAAAGGAAAAGCAAAAGCAATTTTCCTTTAGAAATATCAGCTGCCTTATTGGAGAGTCATTAAGAGAACTGCCTCAGGAAACTTCATAAATAAGAGATATCCTGGAGGGTGAGTAGAAAGGGAAAATTCAATAGGTTTGGGATGTGGAGGGAGAAATGTGGAAGGTAGCTGGGAAATTTTATATATTTATATATCTATATATAGATATACATATAGGTGTGTGTGTGTGTGTGTGTGGGTGTGTGTCTGTCAGTGTGTCTGTCTGTCTTATTTAGGCAGGGAAGAAGAGAGGGCTAAGTGTTAGTCTCCCAGAAGGCTCACTTAATGGAAAGGTCTTCAATAGAACAAAGAAAGGAAAACTATATGTTTTCTATATAGATTTAAGTTTTCAAGGTAAGAAAGGAGAAAAATAAAATCAGCATTTTTGGAAAAGGGCCAATATAGATGAGTGCCATTAAAACTGAAAGGAGCTATTTGGTGGGAGGAAGAGAGCAAAAATGAGAGATCAAAAGTAAGCAAGGACTCAAGAAATTGGAGTTTAAGGTGGTTAGCAGTTGGGCAGGTCTGAGGTATTAGAATAGGATTTTTTGAGGGGGTGTTTGTAGGGAAATCAGATCTGTGCTTTCATTGATGAAGAAACCCTCACTGCCAGTACAAATCAGCAGCTCACACAATAACCTTAAAGATTTTATCTTGTTACTGAAAATTTAATTGATTTATCTAGTACCACACAGTCAATTTGGCAGAAAAAACATTTGAATTCAGGTCATCCTTTCTCTGATGTCAGCTCTCTATCTGCTTTGCCATATTACCTCAGAATCATTGGAATATTGGATACCTCAGAATATTGGAAGCAAACGAAATCACAAACAAGTAGCATGAGTTCAAAAGAGAAAAAAAGTAAGAATTTAATGGAAAAAAACCCCATAAATTTAAATGTAAGTGGATTAACCTCATCAAGAAAGCATAATTAAAATACAAAAAAAAATGCAAAGTTAAAATTAGAGGCTGGACCAAAATGTATTGTTCTTTGAATAATTCAAAAAAAATTGGTGCATTCAATTTCAGATAAATCAATAGTAAGTAGTTATGATGTTTAGAAACAAACAGGGAAGTATATGATGCTTAAAAGCATCATAAATAACAAAAATACCAATACTAAATACATCTTCACCAAAAAGCCAGCTTAATTGCAAAAGACCAAGAGAGCAAAACAATAATTTGATGTGACCTTAATATTCCTTTATATAAAAGGTTCTTAATCTTTTTTGTGTCATATTTTCATTTAATAATTTTGTTAAATCTATGTGAACTTTCTCAGAACAATATTTTTAAATACATAAAATGAAATACATAGTATTACATAAGAAACCAATTAAATTGGGACAAAGATTTTTTTCTCTCAAAATTCTCAGAATACATACACACCCAAAATCTATTCACAAATCCCATGTTAAAAATCCTGCTTCTATGTGGTATTAATAAGTCTAATAGAAAGAGAAGAAGGATATTCTTTCACTCAATGGACTGATGAAAAATAAGATTTGCAAGATGCTTGATGATTTTTGAATGAAAATACTAAGGGATACATCTATTCTCAGCATCACATAGTATTTTTATGGAAATTGTGATTATCAGTCAAAAATCCTTATTGTTCGCCAGGTCATGTGCTAATCCCTGGAGATTGAAAGAAAAGGCAAAAACCCACCATAAAAGGGGTCATATTCTAATGGGGAAGACAACATCTAAATTACTATGTAAAAATCAAATTATATAAAGAGTAGAGTAGATTGAAGGTAACCTTTAAGGAGAATATCTACCACAAAAGGTGGGATTTCAGTTGAAGATTGAAGTAAGCCAAGGACACTAAGAAGGAGAGAAGAGGGAATACAACATTCCAGGCACGAGTGACAGCCATGGCAAAAACATGAAGACAGGAGATAGAGTATCATGTGAGAGGATACATGGAAGGTATAATAGACTACAAAGGTAGGAAGGGATCAGACTATAAAGAACTTTAAATGACAGGTAAAGGACTTTATACTTGATACTATAATTAATAGGGAATTACTGGAGTTTATTACTTGGGGTGCCAAGGGCCATTGACAGAGTTAGATCTATAGTTCTACATTTTAGAAAATGACTGGCTGCTAAGTGAAAGATGGATTGGTGTGGGGAGATGTGTGATCTAGGAAGACTAATTCTAAGTCTACTACAATTCAAGAAGGGGGTGATGAGGGCCTGAAATAATACCGTGCCTATGTGAGTGGAGACTAGGGAACATATGAGATGTTATAGAGGTAGAAACATAAAGATCTGACAACAGATTGGATTCATAGTATGATTCTAAGTGAGGAGTGGAGGATAACAAAAGGTTGCAAGCCTGGGTGTTTTAAAGAATGGTAGCACCCTTGATATTATATGGAAATTTGGAAGAGTAGTGAGGGTGAGGGGTAAAGATAATAAATTCTGTTTTAGCCATGTTGAGTTTGATATGTTTAGAGGATATCTAGTCCTAGGCATCCAAAAGTTAATGATGAGGGAGCCGAGCTCCTAAGATAGACTAGGAAGAAGTAGATAGATCACCTGCATAGAGATGATAATGAATTCCTTGTAGGACATGAAATCACCAAGTAAGATAGCATAAAGGGAAAAGAGAAAAAGTCTCAGAATGGAATCCTGGGGGCCAAAAACAATAAGTGGGAATGACATCCGTAAAGAACCAGAAAAGGAAACTGAGAAGGAATAGTCAAATGGGTAGAGGGAGGACCAGGAGAGAGCAGAGTCACAAAAACAAAGGAAAGAGTATCCAGGAGGATAAGTTGATTAATAGTGGCAAATGTTGCACAAATGTCAAAATGGATGAAGATTGAGAAAAGAGAAAATGGAAATATAGAAGATCATTGATAACACTAGAAAGACCAGTTTCAGTTAAATGATGAAGCCAGAAAGCAGATTGAAAAGGGATTGGAAAGTGATGAGAGGAAAGGGAATGGAGACAACTAGTATATTCAGATTTGTCAAGGAGTCTGGCTGGGAAATTGAGGAGACATGATATCTACCAAGAATAATAGATCGAATAAAAAGACTAGAGAATGGACTTTCTTAAAAGCTTAATTTTTTAAAAGACTAATAAAATTAATAAATGATTACTTAGTTTAATTTAAAGGAGAGGAAAAATAACTGTCAGAAATGACCAAGGGGAATTTGCAAAAGAATACAAAAAATCAGAAACTACTATAACTTATTATATGCCAACAAAACTGAGAATTTAAGGAAAGCAGATGAATAGCTATAAAATATGAAATATCACCTGTTAATAAAATAGGAGATCAAGAAGCTAAATAGCTCAATATCAGGGGAAAAGTTTAGAAATTATAAATGAACTACAAAGGGTGAAAATATGCAGAAGGAATTATTAGTAAATGTTATACCTCATTTAAAAAGAAATCAATCCTTAGGCTATATAAATTATTTTGTTATAGAGAAGAAAGTCACTCTTCTTAGTTCCTTTAATCAATATTATTATCAAAGTGACTATGACAATATCCCCCAAATTTTAATTTTGGCCAAGTTGAACTTCTACCAGGGATGCAAATAGCAAATAGCAAACAAATTATATGATCACAAAATGAAAAGAAAAATTACATGTACCAAATATACAGAAAAGGTCTACAACAAAATATAGCACTTACATCAAACACCCTAAAAAGCATAAACTGGGAGGGTTATTCCTTGAATATCACCAAAGGCCTTTGGTGGACCATCTCTAGGTGTTCTGATATATATCTAGCCACTGGACCCAGATGGTTCTGGAGCAGAAAGTGAGGCTGTTGATTTTGCATAGCCCTCCCACACCACGCTCAAATCCTATTCACTTGCAAGTCATGGCTTCATCTTCCTAACGTCATGGTCCTTTTCAAGAAGGAAGGACAAACTACACAACCAAAGGCTTTATCTAAAACCAAGAGCTAACATTATTTGTGATGGAGAAAGTCTGTTTATTGTTCAAATACACAAGTTAAGATTTTTTTAAACTTTCATATTATTATTTTATAGTACTAAAATTGTTAGTTACAGCAATGAGAATGAAATGAATGGAATAAACATAGACAAAAAGGCAAAATAATTCCTGTTTTAGATATGACAATATACTTGAAAACCTCTAAAATAGCAATGAAGAAGCTAACTAACATAAGAAACTAATTAGCTTCAACAAAGTAGGAGAATGGAAAATAAACCCACCAAATTACCATCATTTCTGTAGGTTGTTAACCAAGCCAGGAAGAAAAGATTAAAAATAAAATTCATTTCAGTAACTACAAAATGCATAAAAAATGTTATATTATCATATCAAGAAAAATAGGGCTTTTGTTGTTCAGTTGTTTTCGGTCCTGTCTGACTCTTCATGACCCCATTTGGGGTTTTCTTGGCAAAGATACTGAAGTAATTTGCCATTTCCTTCTCCAGCTGTGTTGGTAAGCAAAATGGGCTCCTTAGCACTTAGTTCAACCAAGTGCCCTTGAAGAGTTTGGCTTTTGTTCCCTTTGAGTAATTCAGTGTATTTCATTGAGCCTTACTAGGTGCTAAGCCCCAGGCCCAAACCCCTATTAAGTGTAAAACCTTGGTGGTTGTAGACTGGCAACTAAGGTGGGGCCCAAGGTGGGGCTAACTCAGGCGAGAGCCTAGTTTACAAATGAGTTTGAGTGATAGGTTTGGGACGTCAGAGGCTTTTAGACCATGTGTGTTTAAGTCGCCTCTTTGTGACGATTTTAGGTCATGTGGGTAAGTTGCATGTGTGACTCACCCCTGATGCTGAAAAAGACACAGAACCAGGGGTTAGCCTTCTCTTCTTTGGAGCTCTTACCTACAGCAGTGGTGGCACTCGTGACTCTGGTCCAGCCCTTGTTCTGAGCTCCTGGGCTGAACCTAGATGTTGGTAACTATGAATCTGTATTTGGTCTGTCTGTTGATGTTTGTAATATGTTTGTAATTTGCTCTGAAGTTCAGGGTGCTGGCTTTTCCCCCTGAACTAAGTGAATGATATTTGTATGCTGAATTAAAGTAAGCTTGTCAACCCCCTTACCCCTTAACTTTGCCTTCCTTAGTTAAGCATATCAAAAGAACCTGTGCTTTTGCAGCATGCTGGCAGCTTTCTGGGTGCTGGCTGTTGGTGGGTCTTACAACCGCACAACAGCTGCTAGCTGGATTGTGGAAACACCAGCTCATTTTTTACAAATAAGAAAACTGAGGCAAAAAGAGTTAAATGACTTATCCAGGGTCACATAGCTAGTAAGTATCTGAGGCTGGATTGAAATCAGATTCATGAGTCTTCCTTATTCCAGGCTTGGCATTCTACCTACTTTGCCACCTAGCTACACTTAAAATGTTACCATTAACTTAGTGAGACATATAGAGCTTATTTGGCTACATACATCTTTATAGATCATACCTCATTAGATCATAGGATCTGGAGCTAGAAGGAACTTCCCAGACTATTTAGTTCAACCTCTTTGACCTAGTCAAACTGAGTCCAAGGAAGGAGAAGTAGCTTGCCCAAGGTCAAACATATAATGATAATCAGAGTAACAATTTTAACCAAGATCCTCAGACTCCAGGGATGGTGCTCTTTCCATTGTGCTAGATAAAAGGAAAATCTACGAAATTTGAGAGATATTCATTGCTCATATTAGGCTGCACTAACCTAATAAACATTACAATAATATCTAAACTAATTTATAAATTCCATACTAGGTCAAACCATCAAGAGGTTACTTTGTAAATCTGAACAGATTAATTACAGCATTCAGCTAAAGGAACAAAATGCCAAAGATTTCAAGAAAATATATATAAAGAGTAGAATGAAAGGCTCACCATGACCAAATTTTAAATCATGTTACTCAAATTATAAACTGGTTAATACTGCTCAAAAAAATAGAAAAGTTATGAGAAGAATATACAAGGTAAGTAAGAAGTAGGAGCAAACATATGTATAGTTGAGTATTCTATAAATTCATAAACACAAAGTACTTGGAGAAAGAGTCTAACAAAAACTGGAAAGTATTTTGACAGAAAATAAATTTATACCATATACTACGAGTCCCAATTTATAAGTACAGAAAGTCATAAATTTTGAAAAAAAGGCAAATGGCAGGGAATATCTTTCAGAATTATTTTGGGAAGGAATAGAGTAAGCAAGGGATTGAGATTATAAAAATAGATATTTTCAATTTTATAAAATCAAACCTTTCACGTGAATAATATCAATGTGGCTAGAAAAGAAGAAACATGATATATTGAGATAAATTTTACATCAAACAACTGTGATGAAAGTCTGACACCTTACATGTGTAGGAAGTTGATAAAAATATATATGTCTAAGAGCCATTGTCCAGTAGATAAAAGGGCAAAAAATTAAACAGTTCATGAAAGAAGAAATAAAAATAATCAACAAACATATGAAATAAATGCTACAAATCACTAATGACAAATACAAATTTTGAAAATTCCAGAATGTCATGTAAATTGAAAAAATTACTAAAAAGTGGAAATAGGGAATGTTGCAGAGACTGTGAGAAGACAGGCACAGTATACCATTGGTCAAACTATGACTTGATGCATGTATTCTGGATGACAATTTGAAATTATGTGAGAAAATAAATGTTCATATCCTATTATTGAATGATCCCATTGGCTTTATATCCAAAGGAGGACAATGACAAAAAGAAAGGTCTTCCCTTTACCAAAACATTACTATCCAAGTCATGTATAATAGGTAAATAAGTAGAAACTAATTAACATGGTAAACAATTTGAGCATGAATGAATAAAATGCCAAATAAATTGACATCATCTCCCTTCCACCAAAACATGTATTCCATCATTGGATTCCTGCCTTCCCCTTTCCCTGCCCCCCAACAACCCCCAGCTTTCAAAGGTGATCTTTGTTTTGAAAAGACCCACTCCCAGGCTGTTTCTACCCAAAGCTGCAACATCTATGATCCCACCCTCGACCTCCTTTTCCTTAACTCCTTTATGTCTTTCACCTTTAGAAAGTAAGTCCCTTGGGGGCGGTTAGATGGTGCAGTGGTAGAGCACCAGCCTTGGAGTCAGGAGGACCTGAGTTCAAATCCAGCCTCACACACTTGACACTTACTAACTGTGTGATCCCAGGCAAGTCACTTAACCCAAATTGCCTTACCGCCCCCCCAAAAAGAACCCAAAAAGGGAGAAAGTAAGTTCCTTGAAAGCAAAGTATCTTCCTTGCTTGTTTTGTATACCAGATATATATATATATATACATATATATATATGTATATATATACAGCATATAGTTACTATGTAATAAATGCTCTCTTATCTATATATCACTTATCATCTATAGTATATAATATAATACAACAATGCCAGGAAAACAGTGAATATAAAAAAAATCAGAAATACATAGGAACTGATTCAGAAAGAAGGAAGGAAAAGGATTTTGTTGTTGTTCATTCAGTTGTGTCCAACTCTTCATGACCCCATAGATCATAGCAGACTGGGTCTTCTATTCCCCACTATCTCTCAAATTCAGCCCAAGTTCATATTCATTGTTTCCATGACACTACCTATCTATCTAATCCTCTGCTGTCCCCTCTTCTTTTTACCTTCGCTTTTTCCCAACATCAGAATCTATTCCATCGAGTCCCATCCTCTCATGTAGCCAAAGTATTTAAGCTTCAGCTTCAGTATTTGACCTTCCAGTGAATAGACAGAATTAATTTCTTAAGAATTCTTGCCTTCCTTAGGATATGTAATCATCGCCTGAATTAAATTCACCTATTCCAATCTATTTAAGTTCATTGACACCCAAGATAATGTTTAATCTTTCTGTATCCTGTTTGACCACATAATTTTGTACACAAAATAATTTGAGTGAAAATCACACTTAAGGAAAAAAGAATTCAGGTGAAATACAATGGGCAATTTTTGTTCCATATACCTGAACACAGAACCTACCTTCTTTCTGTTAAGAAATAATAAACTATAAGAGAATGGAAATACATGTGTAATCAATTGCAATCTACCTATCCTACCCATTCCCATACAATGTTTTTTTTTTTAACTTTTTTTCTAATGGGCTGATACTACGAATGAAAGGTTTATTTAGATTTTAGTGGTGTCAAAATATATTGATTCCAAAAAGTGAGTTTTACTTGTTCATTTAAATCTCAGAATTAAAAATAGTTTATAAATCAATTTTCAGGACAAGCATTGCATATGATGAAGAAAATACACTTTTAAAAGGAAATGGCTGATTTAGAAATGAACAAGGTAGAGGTCAATTATGAAAAATCTGTAATAGGAAATAAAAGGTAAAAGTTGGATTAAAAATGAACTGAGAGCACCTTAAAGAATAGCAGATCTGATTTTGGTAACAATGACTTGCATGAAATTCCAATGACTCATCAGCTTGACTCACATGGTGCAGATCCATGGGATATAGATAACTCAGGATGGGAAATGTTGACATTCTAAATTGATCCTTTGCTCCTTGACCAATTTGGTTCCCAAATCTAAAGTAGTCATTGATTCCAGTCTGCTTCTAGACTGGTGAGTTGTACGTCAATGAAGGGACATTCTCCAATTCACATTTGATTAGAAAATCTCAAAGGAAACACACTGAGATGACCCTTAAGTCTTTGCAGACATCAGATTGGGTTATGGTGGTACATTCTATTGATGGTTAGTCGTATCAGCCTCCTGAAAGCTTTCACTAATAGCTATCCTCACATGAGAGATGGCTATATAAAACACTTAAGCTCTATGCCTCAAAGCATGCAATTTTCTCCTACTTTGTTTCAAAGTTGTTTGGTTACACAAATCCTTCTGCAGTTTCCATTTTGCTAAAATATGTGCTACTACTGGGTCCATTGCTGGGATATCAAGGGCTTTTGCACAAGAACCAGATCAACTTGTTGGTGCTGAAAGCTATAGGCCCTTTGATTTGCTTTATTTAAGAGCAGGGCAAATGGTTTAACAGAGACAGGGAGGGAAGAGCTACTTGGGCAATACCCACCCAAAAAACTAAGCCAACCATGGACGCAAGGAAGGATGTCCAGGTGGTTGGACATCAACTGAAATAAGGATTGACCACTTCTTGAAAACAAGGTGGGAAAGGGTACATAATAACTAGAGCCAGGGGTGCTGTCAAATAGCCTGGGACTTGACAGTGTCAAAACCATGGCAGGAGAGTTTTGCATAACCTTAACCCAAACT
Source organism: Phalanger gymnotis (assembly GCA_028646595.1). Classification (NCBI taxonomy): domain Eukaryota; kingdom Metazoa; phylum Chordata; class Mammalia; order Diprotodontia; family Phalangeridae; genus Phalanger; species Phalanger gymnotis. Next base: position 98,964,739 of record CM053623.1, read on the forward strand.
TTTGCCAGCCCTCTGGGTCATATTGAAGGGACCATCTTTACTTCATGCTCAGGGCAGCTCAGGGAAGCTGAGAAGGGTCAGTTATTTTATAGGAAGTGATAATTTTTTGCTCAGAAACATTTGATTGGTTTCCCGCTCCTGATGTCATTGATGTCATTAGCAGGGAGATACCAACTGGTTGGAGTTTGGAAGTTTCTATCTTGAATGTTTCCAGGTATAGTATATTCTAGCTATGTATAGAATCTAGAAAAAGAATTAGGTAGGAGAAAACAGGTACCAGGAAAGAAGACTATTGTTACTCAGGCAGAATTAGCCTATTGAATGGAGAAAGGTTGGGGCTAAATATAATATTCAATCTAGGACATTTGAATTGCTTCATCTTATACTATTTAATACATGAAGCTTTTAAAAGGCTTGATGTGTATCATTATTTGATTAATGTTGTAATGTGTAAGGGGCTCTTGAGAGCCTGATGAGATTGGGAGTTGAGGCCCAAGGACAGTCCCGTGGGAAATAGGAATTATCTGGGGCTACACAGTCCGGCTTAGCATCTCCTCCTCTGATCAGGCAGGCTGTGAACAGCACATGCCCCCTTTCCAAATAAGCACTGGACATGAGTTGTCCATGAGCTGTGATGCATGGCCCTGGGGCTCCTGATAGGCTTAGAGGATCGTGCACGAGCTTGCTTGCACCCAGATACGAAGGCTAGTACTGCACAAAAATCCTGCTTGCTGTAACAATTAACGGAGTTGCCTACCATCTTGCCTCCCGCCTCATTCATTGTCTGTGAGATTCTTCCCTCCTGCTGGTCAGGAGCAGGAGGTGGGTGGTAGAGACCCCCAATAAGTGGTGTCCAACGTGGGGTGAGGCGTGCGGCCACTCATGTCCACCACATCCCCGGGGTGCCCAATTAGGAGCACGGTGCAGAGGAAGTGCTCTCCCAAAGCGTCTTCAGCCCCGGGAGAAGGCTAGGCAGGCAGTGCGGAATTGCGTTCCACAGACACCCTGGATTGGGAAGGTGAGTGCCCCCGCTCATCATGAGGCAGTCTGCATCCTTCACAGACTCTAAGGACTTAAAGACATTCTGCAGAATACTTCACAAGCTTAACAAGAAGCAAGGATGCACAATTCATTTGAGAAAAGTCAAGGACTTCATACACACCCTTAAGGAAGTCTCAACACTATGTACACTGAAGTTCCTCAAAACAAAAGTTGTAAAGACAGATGTGGCTACCAGAACAGAGCAAGAGGAGGAACTTGCACACTTGTTAGACTCCAAGGACAAGATACCAGAAAAAGGCAACTTAGAATATGATCCGGAGGAAAGAATGAAGTCTCCTTTGGCCCCTCCCCCAACTCCTCAATAGAAATCCAATCCATGCATTTGGGAACATAACATAACATTATATGAAAGTTCTGAAGAAGCTAGCTAGAGAAAGATGTCTCTTAAACAACTGGAAGAAACCAACCAAGGATCTACCCCAGATCATCTTAAAGCAGTCTTCACAACCCCAATAAAGCATGGCACCTGGCCTCCATTACATTCCAGAGGCCAAGCAAGATCTAAATTGTAAAAAAGATTTCTAAAAGAATCCTCTCTGTGTTTCCTGTCTGTGTTCTGTGTCTGTGTTTCTGTGTGAGTGTGTAATCTGACACCCTGTAATGTCCACTATCTCTTTCTCTCCCTCCCTGACTCCAGTCTCTTCAGAGGAGCAGGAGGGTGGGGGAGAGAGAAAGAAAGAGAAAAATGTTTTCTTGTTTGGGTTATATGTTGGATAAGAGAAGTGTCAGGTCAGAATTAGAAATAAAGTACGTGCAGTTTTAAATGGGCTTTAATCAAAGTCCACCAGAAAGGAAAAGCAAGAAAGTTTAATCATGTAGGAAAGAGGCATGTATAGGAAGGTATAATCTATTTGCACAAACAGTGTGAATAGAGGTTTTGAGAGTAAAAGGTTTGGTATTGGAAAAAATGCTCTTTCTTTCTCCTTCCATTCCAGATCTGGCCAATTTGGGATGTGAAGAGAGATAAGAAAGAAAGCGGGAACTTTTCCCTTAAACTTATGCGATATATGTTCTAATTTGACTTTTGATAAGTCAGAATTTATTAAGCTATTTGGCACTGAGGCAAATTGGGAAATTGCATAGATCTGAAAAAGGGACACTTTGAGCTTCCCAGTATGAGGAGAAGGGACATGGTACCACTGGATCTTTTCCAGAGTCTCACTCACCTTTGACTGGCAAATTCAAAGTTCTCACTTTCACAAGTTTTTAAGGAGTGAACACAAAAGTGAAGTTTACTTCAGTGAAAATTAGAGCAGCTAAAACAAACTTCTCTCATCCCAGATCAGATAAGGGAAGAGAGTAATGGTAGGAAATTTGAGTTACCCTCCCCCACATGGAAAAGAAAAAGCGGGAAGGCGTAGCAGCTATATTGGGGACCTCTGGGCACCCTGAAGCCCACACTTCTAGGCAATAGGTAAACAGAGGAACCTCTCCTCCCAATCCCCCGAGTCCTTGCTCCCATACCACTGGAACCTCCAGACCCAATAACCCCTATTAGAAAGTAAAGCTCTCTCAGGGACCCTCCTCAATGACTCCTCAGACCTTTAATTCAGGTGTTGGACTCTACACCTTCCCAGCACTCCCTGGTCCTTAGTTCCTCTCCCCTTTCCCAAATCCCTGGCTCGACCACCCCCAATCCACAGCCAAACTCTGCAACTGTGGTGAGAGAAGAAAAGCCTCTATACTTGGTAAGCTCAATATGTGTAATGATTTGGGAATGCAATTAATGTCATCTGAAATTTTTCTGTTTGTATTGTTATTGTACTTCTAAATTGTAGTAAAATTCTCCTATATTGTAAAACTCGAGCCAATGTTGTGAGCTAAAAATAGTGTTACACAAAGAAATTTTTAATTTGAATTTTGTTGAAACTAAAAAATGAAAACAATTGTGTAAAACTGGTGAAGTTACTTTCTCAGCCTTGCTAACCCTGTCTTATGTTTTATAATTGCCATTTGGTAAACCAGGTATTCCTACCTTTACCTGTAGTTAGCAGAAGGTCAGAGCTAAAACAATTCAGCCGGCGCTTATGAAACTTGTAAGATTGTTAACTAGGTTTTTTGGGATTACTGTTTTAATGTTAAAAACCAATAAAGTTTTGGAGAGATAAAAGAAATTATGTCCACCCACCTTTTGGGCTAGATTTATGGGTGGGTTCTATTAAATCTTATATGGATATTGATTAGGGTAAGGATGTTGATCATTGTGAATTATTATTATTGTTGTTCAATTAATTATCAACCCCCTCTGCCTGGAAGGGAAACTGACTATGCCTTGTTAGCAATGATTCAAATTTCTTAGGCTTCCTTTTTTACCCGAGGCAAAAGAAGTAGTTAGAATACTGGCCCAGCACATTTTATACCTATCTAATTACAATAGGTGATTGCAAGCTATTTGTAAAACTTTCCCAAGAAAAATGTGAATGGAACCTAGAAATTCATATATGAATAACTTTTTTAAAAAAAGTGCATATTGTTATTTGGCATCGAGAAATTTATTAACTATACAACCCCAAGAAAATTCTATTTACTGTAGTTTACTGTTCAATAAGAGGATGGTGGTGGAATCCATTCCCAGGGATATTTCAAAGATCGCATGATTGTAAAGGTGCTTGGCACAATGCTTGGCATAAAATAAATGCTATTTGAATGTAAACTGTTTTAAGTTAAAAATAATTGCTTCATATTCATTAACTTTATGTGGATTTTCTTCAATGTGAAGTTTTGGTGATGAGATGAATGATTCTCTGTTATCAGGCAATTTCGGGTCATATCTGTCTGAGGTAAAGCCACCTAAATGGAAATTAATTGGTTTTGGATTTCAAGTTTAAATAGATGATAATTGTTTATGATATTATTATATTTCTAAAATTTTTCTTATTGCATAACTTGGTAAGCAGCTGTATCATCTGTGTTGTTAGAAAAGCAATTTCTTTTATAATCTAAATGTTTTTAGGTCAAGAATTGTAATTTAAGACATCTTAAATTACCAAACTTTGTCTTTAATTGTTTTGATATCATTTGGGAAATTTGTGAGATCATTAATTAAGCTATTGATGTTATTGCTTAGAGATAGTATTTACAATAGTATGTTTAGTTTTCTTTTTTTTTTCTCTATTACGTGGAAAAGGTTTGGTGATCAAAATTTAAGAATTGGGGGATAAATTATAAGCTGTTTCTGAGAAAGAGACATTTTTTTTTGAAGAAAAGTTTTGTAAAATCCTTTGCATGATTTTTAGAAAGACTCAACCTTGAATAAGTGTGCTCAGAGACATAGCAAAAGATAGCATACAGACCCAAGGTTTTTCTATTTAACCCCTTCCTGGAGACCGTGTTACTTCTCCTTATTTTGTAATATTGCCAAGGCCCCTGGAAACTATCTGCATGGGCAAGGTCATTCAGCCCCAGAAAAAGAACTTGTTTGAGTTATGTAGATCCTAAAAATGAACTTAGCTTGCTGAGAAACTGAAAGTTTATGTACAATGGATAGGATTCTAATATTTTGCTCTTACACCAAGACAAGCTTATAGTGGAGAATGAAAGATGTTCAATTAAATCCCTTATATGTGTGAGTCCTGGTAAATCTTTATTGCTCATTGCACCTCTGTATCTGACTCTAAGTTGTGATTGGTGGGACTTGCTGTTCAAAGTTAAAAGGCACTCGGGATGATAATTAATTTTGTTTTGAGTTTGAATCTGAGTATAGTTGTCTACATTACATCAGTATCCGAGAGAAATGCCACAAGCTACTCAGAAGGAATGTTATCCATACTATTAAAGGTGTAGATCTGCATTTGGGAAAAAGCTGAGAGGACAATCTTAGCCTCAGTCTAGGATGGGATCCTCCTGGCCTCAGTTTCCCCACTGTGTTCCTTTGGAAAGGAAGTTTCTCACCTAACTATTTCTGAGTGTAGCTATGAGGTGGAAGAGATACTGCATAATTGAGGAATCATAACTATATCTGGATTATAAACAAAGTCAAGGATGTTTTATCCTGTCATATTTGGCGTGTCACATGTCCCTGCTTTTTTTTCCTTCTATAGCAAATTTCTTTGATCAGAGCTAGTAGTCAGTATAAGATATGAGCTCTTTTGTGTTATCTTACTGGGCAATCTAATATTATTTTTATCTAGAACTAGGACGTGTGCAGAAATTTACACAAACTGTTTAAGACTCACTTTAAGATGTTCCCTTTGTCTAAAAAGGAATCTAAGAGCAGTAGTATTTTTCCTATGATCACTCTCTTACTGCTATTAGTGTGAGATTCCATTACAACACCTTTTTGACTAAGAAACTTTGTGATATTTAGGAATTCTGCTATAACTAGAAGCTTTGTTTTTTATGATGCTTTGGAACTAGTGTTACTTGTAGACTTTTGCACCGTTTCAGTAAAGCCTTTTGAACAAGGGTAGAAATACATACAAGTCACATAGGGCTCGCTTTGTAAATGTTCCTTATGCAATGTGAGAATGTTATTTCGTTATTTGATTAATATCATGCTTATCTAAAGTTTTGTTGCAATTAATCATGCTAATAAGAAAATGGTTTATGGTTTATTTTGCATAGGCCATCAAAGAAACATGGCACAGCTAAAAGGTTAAGATTTTATATCCATTATGCTAAATTGACTATTTAATGTATTTATGTATGTACTGAAGCTTGTTATTAATTCCTTAAGTGATGTCTCATCCTCCTGATGAGGAAATTAATAATGAATGCATGTAAAGTGTACGACAATAGTTTCTGATGTGAATTTCTTAAATATGACAATTAGCCATGGTTCAAATTTTCAGTTTGTAAAAATGATCAGGGTTATAAAGATTAGAAATGATAATTTAAAATTGTGCTAAGATTACTCTTGTAGGAGAATGGACAGAAAGCTCGTTCCTGCAAGAAGAAAAGAAGAAGACTGTTCTGGAGATGACTGGAACAGATACCAAGGACCAGAATATTTCATTGACAATGTCCTCTGCCAGACAGCTGCATATGAAAAGAACTTTTTGACTCTTAAAGAGACAATAACATTTTTACTTCTTTTTTGAATCTACGTATCTATATTCACAAAGGGGACTGCCCCCTTGGTTTTGTCAATGCGTCGATCTATCCTTCCCATGTTTACTTACAACCTGACAGTGTTATAGATGACTTTCTGAGTCATATTAAGACCTTTTTAACCCCCAATTGGTTTACTCATGTTTTAGAGACTGTGGCCATTGTTGGGGGCCTTACTCTTCTGTTATGCTGTTGCACTCCTTTAGTGCTGGGGAGGTGTCTTAGGGCCCTGTATACAGCCATTGATTCAGTACACATTGACTCTTGGTGCAAAAACAAAAAGGGGGAGTTGTAAGGGGCTCTTGAGAGCCTGATGATATTGGGAGTTGAGGCCCAAGGACAGTCCTGTGGGAAACAGGAATTATCTGGGGCTACACGGTCCGGCTCAGCTCTTCCTCCTCTGATCAGGCAGGCTGTGAACAGTACATGCCCCCTTTCCTAATAAGCACTGGACACGAGTTGTCCACGAGCTGTAATGCATGGCCCTGGGGCTCCTGATAGGCTTAGAGGATCGTGCACGAGCTTGCTTGCACCCAGATACAAAAGCTAGTACTGCATAAAAATCCTGCTTGCTGTAACAATAAATGGAGTTGCCCACCATTTTGCCTCCCCCCTCGTTCATTGTCTGTGAGATTCTTCCCTCCTGCTGGTCAGGAGCAGGAGGTGGGTGATAGAGACCCCCAACAGTAATGAAACACACATACCCTCTCTTGAGGAGTTCTATGAAGCATGTATTTTTTTTTAAATGGAAGTGAATTTATAGTAATTTTGTTTTGAGAATTTTATAACATGCTTTGGGGGAGAAAGCCAGAGACAGGGAGGGCTTTAATTAATCTTCCTTAGTGATGAGATGAGTGCAGTGCTGAGTGAATTATAGCACTATTGGGCTTAGAAACTAGGCCTAGTTGAGGTCCTGTTACCTCTCACCTAGACTTGCAATAATCTAATAGGTCTCCCTGTCTCAAAGCTCTCCCTTTTTCAATCCATCCTCCATATAGCTAGCAAAGTGATACTCCTAAACCAGTGATCACTATCTGACCACATAATTCCTGTGCTCAATGAACTTCAGGCTTCCTATTAGCTCTAGGAACAAATGCAAGCTTTGCTCTTTAGCTTTTAAAACCTTCTAGAACATGGCCCCAAGTCTTATTATGCACCACTTCCTTTAACTCACTCATATGCCAGCCAAACTGGCCTTCTTGTAGTTCCTCACACATGATATTCCATTTTCCATCTCTGTGCTTTCCCATTGATTGTCTTCCATGCCTGGAATTCATTGTGCCCTCACCTCCACCTTTTATGTTCACTAGTTTTTGGTCAAATCTCCATGCAACTGACTCCTTCCTAGATAAGTCCTTTCCTGATCTCACCAGGAAATACTTCCCTTCCCACCTCTTCCTATTATTGTTTATTTATTGTGTATAGAATTATGTTTTGTTCATGGTGTCTTTCCCTCAAGAATGTAAGCTTCTCTGTCCTTGAGGATAGAGATTGTTTTTGTGGTTTTTTTTTCTTCCCAGCTCAGGGTGTACCACAGTAGGTATCTGATAAATATTTGATTAATTCATTGAAGTAGACTTTAGGGCATAATCTGTTAATACCCCCATTCTGCAGATAAGGAAATTATGATCCAGAACAGCATTGCTATTTGCCCAGAGTTAGAAATGTGTGTGAAAGGAGAGAAAAAGCAGGAGGAGGGAGGAATATTAGGTTAGGCACTTGGGATTTATTTCAATTCTTTTTCACTCTTCTAATTTTGCTACATGAGTAAGACTAGATAAGTAAAAAAAAATTAACTTATTTTAAGATGTTTCACCTTTTAGGGATTGTATCTTACTATGACCAGGGAGACCAAACATCAGAATTGTAGCTTATAGGCAAACCACTCTTTCATAATAATGGATTTTTAGTGTTGACTCAATAAACCACTACTCCATTGTAAGGCAGGTTTTATGATATGTGCCGAAATACTGTATTTCACATTTGGCACTTTACAACTTAGAACTAGAAGAACAAATTTGTTTTAAGTTTCAGTCCACATTGAATTTATATAGCTCAATTACCCCTAAAATCAGAAGTTACTTTGTAAGTACTACCAACAAAATAATATTGTCACAATCATTTACAGCATATGGCAGGAATGAAATATATAGTAGAGTTATTGCAATTGAATAACTCAATGATAAATAACTTATAGGCTAATTTCTGAATGCCCAGAAAAGTAACACTTGGGAACAAACTAATAAGGTTAATGATATTTTTGTAAACAGAGTTTGAGTAATTCACTTAAGTCAGGATACCCATTATGAAAGTGTCAATGACTTTCAATTAAGGATTAAGAATTCCCCTAATAAATAAGCCTATCACAAAATCCTACTAATTTGGATTAACTGGAGGCAAGATGTGGAGAGAGGGGAGGGAGTCCAGGTTGTAACTAGGATTGTATAAATTCTCTAGACTATTTAAGAAATTTGGTTTTATCATTTTCAAGTCCTTGCATTACCATAAAGTAATAGCCAACAAACATTGTCAATTAGGTACCCTGTCAGACCTGTCTTAATGAATGAAGACAGTTTCTAATGAGTGATATGGTTGTAACTATGAACTAAATGCTTAAACAGTTAATTTACTTCAAATAAACATTCTGCTACAATCTCTTTTGGATTATCAATTTTCTTCAGTGGTCTATATTCAAATTATCACTTATTTAAAATTTGCAAAGTTCAAATTAATACTCTTCTTAATTAAATCATTCATTATTCATTATTTGTCAATTTCATTTGTATGTATCTTGTAGAGATGGTTCAGTCTCAAAGATTATGTTCCTTTCAAATGGGAAAATTTTCACTGGGGCACCATCCACACCTCATATTCAGAGGATCAGAAAGAAAAGACATCAAAGGTTAAATAAATCTAAACCTAATTTTATCTGACAATGAGTGTCAGACGTGGAGGAAATACAGTGCTTGGTAAGTAGTCACATGAAGTATTGACCTTTACACAAGCATTCAGACCAGTATAAAATACAGGAAGAGACAATATATGTATTTTCCCAAAGTAGGACAAGAGGGCATGTGCTTAGGATGTTGATCTACCTAAGGCAGGAGATTTATTGCTGGATTTAGTGACAGATTAGGCCAAATGTAATGTTTTGTTTTGTTTTAAGTTGTTATGCTGCTGCTTTCAGTCTGTCCTATACAGATCCTTTATTCCTACTTCACACCCAAGCTTACTTCCTACCATGATTCTTTAATACATTGTTGAACCATCATCTTGATCCTCCCTAAATAGGTCTGAGGCAGCTGTGAACAGCTGTGTGCCCCTATAGCTTTGGGTGCACAGCTGTTACCCTATTCATAGAATTATAGGTCCTAAATTCATAGATTTAAAGCTTGAAGAGTCCTCGGAAGCTATTAAGTACAGCCTCCTCATTTCACAGATAAGGAAAATGAGTGCTTAAATGACTTTCCTGGGGGTTACATAGCTAGGAAGTTTCCAATTGGATCCCAGTGTTCTAGTGTACATTGCAAATGTTGACTAGCATTCTATTCTAGTGTTGTACTCCAAATCTAGTGTTCTACTGGATATTGCCTCTCAAACTTTGACTTTGCGAACTTCAAACTCCAGCAGCTAGATGAGATCAAGTCTATATCTCTGTTTATTTTTCATCACACAGGTAATAATGACTATAACTAGAATTCAGATCCAGATCTCCTGCTTCCAAATGTATCACTGGTCTTTCAATCTTCTGCTACTGCCTGCATAAAATGTGCTTCCTCCTTAGGAGTTAGTCAACATGCATTTATTAAGCACTTACTATGCTCCAGGTACACCGAGGATACAGAGAGACAAAGACCCTTCCTCTAAGAGCTCACATTCTATGGAGGAGACAACATGCAAACACTACACAAACATATATGTTGATATGTGTGTATATATATACATATATGTACATATATATGTATGTATATATATATATATATATAGAGAGAGAGAGAGAGAGAGAGAGAGAGAGAGAGAGAGAGAGAGAGAGAGAGAGAGAGAGAGAGAGAGAGAGAGAGAGAGAGAGAGAGAGAGAGAGAGAGAGAGAGGGAGAGAGAGAGAGAGAGAGAGAGAGAGAGAGAGAGAGAGAGAGAGAGAGAGAGAGAGAAAGAGAGAGGGAGAGGGAGAGGGAGAGAGAGAGCAGATAGAAGGCAATCTCTAAGGGAAGGCACTGGTAGGATGGGGTGAGGGGTCCAAGACTGGCCTCCTAAAAAGTTGGGATTCAACTGATCTTGAAGGGAAGTCAGAGACTTGACCAGGTTGAGTTTTGACCCTCAGGCAGATTATCATATCCTAAGTTGTGGCAAAACAATAATAAGCAATTTTTCATGCTCAACCAAAACTTAATTCATCATAACTGACTTAATGGTAATTCCTGAAAGGCACTGAGCCCCAAGAATCAAGGCACTGGGTACTATTGCTGAATGGCATCTGTGGCAAAATTTATGATGAATGGCTACCACTGTCCATCATATGTGTCTCATTTTTTTTCCTTTTGTTTTTCTCTCTTCACTTCCCTTTCTCTTCTCTTTCCTTTCTTTTCTTCCTCTCTTACCTGTGCTATAAAACTGACAGTGGCAGCATAGGACCTTACTTGGTCTCTTTGGGATACTTCATGGATAAGGAGGCGAACTGCTGCTAAAGATTTGGCATTGGTTAAACAATGGCTATATGAACATCTCATCCAGTCTCCCAAGCAATCTTTCAATATTCTGTTCTGCTGCAGCCATCACCGCCACAGTCAATCCCTATCCCAAGCTACGCTTAGCAAGGATGTGGTTTCCAACAGCATTCTTGCATCTCTTTAAGTTCTAAGAGTTGGCTGGACAAGACTTACACTTACAGATGAAGTAAAATACCAGTACCTGCCACCACTCACTGTGATAAGCAAGTATTGATCCCTAGATTCTTCGAGAGAATTAGCATGGCCCACCTACTTCAAGAAGAATGTTAACAGGGTTGGCCTTACCTGTAGACAGAATGTACGATTAGTTGTCTAACTGGCATGATTTTAGGAACACTATGAAGGCATCATAAGCACTCTCGAAATACCTATGAAGATATGTTCTGTTGTAGAAAACTGTCTATGAAAGCCTTCCTGTTCTTCCTCATAATTTCATCAAGAATACCCCTTAAATGTACATAAACCATTATTTTTTAACATAAATAATTCTTATAAGTATTTTATAAACAAAAATATGTGTGCTGTTACTCATTATTGTTTCTTCGGTGTGCATCCTTTGATGAAAGTACTTTCTGTGATCTTATTCATGTGGGAATTTTCATCTTTGGAATAGCTTGAAAAATAAGTCTCCAAGTACCTTTGAGCTTATGACTCCTCTAAAGGAGGTTTGTTCTCCTCATAGCATCACAGGGTCTCTTCTCCTAACCCTAACTCATATTCTGATTTAATGTTAATTTTGACCTTAACTAAGTAGTGCTTGTGAATACACATAACTGATTCAGAAATGGCTCCTGGAGCAGTAAAGACTTATTTCCTGTCTATAAAGATGTATTCACTGCCACCACCACTGTAGAAGTTGATGGGAGGGGGGAGACACACAGTTCTGACAACCCTTTTATAATACTTATCTCATGAGATATGGTAGCTATCTTTCATTGTTGTTGTTGAAAAGTCTCTCTGCATTTTTCTAGGGTGGGTGCTCTTCTGACATGAAGACATAATCATTTCACTTCTGTAGAAACTTCTAAAATTTGTATTCTTTGGGTGTAGCCTTTGAAGATCCAACATCATCTTCAAGCCAAAAAGATAGTGGAGAGAGATTTGTAGAAATGAGGTATTATTAAAATAAAAAGAGATTTTGATGGGGGAGAGGAAAGAGAGAAGTATTGAAGGTATATGAAGATATATGGAGGTATATGAAGGTATTATTATGCATGGACTTGGGAGAGAGGGGATTGGAAATGCCCATGGGATGAGTTCATAGAACAACGAAAGCGTACTTCGTCTATTTCATTTCATAATTTTGACTAAAACCTAGTCTGTGGTAAGCCATGTGCACTTCTTTTTTTTCTTTTTTTTTGGACGGGGGAAGGCAAGGTGATTGGGGTTAAGTGACTTGTCCAAGGTCACACAGCTAGTAAGTTTATCAAGTGTCTGAGGCTGGATTTGAACTCAGGTCCCCCTGACTCCAGGGCCAGTGCTCCACTCACTGTGCCATTCAACTGCCCCCGAACTTCTTTTCAATCCTTCATAATCCTTCACCTCACAGACTGGTAGAATGTTCTCCCTGAAATGCATCTTAGGATTCGTCCATTCCACCACTACCTCTCAAGAGTTTCCTCAGCTTGTAAAATGAGGGATTTGGACTCAATAGTCTTTTTTGGAGGAATCTTAAATGTATTTTAATATGATGCAATTTATTTCACTCTCTTCTGACAATGCTTCTGACAAGTGTATGATATATATATATATATATATATACATAGGTAAATAAACATATATATGTATATATATATATATATACATATAAACTTATATTCCTTGGTTTTCACAAAACTTAGCATCATGTCATAATTCATTGGTGCTCACTAAATAGCCTTTGATTGATTTGTTGAAGTTAATAGTATTTTTATTTCTGTCTCTAGCAGACCAATGAGGCAGCATCCTATAGTAAATCAAAGAGCTCACCTCAGAGTTGGGAAGATTTGATTTCTTTTTTATTATTAGTTAATTTATTTATTTTGAGTTTTCAACATTCACTTCCATAAGTTTTAAATTATCTCCCTCTCCTTCCCAAGAGGGCCTGCAATCTGAGATTGGCTGTACATATACATTCCCATTAAACATATTTTTACATTAGTTATGTTATATAGAAGAATTATAACGAATGAGAGAAACTATAGGAAAGAAAAACAAAAGAAAACAAAAAAGAAAATAGTCTACTTCACTCCATATTCAGACTCCATAGTTATTTCTCTGGATGTGGATGGCATTTTCCACCATGATGGACTCAATAGCCCTGAAGGTCCCTTCTGGCTCTAAATCTATGGTTTTATGACTAAATATATAATGCTGTCCTTAATACTCTACACCTTCCTTTCTTCTGGCAAATATTCTACAAAAACTTTAATCTTTAGTCTCTGAATCCATAAAATTCATAGTACTCTATTCTAATAACAAAGTATAGGAAGTAAGTAGGGAATGGGGCATGTTTTATGTTTGGGATGTTAAGGAAGGGGAAGGAGGAAGTAGAGAACAAAAGAAAATGTAAGATGGCAAGATAAGCCACTCCTACTTTGTGTACGATGATCTTTGGATTTTTGCTCTGGGGTACCTGATGTGCCTGAAGGAGTATACTTAATGTCTCTACATGTCCTGTGAACTGGGACTATAAAGAAAAATAAATTCATTTTTTTCCAGTCCCCTGGTGTATTAGGAATTTAATTATGATGTTTACTTCAATGATGTATTTGACTAACTCATGTGTTTGGCCTTATGTGTGACCTTCTTTCACTCCTTACTCCCAGCAGCTGATGATTTGACTCTGTTTCAAAGTACCCTCAGGACAGTCATTCATTTTCTTCCTTTTTAAGATAATCTAATCCTTGAATCATCAGAAATCTGTGTTGCCACCTAGAAACTTTCAGGAGCATCCTCATGAAGATGAGACTGTTTTGGTTTTACAAAGAGGGTGCCAATAGGTAAACTGTGTTTCCTAGCAGTAGCAATGACTTATGCCACTCTCCCCCACATTATCACCTTCAGAATTCTAAACCTTCAGTCAGACCCTTTTCTGGGGTATTTGGGGAATGATCTCACAAGATATGAATCTTCCATGTGGTTTTTGCAGCTCCTGAGGGACAAATTCCTCACAAAGTCACTCAGAAATTGTTCAATATGCATATACCTTGATGTCAATTAGCTATCACTAAAATAGTATTACTAACTAGTATGTATATAGCACTTTAATGTTTACAAACTGTACATTTTATCTCATTTGATCCTTATAACACAGCGAGGTAGTTGCTATTACTACCTCCATTTTACAGATGAAGAAACTGAGGCAAAGGCTGTGACTTGCATCGTCTTTGCAAATAGAGATAATAATCCTACCTACTGCCCCTGATATATGCCAAGCACTGTGCTTAGTGCTTTACAAATATCATCTCATTTTATCCTCACCACAGATAGGTGCTATTACTATTCACATTTTTGCAGATGAGAAAAATGAAGCAAACAAAAGTTAAGTGACTCACTCAAGGTCACACAGCTAGTAAGTGTCTAAGGTGAAATTTGAACTCAGGCCTTCTTGATTCCAGGTCCAGCACTTTTTATACCCCACCACGACCCTTGCCAACTAGTTACAAAGCAATCTGTGATAAATCACTCCATTTCTCTGGTCCTCAGTTTCCTCATCTTTAAAATAAGTCTGGGGAGGGGAATAGTTAACTAAATGATCTCTGAAATGCCTTCCAGCTCTAACATTCTATGAGTTAAGGGGAAACACTGACAGATACAAAGAGAGAGAAAGACAGAAGTATAATATTTCTGTATTTCTGCTTCTCTATGATGAAGTCCTATCTCCTCTCCTGTCCTCCAAGCACCAAATGGCTCTTCAAATATACTGTAATGGGTACAGGTTTCCAAACACTAGAATTGGGCACCCTGCTATAACAGCAAGCACCCAGCACACCTGGGATAGCCTGCTAGCACAGGTCCTTTGATCTGCTTTTCTTCAAGGAAAGGCAACTTTAAGAAGTCAACAATCTTCAATTACATTCACTAGTTCAGGAAAAAGGTCAGTACCCTGAACACAGAGAAAATATAAGCAGAGAAATTAGCACAAAGACCAACAGACACTGGCTCCAGCTGACTGATCAAAGTAATACACCCACCTACATATAACACTGGTTTGGGGGGAGCACCCATACATCTGAATAGTTGGGGAGGCTCTTAACAAAATAGCTCCTCAGAGCCCTGTTCAGGGAATCAAAAGGTCCTCTTCAGAAGCAAACCCCCAAAGCAAAATATCAACCTCATAATATATATACACTTCTTAGAGCCAGAAGGCATCACGACCCTCCTGACTCAGTGCCTAATTAGCTTAGTACCAACAGGTGTGAAAGCCTTCCCCTAAGCAAGCTTCCTCTTTAGGCAAGTTCCTCCACCAGTGGGCTCTATGTGACTCAACATGTATCACAGCTATGACTGAACACGTGCGGTCACATAGGCCTATTAATGGATGGGGAAGATCTTCCTATTCCATTAACATTACACCTGCCTCTGTCTTTAAATATAGATGGGAATCTGATGTTCTCCCTAGGGCTACTGGCCACAGCTGTTCCATTCTTAGCCCACAGATTAATGACTCAGCCTTCCTTGTTGTGCCAACATGTTGGCATTGATCTATCCACATTCTTTATCCCACTTTCCTTATGACTAGTAGTAAACATTTACGAGGTTACTGTCATGAGCATGGCATTCAGTATGTTATCACAGAACAGAACAAACTTAATCGTGGTCTTGTTCTCATTATGACAGCGCTAACCAACTGAGCAAACTTGACATCCTAGAGGCAAAACAATGAATCAAACTTCGACCTCACCAAAAATGTGATTGTCAGACATCATATGGATTTGCTAAAAGCCCTGTTTTTCTACAATATCCAAAAAGTAAAATACACAATACCTGTGCTAATTATAGAAAAAAGACTTTATCAGTGGAGGTACATATGAACTATTTCTAACACTCTTTGAACTGAAAGAAGAACCAGTCTAGATTATATTCTTGTCTAATGATGCTTTTTGATTATTTCTTTTGTATAATTATTATTTTGTCTAAGAATAGCCTTTGGGGCATTTAGAATAATAGTGATTCAATATCCTTCACGAAATATTCCCATTCCTTTTAAGCATAAACAATTTCTAACTTTGGTGCCTTAAGGTAATATCTGAGAGACACATATGAACGTCCCTGTGATCCTTGAGTATTCCTGAGTGCCCTAGTTCAAGCACCCTTCCTGAAGGTGGAGCCACTTAAGCCTGGTACTTTGCAAAATTGTGATAGGTGAAATTTGTCTTTGATGCTGTCCCATCTACTTTTCCTGTGCCCTATTCCTGAGCTCCAATACCCTGAAGACCTAGATTTTAAACCTCCAGGATACTACTTGCTATCTACATGACCTTGGGCAAATAACCATACCTGCTTGGGACTTAGTTTCTTCATCTTCAAAATAAGGGGGTCCTACACAATGATCTCTAAGGTCCTTTCCTATGCCCTCCCTACCTCAGGAACCCAGTGTTGTGATGTTCTCTTACCAATCTCCAATGTTAAGAGTTAGTCTTGGTCCTTTGGTCTTACCATGTTTAAAATGCCAGAAAACAACTTTAGGTTTTATCCCTCCAAGTAGCACTTGCATTTTACCTGAGATCAAAGCCTTAAAATTAGAGAACTGAAAATAACTGAAGTGCAGAGATCATTGTGGGGTGGAGGTGTGAGAGTGAGCTTGAGAATTATCAGAACCTCCCTGGAAGCCAGGAACCACTTACATATGGCATGCACCAGGCATATTCTATGGAAGGAGTCAAGGTATGTTGATGATTAAAATAACTGATGGGCCCAAAGGAAGAGGCCAACTGTGGGGAGAGGGGGGCAAGATACAGTCATGATCTGAAAGAGTAAGCATATTGCTAGGTCAGTGTCAATGCAAAGATCACTGCATTTGGATCTGGAAATGATCTCAGGCTTCATCTACTCTAGAGGTTCTTAACATTTTTTTGTGACATTGACCCCTTTGACTTTCTGGAGAAACCTCTTCTCAGAGCAATGTTTTTAAATGCGTAAAATAAAATACATAGGATCACAAAGGAAACAATTATGTTGAAACAAAGTTACCTACATATTTTAAAGTTCACAGATCTCAAGTTAGGAAGCCCTGATAATCCCACTCCAACATTTTTTTTTTAATAGTGAAGAAGCTCAGTCCCAAAGAGAGGAGGATACTAGCTCAATGTCATAAAAGTATTGACTAGCAGACCTGGGATGTAAAATCTAGGTCTATTATCTAATCCATGGATCTTTCCATAATATCACACTGATGTTGCTGGTAGGAATAAACCCCGGCAAGAGACATGCAAAAAGGGCCAGAACATTTGTTGAAAGCCAAAGGAGGGACGGAGAGCAGAATAGGTTAGACAACACGGAGGGGTCAAAAGCACAAGATGTCAATGAATGAGAGTTTGCTCACATAAAATATCTGGCTGAAACAGTGTCCTTTTATGAGAGTAGCATACTAAACACATTCTCTATTTGATCAACTGTGTCTACATCACTGGGGTACTCAGCAGAGAAAAAAATCCAGTGGTTGAGATATAGGAAAAAAATATCTTGAGAGAGATCTGCTTTCAATATATCAACAGAAAAGTGTCAGGGAGGATGAGGTAAAATTAGCAGTATCAGACATGCAAATTTGTGAAGCAGGTAGTTTGTCTTTAGTAGGTATCTTCTTATTCCCTTCACTAAAAATGATTGAGACAGAAGGACGCATGCACGCACATGCACACACACACACACGCAGAGAGAGAGAGAGAGAGAGAGAGAGAGAGTTCATTTATAAAGTGCTTACTATGATACAGACACTGTGATAAGCTCTACTAAGTTATTGAGCCCTTCATACAGTATATCCCTGGATGCTTACAAATCCCCTCACCTCCACCCTATTGCTAGGTCCTACTCAGGTCTATCCTCCATCTCAACACCAACACATTATTCTTCTTCATTTCCCATTCTCTTACCCAAATCAAAACTTACCAACCCATGTGCATTTCCTTAAGAGCCTATTCTCTGTTTCCAAGCTAATCTTATAAACTAGTTACGATTTCTTGAAAAATGGTGTTGCCCAACTCTCTTGCATTATAACGAGCAGTCACAACAACTTGATTCAAATGAATAGATCTTTAATGTTAGGAATTTCAAGCAGTATGATAGGTAGGAGAGAGATCTTTTATGCAGGAGTAGAAGAGGGTAACTTTTAAATCATAGCCTATAAGCAGTGGCTTGATGGCTCTACCTATAGGACCATCTCAGCAACAGCTTCGCAGGGATCAGGGTAAAATGTTTGAGTCAGACAAATTGAGCTATATTTCATGTAAAGCCACTCCCTTTTCCTACCCTCGCATTACTACTTCCTTTCTTTACTTCCTTTACTTCCTTTCTCCCTTTCTTTCTCTTTCCTCTGCTTCTTTCACCCCACTTCATTTCATTCTCCTTTTCTTTGCCCCTTACTTTTCCATTGTTTTAGGAAAGTGGGTAAGTTACAAAGTGGATAAGAACCAGGAAAGGGAACAAGCATTTATTGTCTACTATTGTGCCAGGCATGGACAGCTCATCTTCATGAGTTTAAATTTTTCCTAAGACATTTCCTATCTATATGACCCTGGGCAAGTCACTTAACCCTGTTTGCCTCAGTTTCCTCATCTGTAAAATGAGCTGGAGAAGGAAATGGAAAACCACTCCGGTATCTTTGCCAAGAAAACACCAAATGAGTTCACGAGGAATTGGATACAATTGAAATGACTGAACAACAACATGTGTCAGACACTGTGCTAAGAACTTGACACATATCTCATTTGATCTTCACAATAACCTGGAAGGTAGGTGTTATTATTATACCTAATTTACACTTAAGAAATTGAGGCAGACAGAAATTAAGTTACTTGCTCCATGGTAGCACAGCTACTAAGCGTCTGAGGCTAGACTTCAGCTCACTTCCTCCTTTTTGCCTCTGAGCTACCAAAAGGAAAAAAAAAAAGGTAAAAGAGACTAAGAAACCTGCACTATATTGGAGAAAGATGCCTCCAATTATCATCTCTCTTACCATCCCAAACAAGCGTAACTATAGTACCTTTCCAAACAGTTAAAAGGAAGAAGAGTGCTACATCTAAAAAGGGGTGGGTCTCAAATAGAGAAGCCAAATTATGCAGGGAATTATGAAGACTTCTCTGTCTAATCCCTTCTCAGCTGCCTTCAGTCACTCTAGCAATTCCCTTTAGCACTTGGGTATTTCTGCACAGCTGTGGTTAGCCATGTATGCTTACCTCATAAAACTGTAAATGGCAGAAGTACATCTTTATTCTGTGGTGTTGGAACTGATTAGATTATAGCCTCTGGGAAAGTGGGGAAAATATCTACTTATTTTGGAAATTAAAACAAGATTATAACCATAGTAGGGATACCTGAATTGCAGCAAGACGTTTGGCAAAGTTGTTCATGATATCCTTGAGGTTGATACAGAGTATCAGAGCTGAATGATTGTACAGGTATGTGGGCTGTCATAGGTTAAATGAGCAAATCCCAGGAGTGTTTAATAATAGATTGATATTTACCTAGACAAGAGGTGGCATGGGACAGTGAATAGAGGGCCAGCCAGCTTCAGAATCAAGACCAAGGTTTGAGTCTTGTCTCTTAAATATTCTAGCTGTGTAAACATTGGCAGGTCACTGAATTTTATGGCTCCCATGGAACTCTAAGACTATAATTCATAGATGAGTTGCTGGGCTGCATTAGTGAAGAAGTTTGTGCACCAAGAGATGCCCGCCCTCAAAAAATTAGTGATCCAGATGCTCCCATAAAAAATAAAATAAACCTAGTCATGGATGGATAGATCTGCAACTGTAATAATAATACTAATAGTAATAGCTAACTTTCATATAGCATGCTTACTATGTGCCAGGCATTTTGCTAAGCACTTTTATAAATACTCTTTCATTTGATCTTCAAACAACCCTAGGAGGTAGATGCTACTATTATCCCCATTTTACAGAGGAAGAAACAAGGCAAACAGAGGTAAATGACTTTCTCAGTCACCCAGCTAGTAAGTGAGGCTGAATTAAAAATCAATCTTTCTAACTCCAGGCTTGGCACTCTTTTCCCTGCATCACCTTGCTGGCCTTGAAGCTATGAAGGAACACCTACATTGATGATATCGCAGATCCATGAAAGCATCAAAATCATAGGATCATAAATTTGGAGCGAGAAAGAATTTTAGTGATAAATTGTCCAACCCTCTGATCTTACAGATGAGGAAACTAAAGACTAAAGAGTTGAAGACATCCTTGTTATCCATATTTCACCACATATTTTCCATTCCTGTAGTTCCCTCCTTCCTCATATATGTCTTCTGGCTTCCTTCAAGTCTCAGCTAAAATCCCACCTTCTAAAAGAATTTTTTACCTTCCTCACCACCTAGGCACTTCATTTTAGTGCCTTCATGCTAAGATCATCTCTAATTTATTATTTCATACATATATACATATACATATATGTATACCTATATATATTCAAACTCCACATGAATTATACCTAATTTATATACCCATTACACACACACATATATAATTATATATATATATATGTATATATATATATATATATATATACACATACACAATTCATATGGAGTTGTTTGCATGTTGTCGCCACCATTAGACTGTGAGTTCCTTATGAGCATGGACTCTTCATTGTGTTTCTTTGTATCCCCATCACTTGGCACATCCCTAATATGTACTAAGTAGGAGCTTCGTAATTTCTTGTTGACTTGACTTGTTGACTGTAAGTGATTCAGCTATTGTCACATGGGTAAATGTCAGAGCCAAGAGTCAAATCTAGGTCTTTTGGCTCCAAATTCAACATCTTTTCCAAGTCAAATTGGAGAGAATTCTCTAGTACTGTGTAATGTCCTGTCCTCAGTCTTGTTCTGTTGGACACTTTTACGGGTTCCTTAGATGAAGATACAGATGACACACATTTATCAAGTTTTCAAACAACACAAAGCTGGGAAGAATAGCTCATTTCTCTGGCATTTAAAGTACACACAACCTTACCACATCCTACCTGTTTAGGGCAATAACACAATACCATCCTCCATTCATTCTGTGGTCCAGTAAAACTGACCTTACTGTTCCTCACATGGAGTATTCCATCTACAATCTGTGTGACTTTGTGAGCTGTACCCCAATTCCTGGAATTCACTCCTTCCTCACCTTCACTTCATAGAGACCTCAGATTCCTCCAAGACTCAGTTCAAGAATCCCAGTCTACATGGAGGCTTTTCTGATTCTCACTAGCCACTAGTGCCATCTCCTCAAAATCATTTGCATCTATTTTGTGAACACATAAATATGTATGTATCTTTCCCCTTATAGAATATAATTTCAGAGGGAAGGGTTGTTTCAGTTTCATCTCTGTAGCTCCAGTGGTTAGCAAAATACCTGGCACATTGTATGAGCTTGGTGATTAATTGATGACCAGACCATGCCTGCAGCACCATGGTCAGTTTTTTTTTTATAACAAATTTATTTTATTTTCAATTCACAAAACAAAACAAGCATTTCCATAACACAGTAAAATAAAAAAGGTGATTGCATATGAAACTTCAAATCTACCATGTATAACTTACTATTCCCTCCAAATACACAACAAAGTTATTCTTTTTTTCTCCTCCCCTACACTACCCCAGGGATGGCTACCATTAGGTACAAATAGGGGTGTGTGTGTGTATACACATTCATGTATACATATATGTATGTATATTTATATAAAATTATTCTATACATGTGTTTATCAGTTCTTTTGCTGAAAGTAGAAAATGTCTTCTGCACATGTCCTTTATTTTTAATTTGTGTATTTTTAGTAGTCAAAATGATTTAATCACTCAAAGTCATTCTTGAAATAATACTGCTGTTACTATAATACAGTGTTCTCTTGGTTCTACTCACCTTGCTTGTCAGCATTTTGTACAGGTCTGTCACTGGTTTATAAGGTAATTGAATTTATCATTTCTTTTTTAGGGGGGGGTGGCTTTTTTTCACTTTATATATTTATTTAATATTTTTAGTTTTCAGTATGAATTTTCACAAGAGCATAAATTACAAATTTTCTCCTCATTTCTATCCTCCCCCCAATCCAAGATGGCATATACTCTGATTGCCCTGTTCCTCAGTCAGCGCTCCCTTCTGTCACCCCATTCCCCACCCCCATCCCCTTTTCCCTTACTTTCCTGTAGGGCAGGATAGATTTTTATGCCCCATTGCCTGTATATCTTATTTCCCAGTTGCATGCAAAAACAGCTTTTTTTAAACATTTGCTTTTAAAACTTTGAGTTCTGAATTCTCCCCCCTCTTCCCTCCCTACCCACCGTCCCTAAGAAGGCAAGCAATTCAACATAGGCTACATGTGTATCCTTACAAAACCCTTCCACAATACTCATGTTGTGAAAGACTAACTATATTTTGCTCCTTCCTATCCTATCCCCCTTTATCCAATTTTCTCCCTTGACCCTGTCCCTTTTCAAAAGTGTTTGCTTTTGATTACCTCCTCCCCCTGTCTACCCTCCCTTCTATCATCCCCCTTTTTATTTCCTTCCTCCTTCTTTCCTGTGGGGTTGTTCAGTTAAGCTAAGTTAGGTTCAGATTCGGATTTGTGCTGGCAATAAGGCACACTTCCAACAGAACAGAGTTCTTTTATTGAAAGACAGGGGAAAAACGCTGGCAAACACAGTTAACACAACAAAGACAAAGACACAGACAACATAGATTCATCACCTCCTGGGGGAACTCCAGCACTTAATCCTCTCAAAGCTGAGGGGATCCCGGTTTACACAGCTCAATCAAGGCTCTGAAAAGGAAGGTGGTCCTAGGCGAAGGATCCTCCCCATGGGTGAGATACCAGTGAGCCTGTCCCAGGTGGTGACTTTTATAAGGAGCTGAACAAAGAAAGTTTTTCCCGCCAGAGAGAGGAGACTCACTGCTAACTGTTCCAGAGGTTCTCCGCCAGAGAGCATAGCCACTCCCCTTTGCTTTTTGAGAACTGGCTAGGTCCTCAAAAAGCAGCTTCAGAAATATTTCCTGTTCTTTGTTCAGGAGTATATTGTATCTTTAGTTCGGGCCTATCAGTCAGAGAGGAATGTCTGAGAGGTGCATTCTCAGAGAGGAGCTTCTCAGTCTCCTAGCCAGAAAGGAATGTCTAATTCTTTATTCCAAGCCAGGGAGTTTAAAGATCTTGCAGGAGCTAGGGGATGGGGGAAAGGCAGAAAAGCTGGGCTTACACTATAATATGGAGGATCTTCAATAATGATTTATCATTCAGGGGTAAAATACCCAATTGAGTGTGTATGTTATTCCCTCTTCAGGTCAAATCCAATGAGAGCAAAATTCACTCGTTTGCCCTCACCTGCCCCCTCTTCCCAACAGGACTGCTTTTTCTTGCCACTTTTATGTGAGATAATTTACCCTATTCTATCTCTCCTTTTCTCTCTCTCTCAATATATTCCTCTCTCATCCCTTAATTTGATTTTATTTTTTTAGATATCATCTCTTCATATTCAACTCACCCTGTGCCCTCTGTGTGTATACACATATATATGTATATATATATGTATATGTATATATATGTATGTATGTATGTATGTATATTCCCTTCAGCTACCCTAATACTGAAGTTTCATGAATTATACACATCATCTTTCCATGTAGGAATGTAAACAAAACAGTTCAACTTTAGTAAGTCCCTTATGATTTCTCCTTCTTGTTTACCTTTCCATGCTTCTCTCGATTCTTGTGTTTTAAAGTGAATTTTTCTATTCAGCTCTGGTCTTTTCACTGAGAAAGCTTGAAAGTCTTCTATTTTATTAAAAATCCATATTTTGCCTTGGAGCATGATACTCAGTTTTGCTAGGTAGGTGATTTTTGGTTTTAATCCTAGCTCCACTGACCTCCGGAATATCATATTCCAAGTCCTTCAGTCCCTTAATGAAGAAGCTGCTAGATCTTGTGTTATCCTGATTGTGTTTCCACAATACTCAAATTGTTTCTTTCTGGCTGCTTGCAGTATTTTTCCTTGATATAGGAGCTCTGGAATTTGGCAACAATATTCCTAGGAGTTTTCTTTTTGAGATCTTTTTCAGGAGGCAATTGTTGGATTCTTTCAATTTCTAATTTACTCTCTGGCTCTAGAATATCAGCACAATTCTTCTCGATAATTTCTTGAAAGATGATGTCTAGGCTCTTTATCTGAACATGGCTTTCAGGTTGTCCAATGATTTTTAAATTATCTCTCCTGGATCTATTTTCCAGGTCAGTGGTTTTTCCAATGAGATAGTTTACATTGTCTTCCATTTTTTCATTCCTTTGGTTCTGTTTGATAATATCTTGATTTCTCATCAAGTCACTAGCTTCTACTTGCTCCAATCTCATTTTTAAGATAGTATTTTCTTCAGTGGCCTTTTGGACCTCCTTTTCCATTTGGCTAATTCTGCCTTTCAAGGCATTCTTCTCCTCATTGACTTTTTGGACCTCTTTTGCCATTTGAGTTAGTCTATTTTTTAAGGTGTTATTTTCCTCAGTATTTTTGGGGTCTCCTTTAGCCAGTCATTGACTTGTTTTTTCATGGTTTTCTCACATTACTCTCATTTCTCTTCCCAATTTTTCCTCTATTTCTCTAACTTGCTTTTCCAAATCCTTTTTGAGCTCTCCCATGGCCTGAGACCAGTTCATGTTTTTCTTGGAGACTTTTGTTGTAGGCTCTTTGACTTTGTTGACTTCTTCTGGCTGTATGTTTTGGTCTTCTTTGTGACCAAAGAAAGATTTGAAAGTCTGAGTATGAATCTGAGTCTGTTTTCACTGCCTGGCCATGTTCCCAGCCAACTACTTGACCCTTGAGTTTTTCATGGGCATATGACTGCTTTTAGAGTAGAGAGTAATTTGTCCCAAGCCTGAGGGGCTGTGCTGCTGTTTTCAGAGCTACTTCTACACAGCAAGCTCTGCCACAGCAGTGCTCCTCCTCCCCGAAGAATTGCCAACTTGGACTGGACTCAGAGCTTAGCTGGCTCTGCACTCCAGCTCTGATCCATTGCTTAATTCCTCCCACCAGGTGGGCCTGGGGCAAGAAGCAACTGCAGCTGTAGTTCTGTAGCTGCACCACCTCTGCTGCCCCTGGGGTGGTGGCCGAACCGCGAACTCTTTTCACTCTGTCCCCACAGCTTTTCCCACTAACCTTCTCTGTTGTCTTTGGTGTTTGTGAGTTGAGAACTCTGGTAACTGCTGCAGCTTACTGATTCAGGGCACTAAGACCTGTCTGCGGGGCTCCCAGTCTGGTTGGTCTGAGCATGTCCTCTGCTCTGCTCCACTCCCAGCTCTGTGGGATAGACCTTACCCAGCGACCATCCTGGTTGTCCTGGGCTGGAGCCCTGCTTCCCTCTGTTATTTTGTGGGTTCTTCAGTTCTAGAATTTGTTCAGAGCCATTTTTATAGGTATTTGGAGGGTCCTAGGGTAGAGCTTTAGGCAAGTCCTTGCTTTCCAGCTGCAGTCTTAACTCTGCCCCCCACACCATGGTCAGTTTTGTATATCACATTCCTTGAAAGATGTCGACTAACTGAAATGAATTGATTGAAAAAGTGATTAGCTTGGCAAATTATGTCCAAAATTTGTGAGGAGTCTACCTGTTAGCCATGCTTTGTAAATATCATAATCATAACTCACTCTACGGTACCTCTTCAATATTGGGGGTAGCATAACCTGCCCCTTCAACCACTCGGTTCTAGTCAGAAAAACAAGGGGAGCCTGAATAATATTGTCAGAATTGTGGAAGTAGTTTTCTTTTCATTAACAGGAAAAGGTTCTTTATTCAAAACTGACTTGCCTTTTGGAACAGGGAGATTTGGCTGAGATTAGAAATGCAGAAGATAAGATATTGCCTCCAGTTCTGAAGAAGGCAGAGTTGAAGAGGCCTAGACTCCAATTTCTCTTTGCCAATCATAAAAAAAATGTATACAATGAAATCATGCCACTATTTCACACCTTAAAAAAAAAAAAGAAGCAAAAGCTAAACAAAAACCTTTAAATTAGAGCTCAGACATGAGAGATCCCTAATGTTCCTTTAGTTTCCAATAAAATGAGATACATATTTTGAATGCTTTCTGTTATCCTCTAATTTACCATAACAAAAGCACTATGTTTGCAACAGTTTCCTACAAAAGTTATTCCTGACCATTCCCTATCTCCCTCCTCCCACCCCCTTTCCTTAATCAGCAAAACTGGTTCTGAGGCTCTTTGATAGAGATTGAGTAGAGATAAAAAGTAGTAAAAGTACCTCTGAAGGATTTGAAACACTTTAAAATGCTAACATGTTAATTTTAGCATCTCTGAGTGATAAGGAGGAAAAAAGTTGATACTAACCTTAATTTATTGAGGAAGAAACTGAAATACAACCTAGTTAATTTGCTATTCCAAGGTCACATCCAAAGGCAGTGGCCAAACAGCAACAACTCCTGGAGTGATCTACATAAATGGTGACTCAGAGAAATATAATTCAATGATTCATAAAAGTCATGGACCATTATGTTTTTGTACTATAGTGTTTAGAGCTGCTGCAAGAATATTTTTTCATCTATCACAAATGTACATGTACAAAGACTCTGTTTCCCATACCTGGAGTGTTCTTCTTTATCACCTATGCCTGTTGGAATCCTTAGCTTCTTTCAAGCCTTAACTGTCACCTCCTCCAAGAAGTCTTTCTTGGTTCCTCTAGTTACAAATGTTGCTCCCCAAAATATTCTGCATATATCTTTTGTTTATCTATTGATACATTATGTCACTCAAGTAGAATATAAGCTTCTTGAGGGCAGGGGCTGTCTGACTTTTTAATCATATTTTTTATATTTTATTTTTTCAGAGTTACATATTAAAGCCATTTTAAACATTTTTTTTAAGTTTTGAGTTCCAAATTCTATCCCTCCCTTCCTCCCTCCCTCACCATTCCCTCCCTGTTATACTGTTATAGTAAGCAATCTGAGAGAGCTTATACATGTGCAATCGTGTAAAACATTTCCATATTAGTAAATCTGTATAAGCAAACAGAAAGAGATAGGGGGGAAGAAAGAGAGGGGTGGGGGAGGAAGGAAGAAAGAAAGAACACTCATCAGTTAGCACAGTACCTGTCACATAGTATATTAGGTGTTTAAAGATACTCACTGACTGATTGATTGCTTAGCTGATTGAATTTTGCTCCTAAAATAAAATTGTTGAAATGTCTCACTCATAATTAAACCAAGTTATTATCCAACTAACCTCATGGCAAAGTGGAATATTTCACCCTTAAATGAAAAGCATGAAAATTGCTTTACAAGTTTTCTAAATCTTAGAAAAGTGCTTATATTTAGCTTTTGCTTTGCTAATTCTTTATTTCCCTTTTGATACAGGAAGAATCTTTAATAAGGAAAGTTGACATCACTTAAATAAACACATAAGCTTAAAATAAATATTTGCAAAGAAGAAGGATCAAAACAATTTACTATTCTGATGATTTTTGATGAATGTTAGTTGACTATTTGACAGTTTATAGGCAGGATTTCCTCAAAGTTTTACTATTTTAAACTTTAATGGATTAAAACAGCACTAAGACTTTTGGAACTGTGTGTATATGTCTGTGCATGTGTGTGTGTGTGTGTGCATGCGTACACATGCATGTGTATACACACATATATACAGTTGAAGGTAAATCCAAGGTATTCTTTGAATGCCAATTGGAACCCAGTCTTAAATGAATTGCTCATCTCATGACTAATACTGTACTGAAATGTTGGCAGGAGAGAAGACTACTTATTTGACCTTGGGAAAAGTATTAAAACTTTTTGATCCTCAGTTTCCTCACTTCCAAAGGAAAGAGTAGTTGAAATATATTATCTAAGGTCCTTTACAGCTCTAAGAATGTATGATTATGGCATTTTATATCAGAAGCATTTTAATAAAGCACAAAAAAGATATTTTGAAAATCAAAAATCATTTGACTAGTCTTAGAAAAATCTTAAATCACAAAAAAAGGATTTTTAGAAACTAGAAATACCATTTGACTGATAGTTTAATTTGTTGTGCTTTTACAAAGAATTAAACAAGAATGTGAGACTAATTGCAAGAAAGCTATAACAGAAAGAAGGTATCTATAAAGGGATAAAAACTATGACAAGAGAAAAAGAAGTCATGATGGGAGACGAGGGGACAGGAGAAGGATAATGGAATTCTCTCCATTAATGCTGATTTCAACAAGTCTAAATCTTAGCAAATGTGACTTCTGTCACCAGGGGGAAACACAAGCTTCTCAAAACCTGGCTACCCAAGTCCTGAGATTAAAGATATACATCTTATTGCCAAGTCCCTGCTTGGTAAGACCTTTCAGACCTAGTTTTCCATAGGCATAGGATTCTAATACTTAGGTTCACTGACATACTAAAAGCACCCAAAAATAAAAATTTACAGTCATAATAGCTTTCTTTTTCTATCTCCATACCCAAATGCGGCTCTTTTTTGTCACCCAAGGGGGCCCCAGACCCTTTAAAACCATGTTCATCTTAACAGTGATGATTCTTATAGTAATGTCTTATAACAAAGCAAGGGATGAATGGGGGGGAGCAAGGAATAAACCATGGTGAATTTAATAGTACTTCCTTATTTGAATTCTGAGCCCCTGGGGGAAAGTAGATACTACCACTATGAGGTGCCTACTATTATTGCTACTATTAATGGTATTTGTGCCTTTAGTTCTGAAAAGATTACCTTTTTCTTGTGGCTTTCTTCCCTTTTCTGTAGCACCATGGACTTTGTTTTCAATTGGGCAGATAAGTGTATTTTCCAAAAACAAAGTGCACCTAGCTGGAAAGCTATTCACCAGCATATAGTTTGCCATCGTTGTAAATGGTCACAAAATAAACATATGTCATTAACTCATTGGAAATCTAGCTATAGCAATGATATTTCGAGTTATCTGCTAATATGTTTTAATAATGTAGTCATTCAGATGTAATTTAACTTTTCCTAATGTGTATCAAATTTTTGTCTTCCTTTATATTATGGAGAGTATATCCACAAAGAAACAATAAGAAATAAGGGTAGCAGGCACTCCTGCCAAAATTGGAATGAAAATCTTGGCAGTGCTACTGTGGGATTTTCTATTTGGATTTAAGAGATGAGCAATGCAATCTGCTGTTTGTTTAGAAAAAGTAGGACTGAAGTTCTTCATATGTGAACATCTGCCATATGACACCAATTGGAACAGAACCACAAACTAAATAGAAGCAACATCTGCGTAGTGTGTTGTCTATCACTAATAATACACAAAGTGGAAGGAAACAACAAAAAAAGGCATTTAGGATGTCTTGATGGAGAATTCAAATGAAATACTTTCAAAAAAAAGCAACTGCCAGAAGAAAACATACTTTTTTCCCCTTTAAATACTACAAACTTTCTAAGCCACAGAAACTGTTTCCTAATGTTTAATACCTCTAGGATGAATATCATTAATCTTTAGGGGGGGAAGTTGTTTTTTTTAATTACTCATATAAAATCAAAGCTACAAAAATAGCTCAGGAAGCTGAATTTGAAAGCAAAGAAGGAGAAAATAAAAGAGATATTCTAGTGCAGGCTCTTACCAGCAAAGGGGCTGATGGTATGTGTATGTAGTTTTTCCCACATAGGAGCAACTGAAGGATTATGGAAGACAGCCCTGTGGAATAGGAGTTATTTTTACTACATGGTACTGAATATAATGATGAGCAATTGGAGCTTTGTCTGAATCACTGATCTGCTTAAGAAGTAACTTGACTGGACAGAATCTACTAACACACCAGCACCTAGTGAATTTATCTCATCTTCAATGTCTCCCCCTTTTCTGCCTTGCCACTACTTGATGAACTGGCAAAACCTATCCTTGGGAGTGGCCAATTATCTTTAATTCTTTCTTATTTTTAGTCTGTGTTTTTTCTATTGGGCTTTGTATCTAGCTAAAGACAAACTGAGGTTATTATATTCTGACAGAGTGTTTGCTATAAATGAGGGGATTATGGGAAAGAACACAGGAGAATCCAAAAGTCCTGGACTATATTGAAAATCAATCTCTTTCTCTCTCTCTCTCTCTCTCTCTCTCTCTCTCTCTCTCTCTCTCTCTCTCTCTCTCTCTCTCTCTCCTCCCTCCCTTGCTCCAAAATTAGGAGCTTCACTAACTGTTAAATAAAGAGGTAGAAAAACAAATTTTATAAGACAAAAGACGACAGAACACTGTGAAAAAAAAACGCTGAAATATCAATTGGTCATGTCATAAAAAAGAAGGGCTAATTAAGACCAATGGATAGAAAGTGTAGAAACAGTTGCTTGTTTTAATGTTGAATTGGGGGAAGGAGGGAGGAGGCAATGTCACTGCATGGGGAAGAAATATAAGATGATGACAGGATGGGTAAAATGTTATCAGTATTGGTAGGGTAGAGCATAGAGATGAGGTCAAACACCAGATGCATGTTAAACTACTTTTATATGAAAATGGAAGAATCATTTCTTCAATATATGGTAGTATATAACTCTAGCATATGTGTTTTTTTGAAATCCTTTGCTTATGTAATGGGGATAAGCTAGAGGCATTTCCAATAAGACCAGGGGTGAAACAAGGATGTCCATTATCACCACTGTTATTCAATATGATACTAGAAATGTTAGCTTTAGCAGTAACAGAAGAAAAAGAAATTGAAGGAATTAGGATAGGCAAAGAAGAAACTAAGTTATCACTCTTTGCAGACAATATAATGATAAACTTGGAGAATCCTAGAGAATCAAGTGAAAAACTACTTGAAATAATAAACAACTTTAGCAAAGTTGCAGGATATAAAATAAACCCACATAAATCATCTGCATTTTGATATGTTACTAACAAAGCCCAATAGCAAGAGATAGAAGAGAAATTCCATTTAATGCTACTGTAGAAATTATAAAATATTTGGGAGTCTACCTGCCAAAAGAAACCCAGGGACTATATGAACACAACTAAAAAAATACTTTTCACACAAATAAACTCAGATCTAAATAATTGGAAAAACATCATTTGCTCATGAATAGCAGAACTAATATAATAAAAATGACAATCTACCTAAATTAATTTACTTATTCATTGCCATACCAATCAAATTACCAAAAATTATTTTATAGAACTAGAAAAATAACATCAAATTTTTTTAGGAAGAACAAAAGGTCCAGAATATCAAAGGAATTAAAGAAGATAAATGCTAGGGAAAGTGGCCTAGCCATACCAGATCTTAAATTGTATTATAAAGCAGCTATCATCAAAACCACTTGGTACTGGCTAAGAAATAGAGGGGTAGATCAGTGGAAGAGGTTAGGTAAACAAGATACAGTAGTCAATGATCATAGCAATCTATTGTTTGATAAACCCAAACACCCAAGCTTCTGGGATAACTCACTGTTTGAGAAAAAACTACTGGGGAAACTGGAAAATAGTATGGCAGAAACTGGGCATAGACCAACTTCTGACACCATACACCAGAATAAAGTCCAAATCGGTACGTTATCTAGGTATAAAGGCTGATGCTATAAACAAATTAGGGGACCAAGAAATAGTTTATCTGTCAGATTTATGGGGAATGGAGAAATTTATAACCCAACAAGAGATAGAGAACATTATGAAATACAAAATGGATAATTCTGATTACATGAAATTGAAAAGTTTTTGCACAAACAAAGCTAATGCGACCAAGATTAGAGGAAAGCAGAAAACTGGGAAAGAATTTTCACAACCAGTGTCTCCAATAAAGGCCTCATTTCTAAAATATGTAGAGAACTGATTCAAATTTACAAGAATATGAGTCATTCTGCAATTGATAAATGGTCAAATGATATGAAGAGGCAGTTTTCAGAGGAAGAAATTAAAGCTATCTATAGTCATATGGAAAAAATGCTCTAAATCACTATTGACTAGAGAGATGCAAATTTAAAGAACTCTGAGGTACCACATCACACCTATCAGATTGGCTAACATGACAAAAACAGGAAAATGATACATGTTGGAGAAGATGTGGGAAAATTGGAACACTAATTCATTGTTAGTGGAGTTGTGAGCTGATCCAACCATTCTGGAGAGCAATTTGGAACTATGCCCAAAGGGCTATAAAAAATGTGCATTCCCATCGACCCATCAATATTGTTTCTAGGACTGTATCCCAAAGAGATAACAAAAATGAGAATAGGACCCACACGTACAAAAAATATTTATAAGCAATTCTTTTTGTGGTGGCCAGGAAATAGAAATCAAAGGGATATCCATCAATTGGAGAATGGCTGAACAAATTGTGGTATATGAAAATGGAGTACTGTTGTGCTATAAGAAATGATATACAGGTGGACTTTGGGAAAACCTAGAAAGACTTATATGAACTGATGCTGAGTGAAGTAAGCAGAACCAGGAGAACATTGTATATAGTAACCACCAAAGTATGTAAGGACTGATTTTTATAGACTCAGCCTTTGGCAATGCAAGGACCTAAAACTTTTCCAATGGACGCATGATGGAAAATGCCATCCACATTCAGAGGTAGAACTACAAAGTTGGAATGAAAAGTGAAGCAGACTCTTCTCTTTTGTTTTGTTTTGTTTTCTTTCTGCAACATGACTAATGTGAAAATGTGTCTAATAGGAATGTATGTGTAGAGACAATATTGGATAACATGCCATCTTGGGAAGGGAAGGGGGTAAGGAGGTGGAGAAAATTTAAAACTTACGGAAGTGAATGTTAGAAACTGGAAATAAATAAATTAAATATTAAAAAATCCTTTGCTTACCTCAGCATCCCCCTCATCAATTTTGTAGTCTCATTATACTAGCTCAAAAATTAAGTTCCATTTGGAGGAATGGAGTTTTCTGTGTTATTTAGTGGTCTAAAACAAAAAATTGTACTATAAGTTAATTGGTAAGTAATTGGATTCCCCTTCTTCCCTATTGGATCTATGAGAATAGAATTCTGGTGACATTTGGAAGCAGAATGAATCATAAGATCATGGAACTGAAGCTTGAATAATAGATAAGTAATAATAGCTAGCATTTATATAGCTCTTTAAGGTTTACAAAGTGTTTTGCTATTATTTCTTACTTCATCTCCACTACAATCCTCAATGACAGGTGCTATTATGATCCCCACTTTTACAATGAGGAAATTAGGGCAGAAGTTAAGTAATCTGTGCAGTGTCACACAGATGGAAATTGTCTAAGTAGGATTTGAACAAAAGGTTTTCCTGACTCCAGCTCCAGAATTTTGTGCACTGCGCTTAGTTAATAATCTCTCATCTTTATTTAGAGCATTAAGCTCTGTAAAATACTTTGATCCTAACAAAAAATCCTGAGGTAGGTTCTACTATTAATACTTGTTGTTTTTTTACAATTAAGGCAACTGAGGCTGGATGAGATTGAGAGAATTGCCCAGGGTGACATTGCTTATAAGTGTTGGAGAAAAGATATGGACCTAGGTTTCACTGACTCCAAGGCCAGTATTTCATGCATTATCCCCTGTTGCCTGTTGGCCTCCTTGAAGGACCTTTGAGGCCATCTATTCACACAAGATCATAGATTTAGAATTAGAAAGAACATCAGAGTTCTAGTACAACCCCTTCATTTTATAGATGAGGAAAACTAAGTCCCAAAGGGGTTAAGAGTTTTGCCCAAACTCATACAGGCACTAAAAGAGCCTGAGTTCTAGGTCAGTTATTTTGACTCCAAATCTATTATTATTTCTTTTCGGGGGGGGGCATAAATTATATTTTATTTTTTCCCCAATTACACGTTAAACAATATTTAACTTTAAGTTTTGAGTTCCAAATTCTATCCCTTCTTCCCTCCCTCCCTTCCCCCAGATGGTAAACAATCTGATAGATTATACATGTGCAATCATGTAAAATATTTCCATATTAGTCATTGTATAAAGAAGACTTGAAGAAACAGAGAACGAATGAATGAAAAATAGCATGCTTCAGTCTATATTGAGACAATATCAGTTCTTTCTCTGGAGGCAGGTAGCATGTTTCATCATGAGTCCTTTGGGACTGTCTTGGATCATTGTATTGCTGAAAATATCGAAGTTATTCACAGTTCTTCATCATATAATATTAAGTTACTGTGTACAACATTCTCCCATTTCTGCTCACTTCACTTTGCAGCAGTGCATGTAAGTCTTTCTAGGTTTTTCTGAAATTATCTGGTTCATCATTTCTTATAGCAAAATGACATTACATCATACACCACAACTTGTTTAGCCATTCCCCAATTGATAGGCATCCCCTCAATTTCCAATTCTTTGCCACCACGAAAAAGCTGTTATAAATATTTTTGTACATGTGTGTCCTTCCCCCCTTTTTTTAAATCTTTGGGATATAGCCCTAGCAGAGGCACTGCTGGATCAAAGGGTATGTACAATTTTATGGCCCATTAGGCATAGTTCCAAACTGTTCTCCAGAATGGTTGGATCATTTCATAGCTCCACCAACAGGTCACATTAGCCAATCTTATGGGTATGAGGTGGTACCTCAGAGTTATTTCAATTTGTGTTTTTCTAATCAATAGTGTAAATCTATTATTATTTTTAGTGTACCATGCTGCCTTACAAATGGCACAGGGAGGGCTGGGAAGTGAACCCAGTCTGCCTATGTGGTTTTTGAGCATTCTAACACTGAAACACTTCTAAGTGTTTTTTTCATGATTAAGAGAAAAGCCACAGTAGCAGAAGCAGGATATGGGAGTCCCTTTTGGAAGCCCACTTGAAAATTTTTGCCTGAAATTGAAGATACATTATGGGAATTATATTACTTCAGCACGTCTAATCTTTGTGATCTTATCATTGTGGACGGTATCTCCATCCATACAGATTACAGGAGCTCTAATGGTAAGCATGATGGCTGAAAACTGCATCACTCTGTAGCCAAACTGGTAATGATCCTCTCTGAAAGTGGCTAGCCTGGCCCCTTGTGTTGGGAAGCAAAATGGGCTCTTAGCGCTTAGTTCAACCAAGCGCCCTTGAAGAGTTTGGCTTTTGTTTCCTTTGAGTAATTCAGTATATTTCATTGAGTCTTACTAGGTACTAAGCCGCAGGCCCAAACCCCTATTGGGTGTAAAACCTCTGTGGGTGTGGATTGGTACCTGGGGTGTGGGGTCCAAGGTGGGGCTAAGTGAGAGGAGGTGCTAACTCCAGAGCCAATCATAGAAGCCTAAGTTCTGGTCATTCAGATGATGTTTGATGACGTCCGAAATGCTTTAAGAAGAGAAGACAGAGCCATTTGCACAGGGCTCTCACTCTCGAAGGTGCTGATGCAGAGACTCTGGGCAGCTGTAGCTAAGAGCCCTCCAGCTTGTAATCTGGATGCTGAGACTTTGTTGAACTCCGGTAACTATGTATTGGGATTTGAATCAGACAAAGTCTGTCTGTCCATGTTTGTACTTTGTTTGTATTTTGCTCTGAAGTTGAGGGTGCTGGTTTTTTCCCCTGAACTAGGTGAATGATATTTGTATGCTGAATTAAAGTAAGCTTGTCAACTCCTTAATGTTGCTTTCCTTACTAAAGCAGATCAAAAGAATCTGTGCTTTTGCAGCTTGTTGGCAGCTTTCTGGGTGCTGGTTGTTGGTGGATCTTACACCCCCATAGAAGCTGCTAGCCAGATTGTTGCAACACCCCTGGACAACAATCCTTTGCTGGGCCCATACTCAAAGCCTTTCCAACCTAATTGGACCTACCCAGGCAGTGCTCTACTGTTTTAACCTTTGTTAAGTTACCAACAAAGCATCACACAGTATACCTCTTTAGAAAATGAACTTTTTAAAAAGTGAATTGAACAAAGATAAAGGAATATGGTATAGAATCAATCATCTGTTGAATTTATGCGCTGGTGGCTCACTGGGACAGGCTGATAGCTAGAGCATCTTTAAGTCTCTTCAAGCAGTTCCTACCAAATTTGAAAAAAACTTCAAGTACCCTTGTCATTTGAGGACAGTCTAGCAAAGCTCAGAGAGGTTCATCACCATAAAGCATTGCCACCTCTCATAAAGACCATCTATTTACGTGTGTAGAGCTGAAATCTAATTAATGGAAGAAGTACCCATATATACAAAATCACTGAACCCTGGAGAATTAAAGTGGGCAGCTGGATGCCACAGATGAAGTGTTGCACTTACAGAAAGACTGGAGTTCAAATATTGTTTCAGATACTTACCAGCTAAGTGACCCTGGACAAGCCACTTAATGTTTCCCTACCTCAGTTTTCCTATCTGTAAAATAAGACAAATAACAGTGCCTACCTCATGAGCTGATTATAATGATTAAATGAGGAGAAAATACGTAAAACACTCTGGAAACCTCAAAACCCTCTCTCTCTCTACACACACACAGAGGCTGTGTGAGCAGGGGAAAATCATGTAATTTCTCAGTGCCTCAAGGGAAATCTCTATGATTACAAAAGATTGATGAATGGCTGATCTATGTCAATGGATACCTTTCTGCATTTGCGGAGGGACTTTTTACTTTGGGAGTTGCTGACACCAATAAAATCACAGATCTGGACCAAAGTAAATAAAATGTATTTATTTTAGATAAGAAATTATTTCAGGCATATTCATGATTTTTTGTTGCTTTATTTCAAACTTATTAGATGGAATAATCTTATTAAATTGATATTTTCCTGAGTTTAGAATCTCATTATTTATTTTCCATCTCAATGTCAAATAAAAGGATATATGCTTTTCTGCGACTCAGAACACTGAACAACATTTTTTTTCTCTTGACCAGTGGAGGAAGTTAAACATTTTGAAGTTCCCTATATTTAAGAGTTCATAAGTCCAGATAAGAGAAAAGAAAATTATGTTGTCCCTATTGTCTGTAGATGAACTTGTATTTAGCCCCACAAACCACATCTTGTACTAGAGAAGTTGACATTTTGTAACAAAAGTTTCAACTTTACATTCAATCCTATTACATTTTAATTTATTTGATTCAATCTGCTGTTTAATATGATGAGGTCTTTTGGGATCCCATGTTATCTGTTATGTTAGTTATATCTCACAGATTTTCTCAGCTACAAATTTGATAAGTCTGACATCTATGACCTTTCCCAAGGTATTGATAAAAATGTTTAATACCGTTGAGCTGTTTTGAGTACAGCCATTCAACTAGTTTGGAATCTTCCTAACTATTCTAGTATGTAACCTATATCTTTCCATCTGATTTTCCTCCAGAAAATCATAAGACTTTGCCAAATATTTAGCTAAAATCTAAGTAATCTCTATTTCTTTGCTCTACCAATAAAACAACTGTCAAAAAATGGAAGGAGGGAAAAATGTTAGTTTTGCAAGATCATTTACTAATAAAACAGGCATTTAGGAGACAGAGGGTTAGACTTAGATTCAAGAAGACCTAAGTTCAAATTGTGCTTCGAACACTTACTAGCTATGTAATCCTGACAGAAATGTGGTGGTAAATATTTAACAAATGGATTAAGTATTCATATTTTCTCTATCACTTTCCTAAGTCCAGACAGCATAAAAAACAAAACAAAACAACAAACAGAAAATTAAGCCCTGATTTGTAGCACCTGTAAATTTCTGAAGTGTAAATTCCCATGCTGAAAATTTAGCAATTGCTCTCCAAAATATTTCCTGCACCTAGGTAACTCACTCTCTACCCTCAGCTTCCTCATCTTAACATATGGGCAATAAGAGCACCTAAACACAATGTTATTGTGAGTATCAAATGAGATAATATATGTAATATTTGTAAAACTTAAAACACTATATAGATTTTAGTTACTGTTATTATCATTATTAACTCATGATGGAACTTTTTTGATAGTATATTATTTTATCATGATCTAATTCACTTTTTATGTCTTTTTCTACATGTTGACTAAGAATTCCTTTAGTGATTCATTCTAAAACTTTTGCCAGGATTTGAAATAAAATTCATTGCTCTATACTTTACAGGCTTTACTGAGTTCCCTTAAAATATTTTTTAGACATTTCTTCTCTTCCAGTCCCACAACAGCTAGCCCATTTTCTATAGTTTTTTTTTAAATCATTATTAATGACCCAACAGTCAGATTTATTATTTCTCCCAGGGCCCTGGGATATATTATTCTTTGCTATGATGACTTCTATGCATCACGGTGCTCTCTTTTTACCTCTGTACTTCTTTTTGAGTTCCACTCTCTATTGATGATTTTTTTTCATACCTTTTCCTCTTGTAGGAAGGCCTCCTTCAATGCTTGAGTTCTATCTCCTAGAAAAGTCTTTCCTGATCTCCATAGATGCTAGTGCTGCCTATTTCATCTCCCCAACCCCATCCCCCCAATGACTTTGTATTTATTTTTGTAGTATCTATCTATCTATCTCTCTATCTATCTATCTGTCTGTCTGTCTGTCTATCTCTCTGCCTTTTCACCTGATCTGATGCAAGCTTCTTAAGCTCAGGGCACATATAGCAGAGTCACTAAAAGTAGGAGACACTTAATAAGTGATTGGTGATTGAGTGATCCTATTCTCTCCATTCCGAAAATAATTCCCCTTGTCAGAAAAACACAATGTGAGAGTTGAGCAGTTGTGCCTTCTCTCTGCTGTCAGTTGTCATTACATCATACAAATCAAATAGTCATACTTTCCCTTCTTTGACCTATCTTTTTTGTCCCAAACATGCAAAAACGCTTTGTGTTAGTCTCTGTGAATAATGAGTAAGAAAAATTAATAAGATATACTTTTTGCTTTGATCTCATTAGTTGAAAATAGCTTAATAATAATAGATCACTCCTTCATTTTGCCT
The DNA here is from genome assembly GCA_028646595.1 of Phalanger gymnotis. NCBI lineage: Eukaryota > Metazoa > Chordata > Mammalia > Diprotodontia > Phalangeridae > Phalanger > Phalanger gymnotis. Next base: position 99,003,525 of record CM053623.1, read on the forward strand.
TTTTTTCAAAATAAGAATCATACTTTGAACTACTCCACTTAGCTTAATAATCACCATTGGATGAAGCAAAATAACCTTGTCTAATGTTGGATGTCTTTTGTTTTCCTTCTAGCAGGCAAGATTTGGGCTTACACAATACTAAAACATCTTGTAAAAATAAGACAATTCAATTTAAAACTGTCAGATCAGCCACCTGAAGTTCTCTAAGCCAAGCAACTATACAATTGACTGATTTTCCCCCAAATTGACTGACTCTGATGCATAACAATCTTTTTATTTATTCATGTAATCATATCCAAAAAAATAAAAAATAAGGAAAAAAGAATTACATGTTACTTTATAATCCCAAACTTAGTTTACTACTCCTAAAATGAATGTTAGTGAAGTTATATAGGATAGGATAAACATTAGACTTGTTATTTTTCTGGATAAAGGAAACATTTCCTACCAATTTAGGCCTGCAAGTCAAACTGTAGTCTAAGAGAGCTGTGTAAAGCATTAAGAGACTAAGTGACTTGATCAAGGTCATATAGAGAAGCTCTGTTAGAGTCAGGACTTGAACCCACATCTTCCTGGCTATTGTTGAGAAAAAAGGATTAGGATCCTAATAATTTTATTTCTTTTCTACATCTTTCTATACAAATTAATTCAGGAATGTACTATAAAATAGGAATACATTTTCAAAGAATCACAGAATATCGCATATCAAAGGACCCTAAGAAGCCAACAAGTCAAACCTGAAGCATGAGTGCCCTGTACAGTCACCAGGATCTCCATTCCAATGACAGACAAATTATTCCATAGTGAGTCTATTTTATTTTTGGAAGGTCCTACTGTTATTGTTCCCATGTCATATCTGCTGACCTCTCTCTTATCAGGCTCAAAAAATGATATGTTGAAATGTTTCTCACTTCATTTACATCCTAGGGCAATAAGTTGGAACTTTATAAGTTCCTGTCAAATGAGGCCTTGCAGGGTGTAACAGCAAGGCAATAATAACAACGTAGATGATAATTGTCAAAATGCCTATGTAGTTCTGTATCACAAAGTATACAAGACTCTCCACATAGAAGGTAGAAGAAGTAAACCATTTATTGAGACACCAGAGAACCACATCTCACAAGTCATTTATCCAGTCTATCATAGCAGTAAAACATCCACATACAATATCACAACCTGGAGCCTTACCATCCCGAAACCTCCTTCCACCACGTTACTTAGGCTTCCTGTGACGTAAGCAGGTTACATGCCCTATTAATGGTGGGAAAGATCTTCGAATCTAATTGCTACTACATTCGGCCTCAAGATCTTTCATATCCATTACATAGGGCAATGGGAATTCTGGGAAAATCGGTGTTAACAGAACTTTACACAACAATATAACAGAGATAACACAAAATAAGTATATAAAACAATGTCATCATTCCCCTGTTGAATGAATGGGGCTCAAATCTTGGGGTAATGGGTGAAAGTCTCATCCTCCAAAGCTTCTTCCTACTGAAATTCGATGTAGAGCTGTCCTTGCTCCAAAAGATAGAGTCCTATTCGAGAGGCCAGTTCTTTAGCAAGCTGGCATCTGGAACTTGGTTGATGCCATGTCCAGGGATGACACATCACAGTTATGAACAGGTCCAGAGGTGACATTTGAACACATCAGAGGGTGACATCTGGCTTAAATGATCAGGCATCTGCAGATGGATGGTACTAAGCCTGCAGGAAACAAATCTCACAACAAATTTAGTAGACAAAAATCCAAGAAGAAAAAAAGAGACTATCATCACCTCATGCATGATAGAATACATGAGTAAAGGATACAGTAGTAGAGATTCTTGCAATCTCTTTTTCATCCAACCAAAAGTTCTCTAAACAATGTAAATCATATCCTGCCAAAACAGGCATTCCTAGATATGGTGGTGGGACATCTTCCCTCACAGTCCAATACTCAATCTTTTGGATCTTATGTGTTTGCTGTTTTCTGATTTGCAGATTCAGGGTTATCATTATGGCTAGAGGTACACTTCCTGCTAATGGTCTATTATTCAAATTACATAAAGCAATGAACAAATTATCTTTCCAATGTTTATACGAATTATTAGAACTTAACTTTATTAACTGTTCTTTCAACAATCCATTCATTCTTTCTATCAATCTAGATGCTTGTGGATAATATGGAATATGATATATCCACTCTATATTGTTCAATACACAATATCTCCTCATTTCATTACCTTTGAAATGTGACCCATTGTCACTTTGAATCTGGATTGGGGTTCCATAATATAGACTTATAATATCTAGAGTTTTACCAGTGTTTTTCTGGGTTGCATTCTTATAAGGACAAGCCACTAGTACACCTGAATAGGTGTTAACATGAGTACATAAAAATTTGCATCCTTTGTCTTGGGGTAGTGGTCCAACATAATCTATCTGCCAAATCTAGGCTGGAACTTTTCCCCCTGCTATTTCTCCAGTTATTACCCAAGGAACAGTTTGTTCCTTTTCCAATTGACATATGACATTCCTCTGTTACTTGCTTTAACAATGAATAAGAGATACTAATACCTTGATCTTGTACCCACTGGTATGTGCCCGGACCCCTAAATGTACTTTCCAAAGTTCTCTTAGTATGTGGGTTATAGGCTGCTGCTTTACAATGTCTTTCATGGCCCAAATATTTTGCTGTCCCATCAGTAAACCATGCATGTTTCTTCTGTTCTTCAGTCAGTCCATCATATCCATCATTCCGATTTACCAAGGATTTTACCAACTGTTGCCTTGATTCAGAGGATTTGTCTTTTCCATCAATGTCAATGCTTGCGATAGATTCATTTAGAGCAGAAACTCCACTTTTGCCTGTTTTTGATTCTGAATATGTCATTTCCATTTAATTATGCTAGCCTCTTGGCATGTCCAATTCTGTGAGAATTGGAAGTCATAATTACCCAAGTCATAATTGGAATTCCAGGCCTTAATATCACTTCATGGCCCAGAGTCAGTTGCTCAGTCTCTACCAAAGCCAAATATGCAGCTAACAACTGTTTTTCAAAAGGTGTATGTTGAAATCCAGATGAAGGTAGTTTCCTTGACCAAAATCCTAAGGGTATATTTCTGCTTTGTTGTTTCTGCCATAAACTCCAATTCGTGTAGTCATCTTGTACAGTCACTTGTAATTCCACCAGTCCACTTTGCATAGGCCATAAATCCAGAGCCAACTGTATAGCAGCTTTAGCTTTTTCAAAAGCTTTACTCTGTTCAAGTCTCCAATAAAATTCATGTTTTTTTCCTGGTAACATTATATAAAGGTTTCAAAATGTGGAGATGTGGAATGTGCTGCCTCCAATATCCAAACAGTTCTATAAACTTTTGGGCCTCCATCTTATTGGTGGGGATAAGAAAATCTTGAATCTTTTATCGAGCTTGTGGGAGAATTTCTTGTAGTCCTTTATTCCACACCAAAATTTTACAGTTTGAGCTGGTCCTTGAATATTTTCAGGGTTAATTTCCCATCTTTTGCTTTTTATATGCTCAATTAAAAGTATCAAACTCTTCTCCACTTCTTTTACATTTTCTTCCTCTATCAAAATATCATCTATGTAGTGGGGAAGCTGTACACCAGGTAATTGCAATTCATCCAAATGTTCAGTCACAATCCTATGACAAATAGTTGGGCTGTGCAGATATCCTTGTGGCATTCAGGTAAAAGTATACTGCCGGTCCTGCCATGTGAAAGCAAACTGGTCCCAGTGTTTGGAGTCTATTGGGATCATAAAGAAAGCATTGGCCAAATCAATAACTGTGTACCAAGCCCCATCATATTTCTGGATCCTTTCTATTAAGGTAACAGTGTCTGGAACAGCAGCATACAAGAGTGGAGTCACTTTATTCAATTGTCTATAATCCACTGTCATTCTCCACATTCCATCTGACTTTTGTGCTGGCCATACAGGATTATTGCATTGAGTGGTTGTAGGTACTAATACTCCTGCTTCAACATATTCCTTTATAGCATTGGTAATTTCATCTTGCCCATCTGGTACACAATACTGCTTCAAAGTAATTACTTTAGAAGGTTCAGGTAAAGTAATTAGATCCATCTTTACTTTTCCCACCAAAACTGTATTAATTCCTATCTTTCTTACTGCAAATTGATAATCTCCCTTCAGGCAAATTCAGTCATGCCTTTCAATATATCTATTCCAATGATGTATTCAGAAATTGGTACAATGACCATGTTATATTCTTTCTTAGGCAATTGTCCAATTTTCATCATCAGTTTCACTTATCTGGTTGATATTTCAGCCCCTCCTACTCCTGTGAAGGTAATAGGAGTTCCATGCTTTAATTTGTCAGGATTTCCAAAAATCAATCTGGCTTCTGCTCCAGTGTCCATCAATGCCCTAGGTACAGTATTTGATCCATTCTTCCAATGTATAGTCAGACTAATATGGGGTCTGTAATCCTGTCTCTGAGTTTCTTTAATCTGTGCTGGGGCTTGACCTATTCCCTAGTCTCCTTGAAGGTGTGACTTACTTGGATACAAGGGTTCAAGATCTGTAGGATTTGTAGGGGCAGTTCTTACTTCTCTATTCCATTTGCTATCAAGTCTCTTATCTTGGTACATTTTGTATATCTCATTAGTTGGAATACCATCTATTCTTCTAAACTCTACCCCTGCTTTCAATAGAGCAGTAAGCATTTCTCTCATTGCCATTCTATTTTGACATTGAACTTGCTGTTTTTTTACCCTTCTCTCCAGAGGAATTTCATTATTTTTCCTCAGTCTCATAAGTCACTTAACTCTGAAATCTTATCCAGCACCTCTGAAAGAGGGTTCCCTATATCTGCAATCATCCAAGTCAGAATCACATGTTTATAAATTGGGGGTGCCATCTTAACTATCAAATTCCTATGAGAGACTCCCAAAGGAGTTTCATAATAAACTTCGAGTTCCCCAACATAATAGGAGTCTTCATTGCTTCCTCCTTTAATTTTTTCATAGTCCCTAATTGAATACCAGGGTCTATCTGCAGTAGGCCACATAACATCAGCAGGATATTCCCCTTTACAGCCCGTTCCAGCCAAAGCCAACAAATTGGTTGTTTGGTTAGTTCTTTGCGAATGATAATCCCTAAAAGCTTGCTGTACCAAAGAATTCTGATTAATACTTATGAATCTCATACAATACACAGAATCTACAGACACTCCTTGAGGCCCCTTTCTCACTGATTCTCACCATCTAAGATATTAACGATTCTTCCATTCTCTGGGTGAACCTTTTCAAGGTATCTCTGATTTCCTGCTGTGTAAAATCTTCCAAAATCTCTCTAAACTGAGTGGTATGACCTTGTGTTTCCTGTCTCCTCCACTAGAAGGGGCACATTTCTCTTCGAGAAGTCTGGTGTGATACTGTAACACTCAATGGTGGCTCCGAAGTAGCATGCCACGAAGTATCACCTCATGCTTGATGTTCTGACATTGTATCCTCCTGTGTAGAGTCTCTGCCCCTGTTACCATGGTAACCATACTGCCTGCTAGGGGGGACCTTGGCTGAACTGAGGTGTACTCTTGACCTCCTTGGTTCCCTCTGTCTTCTAGCTGAATTTACAACAAGGCTGTTAGCTTCCTGCTGTTCTGCCGCCTGAGTTTCTCCATCTTGCTGTGGTATAGAAGAAACACTTTGACTTGAATTATCAGCCCTTTCAGCAAACGTCTTATTCCTCTCTTGTAATAGTCTGTTTCTGCTTTCACATACAATAAAATAGGCGGTGAGTAAAATCCAGCCTTGTCTAGAGATTGCTCTTGGGCTCTCCATTCCTGGCTCAACAGTAACCTCTCTGAGACATAGCTTCAAATCTCTATGTCCTCCGCTCTATAGCTTCTGCTTCTAGTCTTCACAGAGACCAGTGCCCTTAGACCATTCCCTTGCTAGGGAGAAATAAGTTATATCCTCCCATCCTGGGACAAACATTTCTTCTTCTAAAGCCCTTCTACCTCTAAATAGAGATCTTATACCTTGCAATCCCATCCTCCTAGTCACCAAATGTAACAGTAAAGCAATGATAACAATATAGATGATAATTTTCAAAATGCCTATGTAGTTCTGTATTGCAAACTATGTGAGACTCTCCACATAGAAGGCAGAAGAAGTGAACCATTTATTCAGACACCAGAGAACCATATCCACAAGCCACTTATCCAGTCTATCACAGCAGTAAAACATTCCACACACAATATCACAACCTGGAGCCTCGCCATCCCACAATCTCTGACCCCCTGCTGGGATCTTTCCCAAAACAAATTCACAGTACAGCTAAGTCAGCCTGTTCAGTTCTAACTATCATGAGGGTGGCCATTAGCTGTCATAACTGCTTTCTCTCACTCTCTCAGAATTTTCTGTGACATAACTTCCTTTTCCTATCAGAACACCCTCCCACCATATGTTACTTAGGCTTCTTGTGATGTAAGTAGGTTAAATGACCTGTTAATGGGTGGGAAAGATCTTCAAATCTAATTGCTACTACATAGGTCTCTTCTTGACCCATTGCTCCCATGGGGAAGGGAAAAGGTAATACCAGAAGTCTAGAGTAGTTTTCCTGAAGAAGGTAGAGTCCCACTGGAAAGGGAAAGAATGATATTTTGTCTGTTCATGGGTATGGGGGCAAGTCATGTGCCAGTTATATCTGCTATCACATGAAATAAAGTATGTCCTATAGATGATGTATTGTTAGCCAGAGTGCTTGCATGTGACCTCTGGGTCATAATAGTGAGCCAAATTTTGATGTTTCTGGTTTAAAACCTTGGTTAGACATGACCCAAAAATAGAATTTATGAGAGAAAAGACCCCATGAGAGCTCTAGAAAATGTTCAGGTATTTCAAGCCTCAAGACGATCCATCACAATTATATCATGCTCCATGAAAATATTATGATCTAGGTCAGGAATTCATTAGTCATTTCTCCAGCTGGCGTGTTATACCGTAGTATATTCCTATCACATATCACTCTCCTTTGAATCTTCCCCAAATGCTGTCTACTACACTTCTCCTCCCTAACAGGTTATTTAGATTCCATGAAGTTGTTGTTCAGTCCTTCAGTCATATACAACTCTTCCTGACTCCACGGACACAGGCATGCCAGGTCTTTCTGTCCTCCACTGTCTCTCAAAGTTCATGTTCATTGTTTCCATGACACTATATATCCATCACATCTTCTGCCACACACTTATCCTTTGCCATCAGTCTTTCCCAACATAGGGATCTTTTCCAATGTGTCCCATCTTCTCATTATGTGGCCAGAATATTAAGCTTCAGTATTTGAGCTTCCAATAAATAGGCTGAACTAATTTCTTTAAATATTGACTGATTTGATCTCTTTGCTGTCCAAGTGATTCTCAAAAGTCTTCTCTAGCACCAAATTTGAAAGTATCAATTCTGTGGCACTCAGCTTTCCTTATAGTGTAACTCTCACAGCCATGCATTGCTATTGAAAAAAACCATAGCTTTGATTCTATGGACCTTTGTTAGCAAGGTGATGTCTCTGCTTTTTACTGTGTTGTCTAGATTTACCATGGCTTTCCTTCCAAGGAAGCAAGTGTATTTTAATCCCATGGCTGCAGTTGCCATCTGTGGTGATCTTTAAGGCCAAGAATATAAAATTTGTTATTGATTCCATTTCTTCTCTCTCTATTTGCTAGAAAGTGATGGGACCAGTTGCCAAGATCTTAGTTGTGTTGTTGTTGTTGTTGTCATTGTTGTTGTTGAGCTTCAAGCCAGCTTTTACATTCTCCTCTTTCACCCTCATCAAGAAGCTTCATAATTCCTCTTCATTTTGTACCATCATAGTGGTATCATCTACACTGTTGATGATTGATAATTAACTGGTGATAATTCCCCCAGCAACCTTAATTCCAGCTTTTAATTCATCCAGGCTGACATTTTGTATGATACACTCTCCATATAAGTTAAATAGATAAGTTGACAATATTGAGCCTTGTTGTATTCCTTTTCCAACTTAGAGTTGGAAAATCGATCAATTGTTCCATGTTCACTTCTAACTGTTGTTTCTTAGCCTGCATATAGCTTCCTCAGAAGACATCTAAAATGATCTTGTATTTCCATCTCTTGCCACATTTTGTTGTGGTCCACATAGTCAATCTCTTTGGTATGGTCAGTGAAGCAGAAGGACATATTTTTCTGGAACTCCTTTGCTTCCTCCATAACCCAGGAAATGTTGGCAATTTGATATACAGTCCTTCTGCCTCTTCAAAAACTAGCCTCCTCTTCTAGTTATTCTCAGGTCACGTATTACTGAAATCTCACTTACAGAATCTTAAGCAAAATTTTGCTGGTGTGTGAAATGAGTTCATTTGTTTGGTAATTTGAACATTCTTTGGCATTGTCTTTCTGTAGGACTGGGATGTAAATGGATCTTTTCCAAACTGGTGGCCACTGTTGAGTTTTCCAAATTTGCTGGCATATTGAGTACAGCACTTTAGTAGCAGCAAACTCTTTTTTAGGATTTTCAGTAGCTCAGCTGGAATTCTGTAACTTCCACTAGCCTCACTGTTAACAATGCTTCCTAAGGCCCACTTAACTTCATTCTTCAGGATGCCTGGCTCTGGATCAGTAACCACACCGTCGTGGTTATTGGCGATGTTAAGATCTTCCTTGTTTAATTCTTTTGTGTATTCTTGCCACCTTTTCTTAATCTCTTCTGCTTCTGTTAAGTCCCTACAAGGTTTGTCTTTTATCATGCCCATTTTTAAATGAAACATCCACTTGATATCTCCATAAAGCTGAACATCAATTACTACTCAGCTGATCCTTTAATTTATTACTTCTAATAGAGTGTATTCTCCTATTTCTGTATTTCCGCAGTGAGTTACTTCATACTATTAGTATCATTACAGTGATAGTAATGAAGTCATATTTGCTTCTACTGTTAAGACTTCTAAAATACTTTATTTATTACCCATATTCTTTAATTAGCATAAATGGCTAAATTTCAACTATCATTTTAAAATTTATTGTTTATTGTCTCACATGAATTACTCCCCAGGCAAACAACAACAAAGACAAAGAAAAACAACTAAAATAATGTATTATTCTCAAAAGTGTGTGTGTGTATACACATAATATATATGACATATGCATGTGTGTATATATTTGTATATTTACATATACATATATCCATACACATGCATGCATACATGTGTGTCTTACCTGCCACGGAACACATTGATTTTGTTTCTTAAAACATGGTAATTTCAGCTGTTTATATAGTATAATAGTTCATGCTTGGCTTCTACGTGTTCTTTATTCTATGCTGTTTTTGTTATCACCTCCATGATATGATATGCTTGGAAGGTTATGTGTATATATAGATATATTTACACATATAATACCTTAAATAGAAAGAAGATACTAAAGTGATATTTTTCAAAGATGAGAGAGACAGACAGACAGAGAGAAAGAGAGAGACAGAGAGAGATTAAATATTGCATGTTCTCAGTGACATTTATCACTTTTGAAAGAATTTTAAAATCATACATTTGCATGTCTATTTTTAAAACAAGTTACTGATTATCATAGTTAAATTAGGAACTCTGGAATAGTCTTAGGGAAATTTGCCTCACAAACCTCTGCCTTTCTGTTATTTCTTATGTGCATATAGCCAAAGTGACATTCTGCTTTCTGTAAACTCCAGACCTCAGGGCCTCATTTTGAAAACATTTCTACTGAGGAAAACAGAAATGTTTTCTTTTGTTTTGTTTTATTTTTTCCTTGGGTATGGTATGCAAAAGAGTCCTCATTTCATTGTGATGATCATGATGGCCTTCAGCATAAAACTGCTAACTCCCTGACATAAACACATCAATTTAGATAGTCTTAGTTTAAAAGGTCATTGCCTTATAATAATGCCTTTTAATCTTAAAACCTAGTCTTTTAATGCCCCCTCCCCCAAAAAGCTTAGCTCCCAATATCCTTTCTATTGATCTCTGGCCAGGCAACTAGGAATACCATTACACATGTCTCTGGAATAGAAGGTAGAAGAATAGGGGAGGGTATGAAGATGAGTAGAAAGGGAAAGAAATATTCCTAACTAGAGCCTACTTTCCAACTATACCAGCCTTTTACCCAGTTTGGTTTGCTAGCATGGCACACCAAGCTTTTTTATTAGTCTTGCTTCTAGCTAGTGAAACCACACAAAGCTGCAAATAGATTTCTTATTCTAGATAGAATTCTGTTTTAGGAATTAGTTTGAATAAGCAAAAAAAATTCTATACCATATCCACATGTAATTAAAGTAAAAGTATATTGTTAGTATATATACATATATGTATATATTGGATCATATCTGCATATATGCATATATACACACATATATGGCATGCTGCATTGTGGAACCTCTTTTTTAGCTTGTTTTTTATTTTTCTGTAATATGCATATATGTATGTATACATGCATGTATGTATGTATCTACATCCTGACAGACACATGTACACACACATATATGTGTGTATATATATATATATATACACACACAAACATATGTACACAGCCATGGAAAGAGTTAATTGACTACCTGTCAGAAATCACACAAAGAGGCAGCATGGAATATTGTAATGAGTCTTGCCTGGATTTTGAGTTGGAAGACAAAGAATTCCATATACCTCTGAGGCCACAGATCTTGTCCCCCCAAAAGATGATATGTTATAGAATGTTATTAATAAAGGAAAAATCTGGACAAAGTGGTACAAAAAGAATTAAGGATGACTTTCAACTGGGGCAAATGATGTGTCCATGTGATGGTGACCAAAACATTTAATCTATTTCAGCCTCAGTTTCATCATCAGTAAAATAGGGGCAACAATTCTTTTGCTACCTACCTAGTTCACAGGATTATTATGAATGAACCATGATGCAAACTGCAAAGTGCTGTATGAAATATGAGTTGCTGACTACAATAACTAATTTTAGGAGGTATGTCAACTTCAAAAGACATTTGTCAGAGTTTTTTATCACAGGGTTTTTAAAAAATATAGTGAATACCTTTCAAGTTCAGTCTCTCATTGCTCAAATAATATGGAATATAGTAGTTTTCCATCCTTTACTCCCATAAAAGTGAAGTCCATGAATAGACTGTATGTCTATCCCTTACTGAATGTTTCTATTGTCTTTTTTTGAGCATCTAGATTCTGTAAATCCTCCCTCATCCTCCTCCCCAACCCAGTTTATTACCTTTTTAATGTAGTACTTTTCCCCTTCCTTTTTATTCCTCTCTTAAAACCATCAAATAGAAAAAATCTACCTCCAGGTCCTAAGTTTGTGTTGCTTAACTTTAGAATGTAAACATCATTTTGTAGTCCTTTTCAATAGTTCAAATGTATTTACTTTTCTAGGTTTCCTTTCTGGGTTTGAATTTCAAAGACTGTATTCAGCCCATACACATATAAATGGGCAACTTTTATGTTATAAGCATTTCTTAACTGTCTCCCAATACCCTATCACAAATTATCATTCCTTCTTTAGGACATTCCCAGTACTTTCAACAAGAAAACACATTTACTAAATACCTACAGTGTACAGAGCACTGTGCTAAACAACTGAAAGAGATGCAAAACTTGAATATGACAAATCAGTCAGTATATGCAAGGAAGTCATTGTTTATTCTTTCTATATCCTCTAATGCCCATTTGTTACATTAGAGTTCTTTGTACACGTATTTCATGCCTTCTAATACATTGTAAGTCCCTTTAAGATAGTAACTGAACTTTAATTATCTTTTTATCTCTGTTAGTGAATTTTGCAGTGCTGGGCCCACAGCAAGGACCTAATAAATTTTTGTTCAGTTAATGAACACCACCTAAAGACACCACCCCATATTTTGACTAATATGTAAAATAAAAATATCTTGGCTTTGTAAGGAATTTAGTTCAGCAAACATGTATTACACATGTAGCATTGTTAAAACAGTATTAGGTGTTTAAGATAGAAGAAAACAAATTATACAATCTCTATTCCCTTAAAGAGCTGCATTTGACCTGAAGGTGCAGAAGATGGAATGTATATAGAGAATTATACTACAAAGTGGAGAAAGATGGAGACAAAGAAAAGATCGAAACAAAGGACTCCAGGAAAGATTTAAGGAAAGAGAGATCATTTTCAAATGAGGAATCAGGGAGTGATTCTAAAAGAAGGTATTATCTGAGATTAGTTTTGCAGGAAGAATTCTGAAAGATGGAGAAGAGGAGATTAGACATTACAGCCATGGAGATTGTGTGTCCTCTATGAATTTTCAAACATGGGAGAAGATTAATACAGTTCAGGGAACCAATCAAAGGATAATTGGATTGGAACATAGAGTATGAAGGCAAGTAATGTGAAATAAGGCTATATTTCCAAATATATTATCTCAAGAATATGTAACTATTATATTACTGTCTATAGGCTAAAGGAAGATCTTTAAATGAATTGACTGATACATGGGTAGGACTTGTAAATGCATCCATTATATATGATTTTTCATGATTAAGAACATTTTGTGTTCATTAGAAGGCAATATTGATGTAGTCTAATACAGGTGTAGAAATACCCATCTTTTATAGATTATGACAGCAAATGTAGTAGATGTTAAAGTGAGGCTCATTCTCCTTATACTTTTCATTGGATTAGAAGAACACTTTAAGGGGAGGCAGATTTCATGGATGGTTCCCACCTGGAAGTCCCATAGTACCACCAACTAGAATAGAAGTATACCTGGGGGAGATATTTTGGACCTGTAATTTCATTACTATAAGAATTTCCCCTGCTAATGGATATTGGTATCATCATTGCAGCATACAGTCTTAGAGAATTGTGGAGGTGGCAAAAAAGGTTAAATGATGTTCCCAGGGTTTTACACAAACATGTCAGGGGAACTTGAACAAAGATCGTAAAGCTAGTTTTCTGGTCACTAGGCTGAATGACATTTCAGCTCCCACTCTACTGGATCCTTAATTCTACTTTCTTACTCTTCATACCTTAGATTATAAATGATATGTCCCCAATATATTTAAGCCTTATCTTTAAGCCTTTATCTTTAAGCCTCTCTTTAAGCCTTATCCCTATTTTAATCAATCTCACTCTTTTCAGGGCCATTTCAACCCACTTCATGCATTTTCTATTTCATACCACCATTCTATCTCCTTCCATCTGAAGGTCAATTAGTCAATAATACAAAGAAAGGAAGAAGACAGTCCTTGTTCTCCAGGAGCTCATAGTCTAATGAGGTAGACAACAGGCAAATAATTATGTAGAAACAAGGTATATACAAAATTGGAGATAGCCAATAAAAGAAAGTGCTAGGTTAAGGGGGGCTGCTCCTGGTCACTTCCATTTACTCAGGATGTATCTACATTTATATTCATATTGTTTCCCCTCATTAGAAGATAGGCTTTTTAAGGAATAGACTATTTTTGCATTTAACTTTTCTTTGTTTTTTTTTGTTTGTTTCCCAAGAACTTAACACCATGCCTGGAACATTAGAAGTGGTTCATAAATGATTATTGATTGACTGATTGTCATTTAGAATCACACTGTATTTTAAACAAATATTTCCATAGCCTCAAAGTTGTCAAACAACTATGAAATCACTTAATTCATTGTTCAGTTGTTGAGTCAGGTCTGGTTCTATGTGGTTTCTTGACAAAGATAAAGGGATAGCTTGCCATTTTCTTTTCTATTAGGCCCCCATTTTATAGATGTGGAACTGAGGCAAGTAGGGGTTGAGTGACTTGCCTAGGGTCACACAACTAGTTAGGCGTCTGAGGTCAGATTTGAACTCAGATCTTCCTGAATCCAAATCCAGTCCTGTATTCACCGAACCACCTACTTGCCCTTTAATTTACTGCTTTAACTAAATCTTCCTTCGTATAAAACATCTTTTGCGGCCCTTCAAATTGGAGGCCACATCTTTTCCCACAATCCTCCAACTCCTTGGGCCTGGATGAGGTTTGTGATAACTCTTGTTCTCTACTATTACTTTCAGCGTATTCCTCTATTTCTGTTGCTCAATAGCTTTACTTACTTTAAAATCCATAGAATCTGCTTATACCAACATCTCCCTATACTCATTCCTATCATCTTCCAACCTTCAGATCAGCATGAGAACTTCTCCAATGTTTGTACCCACTACCAAGTTTATGGTCTTCTCTGCTTATCATATAGTATAATCCATAGGGATTTCAGTATTTATGTGGATGACAACTCATCACTGGACCACACCTTAACCCCCTTAACTCACACTACATTCTATTCCATTTCACTTCAACTGCACAACATTGTGGTCACAAATTAGGCATCAGCATCTTTTGGAAATGCACCACCTTCAAGACTCTGGACTTTGAAATTTAATTAAAATCAACTTCAATGTCTTATGTTTCCACTTTTCCCAATCTTTCATTCACACTCAATATGTCCCTTGTGCCTTGGTCCATCCCTCTTCTCAGAGTTCATTTTGCCTACTCTGGCTTCAATAGCCTCAAATGATTAATCAATCAACATGCATTGTTAAGCCAATGCTGTGTACTGGTCACTATATTCTGAATCACATGGACAGCTGTTCTGTTATTTTATTAGCCACTAACCTAGAATCCCTTGCTTTCCCAAACCTGTCCTAATGCGTTTAATGCCACCTCTACATACGCCATTCCCTGTGATTTCTTCATTCCTTTTCCCAGGTTATTGGACATTGTTGGAGAAAGTCATGAGATAGAACTCATTTCACAACAAATTAATGGTGCATAATCTCAGCTGGGGCCTCACTTGTGGCTCAACAATCCTTTTTCTTCATTCTACCATATCCCTATATCATAAAAAATGATCATTCCAAAACTTTTTCTCCATCTTCCAACAACTAACTATATTTTGCCTCTCATGATCACAGTAGATAACTTAGCCTCATATTTCATTGAGATACTGTATTCTTCAAAACTTTGCAGTGCATTCCTAGAGTTAGCAGAGAGAATAAGCAAGCTTTATTTAGGGAAAATACAATAAGAGGAAGTCAGGGAGAATGTAAACAGGTTAGATCTGTTGGAGGGCCTAGGCAGAATTAGGCACTAAAACCTGGTAAAATCCAGTGTTTTATAATGGAGTTCTTATCTGGGTCAAGTAAGACCAGAAGTTAGAAAAAGGGAACAAGGAACATGAAGCTGGTGTACATGCAGGTCATAGTTTGAAGACTGGTGCTGATTTATGTTGAAGAAACATCTAGGGAATTGTTACTTGATTTTAAAACTCCCTGCTAAGAAGGAAAAAGGAGCTTTGGGCTATTATCACAAGTTTGATTTCAGCCCAATAATTCAAGGCCTCCTCCACTTCTTTGTTTAGTTGAGTAGAGAGGCTACTGAACCTTACATACCATCATGTATCTTCAGTCTCCTTTTCAATTAGCACCTTTCCATTTGAATATAAACATACTTATCTCAATTCTGAAAAAAGATAGAGAGGAAGTTATAGAGAATAGACAAATGGATGAATGGAAGGAAGGAAGGAAGGAAGGAAGGAAGGAAGGAAGGAAGGAAGGAAGGAAGGAAGGAAGGAAGGAAGGAAGGAAAGAAGGAAGGAAGGAAGGAAGGAAGGAAGGAAGGAAGGAAGGAAGCTATTTTGACCTTTCTACCAGGTTCAGCTAAGATCTCATCTCTTCCAGATCTTACTATCCTTCTCTTTACCACCAAAATTCCTGAAAGAGCTCCATTTTAGTTTTCCTGAAATAATTCCATTTTAGTTTTCTTCTCAGTGTTAACAATTCCTGTTCTACCATTTCATCATTTCTTCCATTCATGCACTCTTCTCTATCCCCAATACCAACAACATCATACAGGCCTTTATCATCTCTTTCCAGTCTACTGAAAAATCCTCCTGACATGTCTAGCTAAGAATTACTAGGCTGTTTTTATGAATTTTAGTTACTCATGTTTTACCTGGTCCTTTTCAGGGACAATATGATATCACCTTGTTCAACTGCGGTTAATCTTAAAGGACTTTTTAACACATCCAAATGTTAATACTTTGAGAAATGTCTTTGCCCTGTGGTAAACTCATTAGTGAAGTGTGTCCTCACTTTTTATTCATTCCAGAGGTCCTTGTTTATGCTCTTTATTGGCTCATTTGGGATGTTCGCTGTTTTTCTCTTCTCTGTTTATACTCAATAAACAATATAGATGGATAGGGGCTGCTGTGTCTATAGAGAAAAACAAACCAACCAACACCCACATAACTCTATTTCCTAGTCAGGTTCATGCCAAATTCAAGATCCTCTTCTTGATTTACACAGCTCTCCAGAAATTCCATTTAATTTCTCTCTCTGATCTGGTCGCCCTTTATTCCCCAATCCTCTGCTGACTTATTTGTCCCACTGGTACTGAAACACACTGGATGGCAGTTGGATTAGCAATTCACCTTCCCTCTGAAATCTGTGCTCTGAAATTGTTAAGAGCAAGTATTCTCTCACTCTTTAAATCAAAGTTGTTGTGTTTGTTTGTTTTTTTGTTTTCCAACCAGAGTTGGTAGATTCATCAAGCTTCTTGCTATGGTCTATATAATGAAAAGATGGTGCTTCTTTTAATTGTTAGCACTTAAAAAATACTGGTCTTAGAAATCATTAGATCAGTTGATGGCAGTATAGGTTTCCATTGGAACCTATGAAATATTTATCATGGCCAAGCCGTGGGAAGCTTTCCAGGCAATTGTTATAGAAGCACAGGCGAAAGAGAGGCAGCTAGCCCATTCAAATGGGTTCAGTCAAAAGATGTGGATTTGAATCCCATTGGGAAATTAGCCACAGTTTTCACCTCTGTAAAATCAGAATGGTAATTATATATATATAGACAGATAGATAGATAGATAGATAGATAGATAGATAGATAGATAGATAGATATATGCATATATATATACACACATACATATGTGTACATACATGTGTGTGTTTTACCAACATCACATGATTATTATGAAGAAAATGTTTTGTAAGTGTTAAAGAGCTATAGAAATGTGAGCAATTAATAGAGGAGGGTTCATCCTGAGTGAATGCAACTGACATAGAGTAATACAAGCTTTCTTGACCACAATGGTAACCTGACATTTTTGTTAGGTATTTTGTGACATAAGACACATATACATTATTAGAATAACATAGGAAAAATTTTAAGGTTATCATAGGTAGTTAGTTTTGTCCTGATCTGATAATTAATTACTATCAACATGTGGTAGGGCTGGTAGGTGGAGCACTGGTTAGAGCATTAGGACTGAAGTCAGGAAAACTAATCTTCCTGAGTTTAAATCTGGCCTCAGAGACTTATTAACTGTGTGATCCTGAGCAAGTCACTTAATCCTTCCTCAGTTTCTGTAAATTGAGCTGGAGGAAGAAATATCAAATCACCCTAATATCTTTGCTAAATGGGATAAGGAAGAGTCAGAAACATTTGAAAATGACTGAACAACAACTGAAATTAGTAGATTAAACTCTCAGGAACAATCTTTCTTTTTTGGCTAGCTGACCTCTCTATCAATGACCGTTGTTTTGTTTTGTTTTTGTTAAGATATCTCTAGGGAGATTATAATAAAATATTATTAATTAATGGCAACATGGCAAAGTGCACAGAACAATGGACTCAAACTTAGGTAGACCTGAGTTCCAATCCTAGTTATGTCATCCTGGCAAAATTACTTAACCTCTCTGTGTATCAGTTCTAACTTGTAAAAGAGAAACAGTAACACGTGTGGTCTATATTTCACAGGGTTGTTACACATATCAAATAAGATCATTTATGTAAGGAGCATTTCAAATTTTAAAGGGAAAGAGACTAGGCTTATACTTAATCAACGCCGTGAGTTCAGAAACCCCCTCTACCAATTCAGATAGGTGTTTTTTCTACAATTTATTCCTTTTCCCTCACTTAATAGTATTTTTTTCCAGTTCCATGTAAAGACAATTTCAATGTTCATTGTTCTAAGATTTTGAATTCCAAATTTTTCTCCCTCTTCTTCCACCTTCCCCAAGACAGCAAGCAACCTGACATAGGTTACATATGTACAATCATGTTAAACATATTTTTACATTAGTCATGTTGTGAAAGAAGAATCAGAACACAAGGGAAAAACTAATAATCAGAACAAAACGTATAAGCTGCTAAATCCTATGTAATCCTGACTGTGGCTCTTTGATATTCAATTGTTTCTTTATGGCTGCTTACAGTATTTTCTCCTTGACCTGATACTTGTGGAATTTGGCTATAATATTCATTGGAATTTTCATTTTTGAGATCTCTTTCAGGAGGTGATCTGTGGATTCTTTCAATGACTGTTTTACCTTCTGCATCTTGGATATCAGGGCAGTTTTCCCTGAAAATGCCCTGCTCCTTTTTTGATCATAGCTTTCAGCTAATCCAAAAATTCTTAAATTATCTCTCCTGCATCTATTTTCCAGATCAGTTGTTTTTCCACTGAGGTATTTGTAGCACCAATGCAATACCACAGTGGCTGCAGCCACTATGAATATGCTGGCCTAGTTCTGAATTACAAAATATAACAGATTTTCTCCATGGAAGATGAAATCAAACTTTTATTCAAACAACAGAAAGCAAAATATCAACATTAGAAAACCAAATCCATCAAAGCAACAAAGAAATCTATACACATTATCAATGCAGATGGCACCACCATCCCCAAGCCTTCCCTCCATCAGGGCATTCCCACAAACAAGGGCAAAATCACTCCCTCTCTCACTCACACTAGCTGCTCTGCCTGGGACTACCTCTCTCCCTCTCTCTCTCTCTCTCTCTCTCTCTCTCTCTCCGAACTCCGAACTCCGAACTCCGAACTCCAATTCTGTCTCTCTCCCAGCTCTCCATCTCACTTCCTGCTCGACCACTTCAGCAAGCTCCTCCCACCACAGGCTTATGTGACTCAGATTTCCATGTGACTCAGACTCATGTGATTCAGGCAGGTCACATGGGCCTATTAATGGATGGGAAAAGTCTTCCCATTGCACAACAATACATTAATAATACAGTATTTTCATTTTCTTCTATTTTTCATTCTTTTAATTTTATTTGACTGATTCTTGATGCCTCATAGAGTCATTAGGTTCCACTAGCCCAATTCTAATTTTTAAGGAATTATTTTCTTCAGTTCACTTTTGTATCTCCTTTTCCATTTGGCCAATTCTACTTTTTAGAGAAATGTTGTCTTACAGGAAGGCTTTTTGGGCTAGAGATCAACTCATATTCCCCTCTGAAGATTCACATTTGGACATTATTGTCCTCTTCTAAGTTTGTGCTTTGATCTTCGTTGTTACCAAAAGAGCTTTATATTGTCATGGCTCTTTTTTGGGTGTCCCAGCCTAGTTGTACCTGTTATGTAAAAAGTTCCAGGACTGACAATTTGTCCTCTGTGCTCAGGCTGGAGGCCTCACATCTGGTCTGCTATGCGCATACCCTGTTCTGCCGAGCCAGGACCAAGGAGCCTCAGTTGCAGATCTTTACTATGGCTAAGAGCCTCCCACTGGCTAGCTCAGACACCATCTGCACTGGGTTGTGCTCTTCCTTTCCCCAAGTGAGACAGACCTCTCCTGAAGTCCTTCAAGTTATCTTAAGCTAGAAAGTTTTCACTCAGTTTTTTGTTGCTCTAGAATCTGTTTAGAGGCTTGATTTAGCATTGTTTCTAAGGGAAACTGGGGAGAGACCAGGGAGCTTCCTGGCTTTTCTCCACCATCTTTGCTCTGAATCCTGTAACAGTCTTACAGAGTTTCTTAAGGCATTAAGATGTACATTGAATTGCTAAAAGTCACACAGCCAATATGTATCAGCTATGAGGTTTGAACTCACATCTTTCTGGCTTCAAGTCTGGCTCTCTATTCACAATGTCATGCTGCCATCTATTTGATTACCCCTTAGAGTCATGCCACAGCAACAGCCCCTAGGGTCATATTCTAGCTCACTGGTAGTTCACAGGGCCCCTTTGGAGACCATTGCCTTAAAGGGAACATGTGATACCTTAGGAAGTCTTGTTTCTGTGCAATTCCAGACAAGATCAAATACAGCTGAGAGCTCAGATCGTGAATAAATATGATATTCTATGTTCCTTTTGGTTCCATAATTTGAAATATTTTCAAATTAATCATGTTCCTTGGTTGTAAAAACTTCAAGATCAGCTGTTTAGGAGGCATACATTTCTCAAAGTTCTTTCACACTGAAAAGGGAAATCTTGAGAAGGAATCTTTCACAATGAATACATCAACTCCTCCCACCTTGATTGATGTTATTTCTCTTTGAAAATAGCAGCTTAAGAGAGAGAGAGAGAGAGAGAGAGAGAGAGAGAGAGAGAGAGAGAGAGATGAGAGAGATGAGAGAAAGACGAGAGATATGAGAGAGAGAGACAGAGAGAGAGACAGAAAGAGAGAGAAGAGAGAGAGACAGAGAGTTTAATATGATGTATATGAATGGTCTGTTATGTTAGAAAGGTTGATCCATTTTACTGAAAATGGGAAGGGCTGATTCCTTCTATGTTAGCCAGAATCACAGTACAACTGCAGAATCAGGACTCAGCACAGAGCCTTATGCAAAATGTCATTAGCATGCTAAGAATTATTCTGTCAGCCTTTTTAGGTAGACATTTAATTAGACTTGTCTTTAACAACTTTAAGTGACAGGAAGACAGCTGCATACTTACCTTGGAGTTGACATTCTACTTTTTTCTGCAAGTGGAACTGCTGTAGCTGTCTGATAAGTTTCATTCTTTTAAAGAAATGATTTGTAAGAACTCGACAAGGTAGCAGCTTTTAGGCCAAACCTACTTTAACAGAATTGGGAGAAGGGAGGCAGCAGGGAATGAACAAAAGAATAAAGGGAAATATCTATCAGCATTTAAAGCAGGCCAGACCTTTGAGATGTCTGATAGATGATTTGGAGGTCCTCATTGTGGCATTAAAATATTCTTTTCCAAAGTAACTCTGAGTCATATTTTGAAATGCAAATTGTTTGAAAGAGTCACCTCCATTCTGGGTGTTTAGTCATTTCAAGAAGGTGTGAACATAAGTGTATCTATGACATTTTGGTCCTTACAGGGCAGACTTTCACTTTCAAGTCTGTGAGTTCCTGTGGAGTTGCACAGAAGGCCTATTTGTCCTTGTTTAGGGCTGCAAATAAGTGTCAGTTTATGCTGATGCATCTGAGAAATGTGTGGCTACAAAGATTCATGAAATCAGACAAAAATAGAAACTCCTAATACAATTCCTGTGATAAAAGCAGCCTCCCTCTTCAACAACTCCATCTATTTGGCAATAAAAATACCAAATAAAGAAATCTCAGTAAATGTAAGAGCCTGATTGAAAAAAGAGAAATAATAGGGGGAAATTATATAATGTTACTGACAGTAAAAGTTGTGTTTGTTTGTCCTTCATTTTTGAAGAGGACCATGATATTTTGATGGCTGAAGGCTGACTATTTAACTTTAGGTTTACTGGCTAGATTTCTTTCTCAAAAACCAAACCTTAAACCCAATTCACTCTGGATCTCATAGATTGGACAATTGGTCCCCACCCTCCTAGAACAGAGTAAATGTAAATACTAAATAGTAACTGTTTCTCTTTTGGCCAGGAACCCTGAGGGCCTTCCTCTCCCAATTTGACTGACATTATAAGACTATGAGTGAACGATGAACAGGCAGATTTCAGAAAAACCTGGAAGGACTTGTACAAACTGATGCAAAGTGAAATGAGAAGAACCAGTAAAACATTGTACACAGTATCTTCAACATTGTGTGATGATCAACTATGAGTGATTCAGCTCTTCTCAGCAACAAAATGATTCAAGACAAGTACAAAAGACTCATGAAGAAAAATGCTCTCTACATCTAGGGAAAGAGGTGATTAACTCTGAATGTAGATTGAAGGGTGATTTTTAACTCACTTTATTTTTTATGTTTGTTTTTCTTTTGATCTGTTTCTTCTTTCACAACTGTGACTAATATGGAAATATGTTTTACATGATAGCACATGTGTATCTTATATCAAATTCTCTACCATTTTAGGAAGAGGGGAGAGGAGGGAGAAAAATTTGGAACTCAAAATCTTGTAAAAATGAATGTCAAAATTGTCTTGATACGTAATTGGGAAAAAATAAAATACTGTTTTTTTTAAAAAAAAGAATATGAGTTATTCTCAACAGGAAATAGACATTTGATACTCTTTAATGGAGCCATAGTCTAATAACATCATTAGAGTCCAGAACAAGGAATCACATCATTTCAAATAGTTTGGAAATTTCTTGATAACAGGAATGATGAGTATAGATATTAAAACTTTACATTTGGTGTGGCTAATTGCTGATATACAGAAAATAAATGCCTTTCAATAGAGTGTTCCCTGTCACCATAGTAGCTTTATATAGTCAGGGTTCTTTTCTGTTTTTTGCTCATTTTATCTATGATAAGCAGGATTCTAATTCATTAAATGGGCAGATCCATGGAATATTAGATCCTAGGTCCTTGGATTGGGGGGCATGTGATGAGGGGAAGAGTGTCCAAAGTACATCATTACATCCTGAAACTAACAACTTTGGATAGGAGAATCCAAAGAGAGGTAAAGGTCTATTGCAAGGATACATCACAGATAGCTTTCTATTCTCTCCTTGAAGATTCCTAGGAATAGAAATTCTAAAACTTAGCCCTACACTTAATCAAGTATATCTTGATCTCCAGTATACGGCTTTCAGTAGTTTCTCTGGGCTTTTCTCTAACCTCAGTTCAGTGCCGGTGCTGTAACAGAACTGGAAACTCCACCATGTACCACTCTGAAACTCAATGACTTCTTCAATGTTTCTGTCAATAGATTGATAGATTGATTGATAGATAGATAGATAGATAGAATTGGATTATGAAGAGCTGGACATTACACACACACACATACACACACACATTCATGATCCCATGGATCATAACATATATTTGTGTGTGTATGTATATACATATATATATATATATATGTATATATATATATATATACATGTGCATGTGCATGCATACAAATATACACACATACATCTATACACATAGAGAGACAGACACAGAAAGATAGAGAGAGAGACAACTATATAGAGACAGAGAAAGTAAAAAATTAGGGAAAAGTTATACTCACAGAAAGTTATAGATAGATGATAGGTAGAGAGAGAAAGTACTATATGTAAGCATATACACAGCAAATAATATACTTGTATGTATATATAAAGTACTGCATGTGTATATACATATATACATACATACATATATATACATAGACACACACATAAATATATATATATATATATACACACACACACACACACACACACACACACACATATGAATACAGAGCCCCAAGTGGAGAGAGGGACCACATGTGATGAGGAGCTGTAGGTGTGTGGGGCTGCAATTGAGGCAGAACAGACATCTCTAGACTAATCATCCCCTACCCTTCTCCAAGAGGGACTTTCATTCCTGGCAGGTGCATTTTTCAGAACTAGTTCAGGGGGTCTGCAAGCCCTCATTTCTTTCTCCCAAGGTGGCATGATCTAAGGAGAGGTGTGGTCACTGCTCTCCTGGCCTGTGCTCTGGTCTGTGAAAGACCACAAACATTCTTCTCTGCCCTGGAACCATGACCAGGGCCCCTGTACCCACCTAGCATCTACCTCCCAGGGTTGATTGAATCAGCAGAGATTACTGAATCATCTGCAGCTATTGAAGCTCTACTTGAAATGATCCAAGGAGGGGAACCTATTCCCACTCCCACTGTCCCTTATATGACTCATTCAGATTGCCCCTCACCTTCTTCAAGTTAAATTATACCTGTTTCTGTCACTTTTCCTCAGGCGTTCTTTATTAACCTTTCAGTAACTTCTCCGGGCTTTTCTCTAATCTCAGTTCACTGCCAGTGATATAACAGAACTGGAAGCTCCACCAAGCATCACTACCACTTGGTTGTGTGACTTTGGGTGTGGTGTATCACTGCTCAGTGCCTCAGTGTGTGTGTGTGTGTGTGTGTGTGTGTGTGTGTGTGTGTGTGTGTGTGTGTGTAGAGAGTAAAATTTATAAGGAGAAAACACTATGTATATAAATGCAGAAAGTATTATATGATATATATATATATGGGTACACAGGGAAAAAAGTACTATGTACAGTGCAAGAGAAAATTTTATATACATATATATATATAGAGAGAGAGAGAAAGAGAGAGTGCTATATAAAAAGAGTCATATATATACATATATATATATGTTCAGAGAGAGAGAAAGTATTATATAGATAGAAATAGAGCAGGAGACAGTTTATATATGTATATATAATATATAGAAAGTAATATACGTAGCTATGTGTGCATGTGCATGTGTATGTGTAGGTGTGTGTATATAGATATGTACATATATATATTATATTATATATATATATATATATACATATACATGCAGTAGCTCAAAAGAAATGTGAGATGTGCGAATTTAGAGAAATCTCCATTCTAAATGTTCATATGGAGTCTTTGTGCCTGACCTATGATAAACAAGCTTATTTTGATCTGATCAACCAAAGTCAGACACACTCTATGTGGATGGTGACATTGTGATGTCATTTTGGTCTCTTTGGGCATGAAGGACATCAAACAACAACTATTCAGACTATTAACTCACATCCATCTGATATTTGGTTTACAAAATGCTTTCTTCACAACAACCCACTGAGGTAAGCATTATGAGTTCTGTTTTGGAGATGAAGAAATTGAGAATCCAGAAGGTTAGGTGACTTGCCCATGATAGGAGTTTTTGAATGCTGAATCTCAAGCCAAGGTCATCTAACTTCAGGCTCAGAGTTCTTCCATTACGATGTCCTGCTTCTTAAATTACAACCCTGAATTTAGAGTAAATAGACCCTGGCTGAATCTCACACTGCTACTTAGCACCTGGAGGATCTTGGACAACTAATCTTAAGTTGCTGAGCCTTTTTCTTCCTCTGAAAAATGAAGGCTTAGTCTAGATGGTCTCTGAGGCACTTTTAGGTTTAAATCCATGGAACTATAGTATTGTAGAAAGAGCACTAACTCTTGAGTCAGAGAAACTAGGTTCAAATCCCACCTTTGTTGTACATTACCTAACATGGCCTTGAGCAAGTAACATAAAACCTCCTTGGGCTTTAGTTTCCTGAAGAGATTAAATGATGTGGCTTCAGATGCCTGTTCTACGTCCTGACTGTAATGATCTTCTGAACTACCTCCTATACACAGTTCCAGGCACTAAGGGAAAAAAAAATGAGGCAGGTAAGGAAGGTTAGGTATTTCTACCCTCAAGTTACTTAAGTTTTAGAGAAATGACAAGGCATGAAAGTGGGAAAATACAATTCACGGAGAACTGCTAATCACAATTATTGTTAATCCTTCATATATTTGAAAACTCTCATTAACCTCTTACTTGATTTTTTTTTGTTTTATAAGTTAAACAATCTCAATCCTTTTAACATTTCCACTTGAGGCCTTAGTAGATAAAACACTGGATTTGGAGGGGAAAATTTGAGTTCAAATCTCGCCTCAGACACTTACTAGCTGTAAAACTCTAGGAAGGTCACTTAATGAGTTTGCCACAATTTCCCCATCTATAAAATGGGAATAATATTAGCATCTACCTCCTAGTGTTGTGATAATAAAATGAAATGAATGTGTAGGGTACTTAGCAAAACATAAGGCAATATATAAATGCTACCTATCACCATCAGTATCTTTATCATTTCTTGTAAAACATCTGGTGATCACACCATTCACCATGGCCATTAATAAAAACATAAACTTTTTTTTTTCATTTTTAAGTGCTAGCTATGCACAGTTTGTGTGTGGGCAGGGAGGGGGAGTATTGAAATGGACCTCTGGTTAAGCATAGTAGGAAATATCATGTGCTCTTTCATGAGTACCAAAATGTGGAACTTTCTTTTGCTTCTCAATTGGTGGCATTAATGAAAAGTTTTACAGTTCTTTGGCAAGTCCTTATGTTCCCTGCACACCCATTAGCAAATTTAGCTTCTCCACTAACATTTATGAGAATACAAGTCATTCTTCAATTGACAAATGGTCAAAGGATATGAACACGCAGTTTTCAGAGGAAGAAATTAAAGCTATCTATAGTCATATAAAAATGCTCTGAATCATTATTGATTAGAGAAATGCAAATCAAAATGACTCTGGAGCACCACATCATACCACTTTTAGGTCTATATCTCAAAGAGATCATAAAAACAGGAAAAAAGACCCATGTACAGAAAAAATATTTATAGCACCTCTTTTTGTAGTGGCAAAGAATTGGAAACTGAGGGGAACAAGTTGTGGTATATGAAAATAATGGAATTCTATTGTGCTATAATAAATGAAGAGCAGGTGGCCTTCAGAAAAACCTTGCATGAACTGATGCTGAGTAAAGTGAGCAGAACCAGGAGAACATTGTACACAGTAACAG
Source organism: Phalanger gymnotis (assembly GCA_028646595.1). Classification (NCBI taxonomy): domain Eukaryota; kingdom Metazoa; phylum Chordata; class Mammalia; order Diprotodontia; family Phalangeridae; genus Phalanger; species Phalanger gymnotis. The sequence continues at coordinate 99,030,028 of CM053623.1, forward strand.
CCACATTGTGCGATGACTGACCTTGACAGACTTAGCTATTCTCAGCAATGCAAGGATCTATGACAACTCCAAAAGACTCCCGATGGAAAATGCTATCCACATCCAGAGAAAGAACTTGGGAGTCTGAATGCAGAGTGAAGTATAGTATTTGCTCTCCTTTTCTTTTGTTGTTTTGTTTTTTCTTTCTTGTGGTTCCTCCTATTAGTTCTAATTCTTCTTTACATCATGACTAATGTGAAAATAAGTTTAATATGAACATAAAAGTAAACCCTATATCAAACTGCATACCATCTTGGGGGAGGGCAGGAGAAAATTCAAAACTCAAAATCTTATGAAAGAGAATGTTGAAAACTAAAAATAAGTAGATCATATATATATATATATATTACACACATACATACATATATATATGTATATGTAAAGAAATTTCACTTTCTCAAAGATTTCTCTCAGACACATTTGTTCAAAAAACGGTTGGAATTTTCTCAGCAAAGAAATTAAAGTAATTGGCCCAGAACCTACTACAGCTGATGTTTTTGGTGCCAAGGGACTTTTAAAAAGAGACAGTAACCTCTTGATCCATG
>CM053623.1:99031111-99048931 GCA_028646595.1 Phalanger gymnotis
TGGTTCAAGTTTTTGCTGCGGTGGGGCCTAAATAAATTTCTTGTTGTTTTCTCCTTAGAGAATCTCTCATACCTTGCGATTTCGGACCATTCGAACATATACATGATTATATTTGAGATCATAAATTCGGCCTTCCTACTACAATACATCTCCTTCATGGCAAACTATTCTTACTGCTATTCCTCATATGTGATGTTTCATTTTGCATTTCCATGCCTTTACATAAGGAGAAGATCCCCTCTGCCTGAAATACATGCCATCTGTACTTCTACTTTTTAAAGTCCTTAATTTCCTTCAAAGCTCAGATTAAACACTATCTCCTATATGAGGCATTTTTTCATCTACATTTATTTTGTTTACACACACACACACACACACACACACACACACACAAACACTCTGTTTCCCTCTACAGAATCTAAATTTCTTTAATGGTCCTCTCTATCTATCCATAGTACCCAAAACAGGGCCTGAGACATTGTAGATCTTAATAGATGCTTGTTGATTAATTGACTGTACCAGTTACTGAATAATATATTGTCATCTACCTGTACCTACCATGTTCTTTTTGATTTTTCTTGGGGTCATCTGCTGTTGTGATTTTTCTGACTGTGATGTTCTATGATTTGCAGTCATTTAGTTTCAGCTAAGGGTATCACAGCTATAAAAGATGGGATTTTGCAGCAGAAAGCGTATTGGGATTGTTGTGAATGTTTTCAAAATTCAATCCCCTCCATACTCCTTTTAAACTAGCTCATTGCCTAATTGCAGTGCTGGACAAATAGATACATTCTGGTAAACTAGCTCAATGAGCTACCTAGTCAGCAGCAAATTGTAATCCAATCAATACACATTCTTCATCCACATGGTTTTTCTATGTGTATTGCTAATCATACTTTAAAGTTATATATATTTTTACTTTTCTAAACACTTTCACATGTATAATGTGTTCTATATCCTCACGACACTTTTCACATGCAAAGATGGAAACTAATAGATGGAGTTTACTGATATATAGCTTGTTGGTAGGTGAACAGCGTCTGAAATCCAGATAACTTGACTTCAAGATCTTGATTCTCCATTATACCACACCTCTGAAACAAGAACAGATACTATTCTGAGAGGTAGACCTGACACCTGATTAGAAATAAAGAATGAAAATATAGGTGGAATTGCATTATGATTATTTCCCCCTGTTTTTATTTCACAAGTTACTTTCAAATCATCCACTTCAGAGTGACAAATCAAATCATCTAACATTTCACAAAGGTATCAAGCAACACCATCAGAAATTGTTAAGAAGCTACCAGCAAGAAATTCCAAGTTATTATTCTTGATTGGAATGTTGTAATAATAAAGAGAAAAAAGTAGAGCACAGAAAGTTATTTTAAATAGTCTTAAAATACTAATAACCGAAAAGAAGTGGAAAGTCTTAAGCAAACAGATAAATAGTTCACCTTGTGGAGATAAATAAATAAAATGAAAGTAAAATGAAATGAAAGAAAAATCATCAATCTCCTCTTGAACAAATATGGTTACCTAAGATATGAAAGTCAGATCTAGAGTTCTGAAGTCGTGATTTTCTTTCAAAACCTCAAGAACATAAGAGAAAAATCTGTTAGCCATGTAATCCTCCAAAATTTTAACTTGCCAACATAACACTCCCTTAAATATCTCATAAATTCATAGAGTTCTTAAAATAGATTTTAAAAAATTTAGACTCAAACAACAGAACTCAAACATAGAACAGAAAAAAAGAAAAAAGAAACATACCGTAAACTTAAATACAAAGGAAGAAGAAGAAAAAAAAAGCACATCATATGCACAGCAGAAAATAAGAGAGGATTCAAAAAATATAGCAATCAATTTTCATTTCAAGCAAGGCTGTATGATAAATATACATATTATGTTGAGAACTGTCTATCTTTGCTTCCTTGTAAGTTTCCTTTTATTCTCTGCTATGCCCTTTTTACTTTGTTCTTTGTTCCCTTCCACCCCTCCCCAGAAGGCTACAATTAAGCGCACATATGTGTGTGTGTATGTATATGTGTATGTATATGTATACATACACACATATACATATGTATGTGTATGTACACATATACATACACACATATACATATGTACATATATAGACATATACTTTTCCTAACAAATTCTACGCTTGATCTTTGTTTTTATGTTTGTACATCTCTCTTATTTCCTGTCCCTTCTGACTCTTTTAGTTTACTTCTGACTGCTATCTTGCGCTGTTACTTAACCTACCCCCCCCCAAGGATCCCTGTCCTATCTTCCCTTTCCCATAAATCTAAACACCCTTCTATACCTCCTTTTAACCTATTCCCTCACCCTCCCCTCTAAGGATCCCTCCCTTATTCTCCCATTCTCATTGATCTCAGCTCCCTTCCATACCCCTCTTTTAACCTATTCCCTCACCCTCCCCTCTACAGATCCCTCCCTTATTCTCCCATTCTCATTGATCTCAACTCCCTTCCATACCCCTCTTTTAACCTATTCCCTCACCCTCCCCTCTACAGATCCCTCCCTTATCCTCTCCCCCCTTCCCTATCCCTTTACCATTTTATTTCTACTTAATTTAGAAGACTTATATACTCTTCTAGATACATATGTATTGTTCCCTCCTGAACCCATTACTAAAGAAAGTAGATTACCAGAACTACCAGCCCTCCTCCCCCATCTAATTCCTTTGCATTGGTTATTCCTCTCATGCCTCATTTGTATAATATAATTACTCTTTTTAACTGTTCCTAGATGGTCTTACTTTTTAAAGTCATATCATACTCAGGTCTATCCCAATGTTTCTTACAAACTACCCAATTGCTGATTACAATTTTAGGAATATGTTTTACATTTTACATACATAAAAAGTAAACATTCTGTCCTTCTTGAATCCCTTGTAACCTGTCTTTGGTATGTGCTTTATGTTTCTTTTGGCTCTTGTATGTCCAATCTTCTATTAAGTTCAGGTTTGGTTATTTTTTTGTTTCTAACAAACTCCTGAAAGTCTGACAGTTGATCAAATGTCCATTTTTTCCATTCACAATTATGTTTAACTTTATTGGGTATGATATTTTTGGCTGGAACTCCAGGATGTTTTTGCTCTTTGATACAACAAAAGAAGATCAAGGCATACGACCAGAGGAAGAAAGCAAGGTGAAGGCTCCTACATCTAAAGAAAAAAATATGAAATGGTCTCAGGCTATGGAAGAGCTCCAGAAGGATTTGAAAATCAAATAAGAGAAGTAGAGGAAAAATATGGAAGAAAAACGAGAGGAATGCAAGAAAATCAAGAAAACAGTCAATAGCTTGCTAAAGGAGACCCAAAAAATGCTAAAGAAAATAACACCTTTAAAAATAGACTAACCCAAATGGCAAAAGAGGTCCAAAAAGCCAATAAGGAGGAGGATGCTTTAAAAAGCAGAATTGGTCAAATGGAAAAGGAGGTCCAAAAGGTCACTGAAGAAAATAATTCCTTTTATTTCTTTTTCTTTATTATGTAGTTGAGTTTTAGTAAATAAAAATTTATTTAAAAAAAAGTCTGACATGACTGAGGCTACCGAACAACTTCTTAAAACATCCTATAACCTTATAATCTGTACCCTGGTTTGACTTGTCTTCCACACCCCACTGCTGTGCCCCACCCCCATCTCAATATCATCACTACTCCCAATGTAACAAGAGTTTGTTTTTGTTTTTGTTTTTTTCAGGAAAAATATTCTGTTCTATGCCACTGAGCTTTAGAGAACAAACCATCCTAAATGTCTCCAGGAAGGATTTAGCTAGCTCCCAAAGGACAAATCACCAGGTATGAGGCTTTCCTTTGTACCTAGATCTTTCCCTCTTCAGACTTCTTAATGGGCACCAGCTTCCAGGGCCCTCATTTGGGCACACAGGGTGCCATCTTCCACTCTCAGTATCTCACACCCAGTCCTCACATCAAATCTGTAGTTGAGCACTGTCAAATTCACCCTTTCACCATCTCTGAAATACAGTCTCACCCTGGGATAGGTCTTCATTAGCTCACACCAGGACTATGGCTATACCTGCTGGGCAGTCTGCCTCCCTTAACTCTCTCCAGGCCATTCCCCAGCTGTCAAACTGATTGAAAATGGGGAGGGTGGGGGGGGGGATTTGACCTTATTATACTCTCATTGCATAAACTACAGTTGCTCCTTATTACTCTCCAGAAACAAATATAAAAGTCTGCCAGCTCGTAATTTCTTATAGTTATGTTAGTGTTCCATTACATTCATATAACACAACTTGTACAGCCATTCCCCAACTGATGAACATCCGCTCGATTTCAAATTTTTTGCCACCACAAAAAGAGCTGCTATAAATATATTTCTACATGTGGGTCCTTTTCCCATTTTTATGATCTCTCTGGGATATAGACATAGAAGTGGTATTACTGGGTCAATAGGTATGCATAATTTTATGGCCCTTAGGGAATAATTCCAAATTGCTCTCCAGAATGGTTGTATAAATTCACTCCTCTGCCAACAATGCATTAGTGTTCCAATTACCCCACATCTTCTCCAACATTTATCATTTTCCTGTTTTGTCATGTTAGTCAACATGATAAGTGTGATGTGGTACCTCAGAGTCATTTTGATTCGCATTTCTCTATTTAACAGTTAGTGCATTTTTATATGACTATAGATAGCTTTAAATTCTTACTCTGAAAATTGCCTGTTCATATCATTTGACCATTTATCAACTGGGAAATGAACTGTATTTTTATAAGTTCAATCAGTTGTCTATATATTTTAGAAATGAGACTTTTATCAGAGACACTGGTTGTAAAAATTGTTTCCCATCTTTTTGTTCCCCTTTTAATCTTAGGTGCATTGGCTTTGTTTGTGCATGAGCTTTTCAATTTAATGTAACCATCTAGTTTACATTTCATAATATTTTTTTATCTTGTTTGATAATAAATTCTTCCCTTCTCCACAGATCTAACAGGTAAACTATTTCTTGCTCTCCCAGTTTGTTTATAGTATCAGTCTTTATATCTAAATCAGGTACCCATTTTGCCTTTATCTTGGTATAGGGTGTAAGATCTTCGTCAATGCCTAGTTTCTGCCATACTCTTTTTCCAGTTTTCCCAGCAAATTTTTGTGAAATAGTGAGTTCTTTTCCCAGAAGATGGAGACTTTGGATTTATCAGGTAGAAGATTAGTATAGTTATTGACTGCTGTGTCTTGTGTAACTAACCTGTTCCACTGATGCACCACTCTATTTCTTAGCCAGTAACAAATAGTTTTGATGATTGCTGCTTTATAATACAATTTAAGATCTGATACAGCTAGACCACCTTCCCTTGCATTTCTTTTCATTAATTCCCTTGATATTCTTGACCTTTTGTTCTTCCAAATGAATTCTGTTATTATTTTTTCCAGCTCTATAAAAGTGAAGTCACAGGGACCATCCCTCATAAATCTTTGCTCATGAGTTTCTTCCAAAGAAAGGCTTAGCTCTGCAGTCTTCTTCACTTCCCTTCTGATCTCTCCTTCTGGACAGAGGCTCCTCAGGCCTTCTTGCTCCAGCTTCCATAGTGCTTCCCTTTGCTCAAAGTAAGAGATCACATCTTCTCTGGGAAGTGGAAGCCCTGGGCTGGAACTTGGCTGCTCACAGGGGCCATTCCCTCTCAATCCAAGCTCCCTGAAGTTAGATGAATAGGATGAGACCCAATGGAACCTGCAGCCATCAGGATGCAACACCTGTGTGGGGCTCTGGCTCTGACCTGCCTGGGACCTGCACCAACAGATCTGGCTTCCAAAAGGCAAAGTGATCTCGGCCCCGGGGAAGAAGTGAAAATGATTCCTTAAAATTAGAATGAAGCACATGGAAGCTAATGACTTCATGAGAAATCAAGAAATTATAAAACAGAGCCAAAAGAATAAAAAATAGAAGACAATGTGTACTATCTTATTAGAAAAACAATTGACCTGGAAAATTGATCTAGGAGAGATAATTTCAAAATTATCAGTCTACCTGAAAACCATGATTAAAAAAAGAGCCTAGACATCATCTTTCAAGAAATTATCAAGGAAAACTTCCCTGATATTCTAGAGCCAGAGGGTAAAATAAAAATTGAAAGAATCTACTGATCACCTCCTGAAAGAGATCCCAAAAGGAAAACTAGGAATATTGTAGCCAAATTCCAGAGTTTCCAGGTTACAAAGAAAATATTGTAAGCAGCCAGAAAGAAACAATTCAAGTGTTGTGGAAACACAATCAGAATAACATGAGATTTAGTAGCTGTTAAACTAAGGGATCAGGAGGCTTGTAATATGATATTCCAGAGGTCAAAGGAGGTAGAATTAAAACCAAGAACCACTTACCCAAAACTGAGTATGATATATTAGGGGAAAAACATGGAATTTCAATGAAATAGAGGACTTCCAAGAATTCCTGTTGAAAAGATCAGAGCTGAATAGAAAATTTGACTTTCAAATACAAGAATCAAGAGAAACAGGAAAAGGTAAACAGGAAAGAGAAACCGTAAGGACTTATCGAATCTGTAATGTTTACATTCCTACATGGAAAGATGATATTTGTAACTCATGAGACCTTTCTCAGTATTAGGGCAGTTAGAGGGAATGTATGTGTATATATATATATATATATACATACACACATATATATACACATATATATATATATGTGTATATATATATATATATTCCCTCCCTGTGTGTGTGCACACACCCACACACCTATATATATATATATATATATATATATATACATATATATATGTATGTATATATACATACATATATATAGGTGTGTGTGTGCACATATATATGTGTGTGTATGTATGTATGTAGGTTTGTGTGTGTATATGTATATGTATATGTATATGTATACATAGAGAGAGACAGAGGGCATAGGGTGGGCTGAATATGAAGGGATGATACCTAAAAAATAAAACTAAGTGCTGAGAGGAATGTACTGGGAAAAAGAGAAAGGGAGAGGTAGAATGTAATATATCATCTCACATAAAAGAGGCAAGAAAGAGATTTTACAATGGAGGGGAAGTGGGGGGAGGTGAGAGGGAATAAGTGAGCCTTACACTCATTGAATTTGGGTGAAGAAGGGAAAAATAGACACTTAATTGGGCATGTAAATTTATCTTACCCTGCAGGAAAGCTGGGGGGAAGGGGATAAGAGAGCAGGAATAATAGAAGGGATGGCAGATTGGGGGTAGGGGTAATCAGAAGCAAACACTTTTGTAGGGGGACTGGTCAAGGGAAAGAATGGAATAAATGAAGAGAAGGACAGGATAGAGGGAAATGTGGTTAGTATTTCACAACATGATTATGGAAGTGTTTCTCCATGTTATGGAAATGTTTTGCATGGCTACAAGTGTATGGCCTGTATCAAATTGCTTGCTTCCTCCATGAGGTTGTGTGGGAAGGGAGGAAGGGAGAGAATGTGGAACTCAAAGCTTTAAAAAAAATGAATGTTAAAAAATCACTTTGCATGCAACTGGGAAATAAAATCTACAGGCAATGGGGTATAGAAATCTATCTTATCCTATAGGAAAATAGAGGGGAGGGGGGATAGGAGGGGAGTGATAGAAGGGAGGGCATATTGGAGAAAAGGGTAGTCAGGGTGCATGCTGTCCTGGGGTCAGGGGAGGGGAGAGTTGGGGAGAAAATTTGGAATTCAAAATCTTATAGAAGTGAATGTTAAAAACTGAAAATAAATAATGTAAAATAAAAAAAAATTAAAAGATTCTGGATCTCCTTTTCTAATTGGTTGACTTTCTTTTCATAATATTGTTTTTTCTTGGATTGTTCTTTTTTTTAGTTTTTCCTCAATCTCTCTCATTTAAGTTCTATAAATTCTTTTTGGGCAGGTGATCATTTGACATTATTCTTTGGTGTAAAAGAAGGTTTCTTTCTTCAATATCCTCCTCTGAAGATGAAGCCTGGTCTTCTCTATTCCCCTAATAACTTTCTAGAGTTGGATTCTTTCTCCTTTGCCTGCGCATTTTTTTTTTTGTAGAAATAGCTTATTTTTTTTAATCATCTCTATGGTCCTGGGCTATGGGGGTTGGTGCCTCTGGTCTCAGATCTTCATTTCTCCTCTTTAGCCTGGAACCAAAGCCAACACTCCAACCTCTTGTAAGTGCCTACAGTTAGGGGCATCCTGCCCCACAGCTTCTGCACTCACTGAGCATCTGCTGTTTCCTTCCCCTCTGGGGCTCTCCACATCACAGTTGGATCTGGAATCCCTTGTCAGCAGAGGTTCCCTCAAACTTCCCTGGCTCAGACATCCAGCTCCTCTCACTGTAAAACTTCCTGTGGCTGGGGACTAAGCAGCTTTTCAACCCAGCTAACTCCAGGGATTGCCTCTTGTTGTTAAAGTAAACCCTGCCCTGGAAGTGTTTATTCTTCACTGGGAAGAAACCTTAACCTGGGATTTTTCTTCAGATCTTCTCAGATTGTTCCAGAAGGATTCCTGTTCTGCCTTTACTCTTATTTTTTTCACTACTACCCCAAGTCTCTAGTTTATCTCTTTTGCGGAGGAAAATCTTGAGAGCTTGAAATTTTTTACCTACTCTGCCACCTTCCTAGAATCCTATCCAAAGACAGGGATTCTTAAATAGGATAATAATATAGAACATACAAATGTAGGCTATGTGAGGGATCTGTTTACATCCCAGCTTTAATGATTTAATTCTAGCTAAAAAAATTAAAGAGGATTTGAAAACTGTTCTGGTTTTCCATCTATTAGATTTCACTTCATTGACATAGACCCAATAAAAACAAATCTCCCTTTTTTCTGTCCAATTCATAGTATCTGCAGGAAAAACTGAGAAGAATCAAGTAAGACTGGTGGTATCTTCATGCTGACCATCCGACTCTTTCTATCTCTACAAGCCTAGTAACTTTCAAAGACCAGAGTAAAGGTCATATTCATTTGAGCTATCTATGGGATCTACTGTTAGTATAGAAAAGGTCTATGTTAAGGACAGAAAAAAATAAGGATATGTTTTTTTCCCATCTAACTCACAATCAATGGATTTGAAGGTTGGTTGTGATTCCAAGAGATTAAGCAAAATGCATGACAATCCAAGGAAACCAGACTGGCCTAGAATTATAAACTGATTCAGAGCTTTTCATGAGGGTCAAGGACAAGACTGTATTACATTCAGGTAGAAGATGGAGTTAAGACTTTTATAAGTCTACAACAAGCAATCCCCAGCTATCTTTAAATATATCAGTCATGAATAAGAAAGTAAGGATGAAGAAGGGGGTTAGTAGAATTTCTTTTATGTCAGGATCTACATTTATAGACTCAGCTATTTTAGCATTTTTAGCCTATAGGTTTCCTCCTCCTTCCCCTAAAGCAAAGAAGGAAAAGGTCAGTTATAACCAGTCTATATTATTAATGTTTGGAAATTCAGATTGCATGATTATTTTCTAAGGAGAGTTTTATAAATGGGATATTTTTGGAATAAACTTATAAAAAAGCATCTAGTGAAGTCTCACAAATGTTTTTTAAAAGGAATTGGCTTTTGAATGTTATATTTTGCTTACAAAATGTACATTACTACTACTCATATTTGCTCACCACCTTTTTCCCATAACACCAGAAATCATTAAACTATGAGAACATAAATTATTGTAGTGGTCTCAAACCCACACATACTTTTTTCCCACTGACAAGATCTTTATGAAAAATATGCAGAAGAATGAGTCCCTATTTAAATATACTTCCAGTCTATTTCCTCATTTCCAATAGTTCTGTGCCAGTTTCAATGAATCATAGATTAGAGCTTAAAGAGATCTAACAGAGCAGTTCGACCAGACTCTTCATTTTTTAGATATAACCAGTTTGATAGGCCCCCTTCTAATATGAAGGACCCCAGGTACGCTTTAGGAACCACTTACTTTTCTGATTCATTCATTGACTGGACCCAGATGACCTGAAAACTTCAATATGTGGCACTAACGAGAGTAAATCACTAGCTCTCTCAGCAAGCACACACTCATGCCTCAAAATATGAACAGTTTTGTCATGAGTCCCTTGAGGGCAGGGGTTCTTGTTGCCTTTCTTTATATTCCCATAACTTATCACAAAGTCTGGAACAGAGTAAATGCTTAATAAATGCTTATTGGCTTGATGAAAAGTTAATGGAAAGATACTGAGGTGGTTTGATACAGGGGAGAAATTGCTATATTTGGAGTCAGAAGACTTGGTTTAATTCCTAATTTTGTTTATTACTAGTGTGAGCTTGGGCAAGTCTTATTAGGACTTCATTTTCTTCATCTCTTAAAAAGGTGAGTTGGACTACTTAACCTCTAACATATGTTCCAGCTCAAAATCATTGAATCTCTGATTATACATCTCTGATAATCTTTTCCTATCAGGTAACTTAGGATCTTCAGTGCCTGGTACTTCCAAAGATAATTGCTAGCTCCCCTTGCAGTTAGATAGTGTCATAAAGCTCTAGTTACAAAAAGTTTAGTTTATAAATTCATATAAACACAAAGGATTCACATTTAAGTCCATAGATAGCAATTATAGTCCCCCATTTACTGTCCCTAAGACTTTTGCCTAATTTTGGTCACTTTCATTTCTATATTGTTGCCCCCCTCCAGCCCCCTTCCTCTGCCAATGTCTGAAAAGTATATACCCTGCTTGTCTTAGCACTTCTAACTGGAGTTCAGGGTACAAGAGACCATCACTCTTCTTAATTTTGCTTCTGTTCCTTTTCTTCCCCAAGAGCAATTGGGAGGAATTATATAAAGAAAAAAGAAGGGTGAAGGATCCAGCTCCTCCTGGTGGTTGCATGAGAACACTGAGAAAAGGGAGTGATTTGCTATCAAAGATGAGAAGCCTGTGGGTCAGAGAGGTGTGTTATTTTGTCTAAGGTCAGATAACAAATTAGTGACAGAGCTAGCACTATAAACAAAGCCTCTTGGTTTTAAGTCTAATGATCTTTCACTGAACTAATATATATTTTGTATATGGGCTAATGTATCTTTTCCTGGTAATGCAACAATTGGTGAATAACTTTTTAAAGTTATAGTTCTTATAAAGGCAAATTTAGTATTCCATGGGTAAAATGATAATGCTATCTGACTTTTATATTTGGAAGTGCAATACAAGGATTATCTAGGGGGGAATATTCATAATGGCAATAGAATTCTTTAAATGTTCTAATTTAATATTTTCCTGAAGCTTTATAACTAATTTCCTTTCACTCTGCTTCCCATCTCATTTTCTGTTGATAAGAATTATAACACTAAAATAGGGTCTTAAAATCTATTAGGAGATTTCTGAAAAGATAAGCCCATTTCATATGAACATAAAAATGAATTCAAATAGGCTCAGAGTATTCCGATTACAGTGCAATTTGCAGGAAATTAAATCCCTTGGGATTTAATTTTCAACTAAAATAAATGGCAATAAAATGATCATAGACAAAAAGTGGCCTACAAAGCTTAACATTTAAAAATCATAATTTTCCAGCTAATAGCCAATTCTAGCCAATTAGTAGAGAGTCCCACATTAGGAACAAGTGTTGCTTATAATTTGCTAACAAACATCACCTGTGGGAATATAGACAGGCAGCAAAGCTCTTGGTTGATCAACCCTGTCCTGGAATTTCCAAATGATTAGGGTTTGATGGGGAGGCAGGGAGTACCAAAAAGGGGTAGAGGGAGTCAAACACATGTAGTATGAAATAACACTTTTCTTGCTAGAGGCATTGACTAATTTTCTTTCTGTCTGGATTGCCATAGCAAGGGCAACTTGAAAATGCTGGAAATATGATGGGGAAAACTCCCCCTCTCCCCTCTCCCCTTTCCCTCTCCTCCTCCTCAGCCTCCTCCTCTTCTTCTCTTTCTCTCTCCCTCTCCCTCTCCCTCTCTCTTCTCACCCCCAATGGGGTCTCTCTCTTTGTCTCTATCTCTATGACTCTGTCCTTCCCCCTCCTCATTAGAACCAACTATGGAAGAAACATGAAACATAAGCTGATACTTTTCTGCTTGAAATCAGATCTACAATAGTTTTCTGTGATTCAAAGTGAATGTATTAGACCTCCAGGAACTGTTGATAAAACTGCTGCCTGGCCAAGGAGGATAGAGACTCTTACATTCTTGTAAGCAGAAAACAAGTAAAATGCAATCCTCATATTTTAATAGATTAATAAGAAAACATGTAAGTGATAAGGATCCTAACTCTTTTTTGACTCATTTCCACTGAGTCACTAAAAGATGCTAACAGGTTTTTTTTTTTAGTATGTACACACATATGAGATACTTGAATTAAAAAAATGCTTCATAGAAAATAAATACTTGCATTCATGTGTTTTTGAAGAAATAAAATCTGGTATATCTGAAGGTCCTTCCAACACACTATGACACCCAACTAATGATATATCCTTAGAACTATGCAGCTGAAAAAATTGCTATATAGATTGATTCCTCAACTCTGTCTTCTGCCTGGTTGATGTTTCTTTCTCTGGGTTCCTATTGATTTTCCACTTAGGTCCAATAGCCTTTTTAACTGCTGAAACAAACACCAAAAATTACCCCCAAAAGGATACATACAGTCTTGATGCAGTAGGCTTATTTAGATTGTGTAAACTCAAAGCAAATCAATTTTGGATTTTCTACTTTATTATCACAAATGCTGTTGGATTAATCACATGGGTTGTCTTCACAGCCAAATAACCTCTAAATCAAGAGGAAGTGAAAAGGACTGTTAAGGATAGAAAATTTTAAATAACTTGGCAGTCCGAAAGCTAAGAATTAAAATCAATCTATAGACCTTACAAAACAATAGATTGTAGCACCTTAAGGATTAAAAATTAAAAGTGCTGTATAAACATGGATATTATTAGTGTAACCTGAATAATCTTTCAAATCTGATCATCCTACAGATACATATTTTTAATATTTATACTACCATATTATATTTTTCTTAGTATAATTCCATTAGATTATATTTTTAAAATGAATTATAAGAAATATAGAGATTTTTTTTCTTGAAAAGGAATGTCTCTATTACCTATTACACTTTGATTCTATAGACATTTATCAAACCTCTTCTATGCATACAACCCTATGGGAGATACCAAAGTTAGCAAAAACAAAAACAAAGGAAGAGAAAGTCTTAGAGATTATATAATTTGACACACTCATTTTGTATTTTTTGAAATTGAGGTCCAGAAAGGTTAAGTAACTTAAGTATATAGCATAGGTAGTAAAAAACAGATGTGATTTAAATCCTGATCTTCTCACTTCCAAACCAATGCACTCTCTACTCTATATGCTTCTTCCCTGCTCTCATGGCCTTTATGGTACAGTAGGGGGATACAGCAAATAGAAAAATATGGTCACACAATGAAGCTAGAAGAACCAGATGTGCGAGACATAATAACTACCTGCCTAGAGTTTAAGGCTCTGCTGAATAGTAGAAAGATCAATGGCTTTCATATTAGAGGACCTGAGTTCAAACCTTGCTTCTTTCACTTAATACCTATGTGACCTTGGAAAGATCTCAAGGAGTCTGTGAATTTGGATAGAGGAAAAAATTATATCCTCAGAATTTAACTTTTTTTTTTCAATTTAAAATATTCTGAGAAGTCTCGAGACTTCACAAGAGTGCCAAAGGAGTCTATGACATGCAATAAGGTTAAGCACTCCCATGCTAGGTAATCTCCTAACAAGGAACAGATCCCAGAAGGAATTGATATCATTCCAGTTATGGCAAGCATTTTGTACTTTACTATTTATGCCAAGAACCAATTGCTAGGCACTGCCATAATGTCTACTTCTATATTGGGAACTCCCTGAGAAAATCTGTAGTACATGTAAACAGAAGCAGCCCCCAAATTTCCTGCGTGCAAATTGGGGAGTTGCTCCCAGCAGCAGCTATTATAACTTGTTCTTGCACTAACCAAGGCTTTACAAACACGTTTTAAAGGGTATTCGTTTACTCCTATCCTCTAGAGTATGTATTGATTAAAATGTGAGGGTTTTAGAGAAAAATAAAAGAATTTTCAAGAACAAAAATGAAGAACAGATAAAAGGCATTTATCAATCTATGGAAAAATATGGGTCACTATTAAGGAACGAGCTTGATTTTCTACTTTTCTTGGGCTGCATATTTTGCAGATACATGGATTCTTCATCTCTGCCTATGTGTTTGTGTGTTAGAAACTAATGAGATCCTCTCTTCACAAAAGGCAGTATTTATTTGGGTGTTGGTTCATGTTTTTTCTAGGGTTTTTCTTTCTTTAGTGTTGATTTTAAAACCTAATTAATATTTACACTCCCAACTAATTGAATTTGGTAGCTGTTGTCTATATGCTAATTTGTTTACAGTGACTGGCCATCTGTTGTGATATAGGAGTTTCCATCTGTGTTTAATAATTTTCCCAAGAAAAGAACTTCTTTCATTCTATATTTCCTCATTCATTTTAGCTCATCAAGAAGGAAGGCCCCAACTGAAGGACAGTGGCATAATTTCAATTCCCAACCAATATATGCATGCATAACCACTCAAATCAGAAGGGGGAAAATTGCTACAGGGAATTGAATCTCCATGTAATTTCTTCAAATGTTCTAAAGTTGTAAATGCTTACTTTGTGCTGAACAATTTACAGTAAAGCCTGTGAGCTCCTGTTGAGCTCAGCATGCTTTCATGTTATCTATAAATGTTTTTAAGATTAAACTTTTAAAGAAAATCATTTTTCATGTTTTATCCACATGAAAATATTCTCATATTTTCTTAATCTTTCCATATATTTCTAATCATTACCTTATCTCTCACATATTATGGTAGAGGGAAAGAGAGATTTTATGTTTCAATGTTAGAAATAAAAGTATTGTGAGTTGGAGGATTAGGAAGCTAAATTATTCTGGAAAAAAATCTTAGCCAAAGCCATGTTTTCTTTTGTTTTCTTTCTTTCTTTTTTTTTTTTGCTTTTTTATTCCTGTCCATCACTGAGTGGTCAGTGGCTGCCTTAGTGCAGAGATTTCCCAAGAGTCACCAAGTGGAAAGGTGCATTAAAGTCTGCATTTTTTTTCGTGTCTTTGATTTTTAAATATAGATAGTGATGCTCTCCAGTTGATTATGGATTTACTTGTGCTAGCTGAAGTAATTTCCCAAATATTAATACTCCTTTTCAATGTGATCCATCATTCTTGAATGATATTAATTCAACAATTATTACAGGAAAAATTACATGGATGAAAAGTACCTAATATTCAGAATATGACACAAGCACTGCATAAAGCCATTCCTTTAGCTAGTATATTTATGCAAATGTCCAGGATAAGCACTATAGATGAACAAGGAATTGGACTTATAATTATGCAGGGGGAAGAGAACAGGGTCAACTGTACTTAGGAAGCTGAATGGTGTTTTTATTGAGTCTAAACTGCAACTCAGCACAGAAACCTGTCTTTAAAAAAAGATGCAAATATTTCTCTAGTGAGGATATATGTTTGCAAATCTTGAAAATCCACAATATCTGAAGAATCGAATAGCAGATGATCCAAAGGTTTGAACAAGGATTAGAGTGGGCATAAGTAGGCTATAGCATCTTTCAGATCATGACTATGCTCAGGAAATGGCATAAGGGAAATCATTCAGGAAAAGTACAATACAAAAAGGAGGTGGGCCTGTCATGTATTAAAAGTTAAAGACAACAGATAGATAGCCCAAGTTATACACAGGTCTCCATAAAATGTAAGAAGACTTAGAAAAAGGTCTCAAGGAAGTTGGATAGATTCTCTGTAGAAGATCTTTGTAAGAATATGAATAAATTAATGCAGAATGAGGAGTGAGAGAGTTGCTATTTGTAGCAATTGAAGGAATATATGCATTAATGAGATGGCAGAACTATTAAAGGATATGATTTACATTATTAGAGTAATCCTCATGAGAATCTCAGACTTTGACCTAAGAACTTATATTACGGTGAACCTACCACACTGGCCAACATT
Source organism: Phalanger gymnotis (assembly GCA_028646595.1). Classification (NCBI taxonomy): domain Eukaryota; kingdom Metazoa; phylum Chordata; class Mammalia; order Diprotodontia; family Phalangeridae; genus Phalanger; species Phalanger gymnotis. The sequence continues at coordinate 99,047,116 of CM053623.1, forward strand.
TTTTTTCAATTTATTTATATTTTCAAATAATAAGCATTTACATTCTCTCCCTCTCCCTCCACCTCCACAGTTAATTTAAAAAGAAAAAAAAAGAAAACTATATCCAAGTAACAAATATACATAGTCAAACAAAACAAAATCCCCATACTATCTATTTTCAGAAAAGCATGTCTCATTCTGCATCCTGAATTCATCAGCAAGGAAGTCCCTGGTTTTCCATGTGATTTAATTCACATGTTTTACTTTCACTAAAACACAGTACATAACCTAACTCATTCCATAAAGCTTCACTTTGCCAATGGATTTTCACAGCAATCCCAATACCTTAAAAAATTAAGACATTCTGCTTATTCAGTCAATAAAATATTTTGCTCCCCCGCTATATATAATAAGGTGTTGAGCCATGTACTATATAGTAGAGGAATATAGACATGCATAAGACATGGTTGGTGTATTACTCCTCTCTCTCCACCCACAAAAAACACATAATATACCCAAACTGGCATCAAAGTTCCTCATACATAGTGTTCCACCTCTCATCATCATGTGTTTGTGCTGACTGCCCTTCATGCCTGGAATTCACTCTTTTCCTTATCTCCATCTCAAAGAATCTCACAGTTCCTTCAAGATTCAGCTCAAATACTGTTTTCCTCATGAAACCTTTCCTGTTTCACCCCACTACAAGGGCCCCATCACCATGTATGTGTATACATATATACAGAAACATATAATATGTATAGGTATTGTATATTGTATAGGTATCTCCTGTGGTAGAGCCTTCTGAGCTTTTATTGTCTAATCAATCACAACCAAAAACATCGTACCTTGACACCAACATAGTGATGTCATTTTGGTCCTCTTCTAGCAAGAAAAACAATAACGCCTGTCTGTATGTATTGCATATGTATGTGATTTTATAAATGTGTACATGATATTTATTTATTGTCTCTCATCTCAAAATAATAAGTTCCTTGAGGGAATGGAACATTTAGACTTTTGTCTTTGTATCCTCCATTCCTGGAATAGAAATTTTTCTGATGCTTAATAAATACATTTATTGATTGATAACTCAGTGGGAATTTATAATATGGTATGATGAAGATAAAATATATTCATAAATATAGCCACAAGTAACTGCAAAAGAAGAATGAATAAGATCAGTGCTACATAAAAAGAGATGTAGAATGGGGTGGAGCCAAGATGGTAGCTGGAAAGCAAGGACTTCCATGAGCTCCCCACCCAGGTCCCTTCAAACACCCACAAAATGGCTCTGAACAGATTCTAGAACTGCAGAACCCACAAAATAGCAGAGGGAAGCAGGGCTTCAGCCCAGAACAGACTAGATGGTCGCTGGGTAAGGTCTATGGCATGGAGCTGGCAGCAGACTGGAGCTGACAGCATGGGCTGTACCCAGACCAACCAGACCAGGAGCTGGGCAGAACAGGCCCTAGCACCCTGAATCAATGATTCTCAGACTTCTCAATGCACAAACACCGAAGACAACTGAGAAGGTCAGTGGGAAAAACAGCAGGGGACAGAGTGAAAGGAGTTCACAGTTTGGCCACCACCCTGGGAGCAGCAGAGGTGGTAGAGCTACAGAACTACAGCTGCAGTTGCTTCTGCCCCAGGCCCACCTGGTAGGAGGACTTAAGTGGAGGATGTGAGTGGGTGTGTAAAGCCATGGAAGAGCTCAAAAAGGATTTGGAAAAGCAAGTTAGAGAAGTAGAGGAAAAATTGGGAAGAGAAATGAGAAGGATGAGAGAAAACCATGAAAAACAAGTCAATGACTTGCTAAAGGAGACCCAAAAAAAATACT
>CM053623.1:99049431-99114974 GCA_028646595.1 Phalanger gymnotis
CTCCTCATTGGCTTTTTGGAGCTCTTTTGCCATGTGAGTTAGTCTATTTTTTAAGGTGCCGTTTTCTTCTGTATATTTTTCAGTATTTTTTTGGGTCTCCTTTGGCAAGTCATTGACTTGTTTTTCATGGTTTTATCTCATCCTTCTCATTTCTCTTCCCAATTTTTTCCTCTACTTCTCTAACTTGCTTTTCCAAATCCTTTTTGAGCTATTCCATTGCCTGAGACCAGTTCGTGTTTTTCTTGGAGGCTTTTGATGTAGGCTCTTTGACTTTGTTAACTTCTTCTGGCTGTATGTTTTGGTCTTCTTTGTCACCAAAGAAGGATTCCAGAGTCTGAGACTGAATCTGGGTGCATTTTTGCTGCCTGGCCATGTTCCCAGCCAACTCACTTGACCCTTGAGTTTTTCAGCAGGGTATGACTGCTTGTAGACTAAAGAGTTCTATGTTCGAAGCCTGGGGGGATGTGCCAGCTCTGCCACACCAGCACTCCTCCTTCCCCAAGCACCCCTAACCCAGGCTGGACTTAGATCTTCAGCAGCCTCTTCACTCCTGCTCTGATCTGCCACTTAATTCCTCCCACCAGGTGGGCCTGGGGCTAGAAGCAACTGCAGCTGTAGTTCTAAAGCTGCCCCACCTTCACTGCCCCCAGGGCGGTGGCTGAACCACGAACTCTATCTCAGTCCCCAGCAGCTTCTCCCACTAACCTACTCTGTTGTCCATGGTGTTTGTGGGTTGAGAAGTCTGGTAACTTCCGCAGCTCACTGATTCAGGGCTCCTGGTCTGGTCTGTTCACACCGCGCATGCTGGGCTCCACTCCACTCAGCTCCACTCCCCTCTGCTCCCAACTCTGTGCGGGATAGACCTTACCCAGACACCATCCAGGCTGTCCTGGGCTAGAGCCTTGCTTCCCTATGCTATTTTATGGGTTCTATAGTTCTAGAATTGGTTCAGAGCCATTTTTTATAGGTTTTTGGAGGGACTTGGTGGGGAGCTCACACTAGTCCCTGCTTTCCAGCCACCATCTTGGCTCAGAATTTCCCTTTTCATCTTTGACCCTCCACAGTTGACAGTGAGTTTTATTTTCTCCTTTTTGTATAGACCATTCCCTATATCCTTCCTTTGCTTTCATTATATCTCTTACCAGTGATCACCTTATTATACTAGATTGTCAATTCCTTGAAGGAAGACTGTTGTTTTATAATTTTGTGCCACAGTGCTTGACATGTAGTATTTAATAAATATTTGTTTCATTGATTTTTATGTGATAATCATTCCACATCTTACATACCCCATGGATTCTTTTCATTCCATGAATCGTATATTTGTATCATCATACCCCCTTACAGAATTATAAAAATCTTTACCATCTTCCATAATATCTTATTTTTGACAAATAGTCTATATCATTCTCTTATATATACATACATACATACACACACACACACACACACACACACACACACACACACACCTAACAAAGATTTTGTGGGATCCCAGATGCATTTTCATTATTGTCTGTATTTCTGGCACCTAGCAACAGGTCCTGGGCCATAACAAATGCTTAATAAACACTTGATCATTTGATTTGCATATATATATATATATATATCCTTCCTTAGGTCTCATGTCTGTATGTACCACCACATTTCTTCACCGCTGCCTTTATTTTTTCAAAAAAATATCCCCAATCCACCTTTATCTTTTATTCAATTCCCTCTATCCCATCAATATAGTACAGAACCAAATATATTATATGGCCAAATTGGTTTAGGATCCTCTGATCTGAGGGCTTTTCCTAAATCATTATTTCAAAGTCTTGAACTCCTGATTTTATTTGCCAGTGTAGACAGAGTCCAGATAAAAACTTTGAAGAGGTAGTCCCAAGTTCATACCATAGAGGAGAGGATAAGCAAATGAAGTTCTGAATTAACTACAAGTAAGCCTTAAGTGTTCTCTTACTATTGCTTTGATTTGAAAATAAATACCAAATATATCCCTTCTCATATCTGAGGTCTTAGGTTGTCATAGGCAATAGCCTAATGCAAGGATAGTTTACAGGTTTGTGAGAGGAAAAGAATTAAGAGAACAGACAAGTTCTAAAATGCCAAAAACATTTTCCTCTTAAAATAACTTGTCAAAATTGAATGAATATAAACTTTGTAGGAACAGGATACAGAAGGCAAATCTCCATTGAAAACAGATCAAACCCAATCAATTTGCTAAACAGCTGGCTTCCTTAATGCTGATGAGTGCACCTATTTGAATAAATAGAGTTGTGAGCCATTAATAATGTCAGCTCAGAGAATGTCAACACTTTAAGCTCCTTTCTAGCCAACACCCCTTGAAATTAGTGGATCTTCACTGAATAAAGCAAACCACTCACGTTCTTAAAGCAATGATCCTCTTTAATTATCTCTTATTTTCTACGAGGGACTGTTTCCTAACATTTAAAATACCACCAATAGTTTTTGAACTGGAAAACTGAAGAAAGGAAAATTATCCTTGATAGCTAAGCTTTTATTCCTTCATGCTCATGCTTTCTTCCTTGAAATAACTCTTAATACCTAGCCAATCTTCTCATTCTAATTAACCCATTATCTCTGCAGGCTTTTAAGGTAACTTTTAGCTTCACCTCAAACTGCCAATTCCTTTACCAGCCTCCTTGTGGCTATTTATAAGCTTGGTTTGTTTAACCCTTTACAGGGCTGAGAGGGGGATAAGAGAAATGGATATACTATCTTCTCACTCATACAATTGGCTTAGCATTACAATCCTGTTCATTTCATTAACAACTTTGGTCTTCTTAGATTTCAGAAGGAGAGAAGATGTAGAGAGGAAAAAGAGAAAAAATAGGAAATGAGAATACTCCCTAGGACCTAGGTGTGGAAAATATCAATCAATCAAAAATCATTTATTAAAGCTCCTGTCATGCATCTGGCATGGCGTGAGACCCTAGATAATAAATCAGCTGTAACTTAAATCTCAGAGAGGTATTTTGTGCCCTGAAAGCTTAAGTGATGATAGTCACACAGCTAGCTATCTGTCAGAGGTATGACTCAGTCAAGTGTTCCCACTACAAAGAGAGTCCTTTAACCATATGCCTCTCATAAAGAACATTTAGCTTCTCGAAGAAATGTGCTAGCTTTTTAAACATTTGGACTCTGCCTTTGGAACTATTCTGAGTTCTGGCGGGTGAAATTTTCACCTTATCTTGCCTGGACCACTTCCCATCTCTACTTTGTGCTTCTTCCACTGCAGCCATTATCCCCACCACCTCCTCACAGGAAACTTACAATTCTGCTTCTTTCCCTGGGCCTCTAGATCTGTTTCTTTTAATGTTTTCCTCTATTAGAATGTGGGGTTTTCAAAAGCAGGAGCTGCCTTACCTACTTGTATGTGCATCCCTGGACCTGCATAGTGCCTGGCATACAATAATTACTTAAGAAATGAGCTATCTACCTATCTGTCTATCTCTCTGAAGGTCTCTTACATAGATGACAGCTTAGACTTCATCCTTCCTGATCCCTGAAGACAGAATTAGGAACTAGGAGAGAGAGGTTCTGAGGTAGATTCTGGCTCAAAGTATGAAAGATCTAGGGGCATCCAGATGATGCAGTGAATAGAGCCCTGAACCTGAAGTCAGGAAGACCTGAGTTCAAATCCAGCCTCAGACACTTACTAGCTATGTGACCCTGGGCAAGTCACTTAACTCTGTTTACCTCAGTTTTCTCATTTGTAAAGTGAGCTGGAGAAAGAAATAGCAAATCATTCCAGTATCTTTTCCAAGAAAACCCCCAAATGGGGTCACTAAGAGTCAGACAGGACTGAAACAACAAGAACTCAGTCTTTTACAGGCATTCTGGAAAGGTCTTTCTAATGGTATTGGATTAAGTTCTATTACCATGTGTTGACACACATACATCATTTGTCAAAGCCAGTTAATATTCCCTCAGTATTAGTAATAATAATGATTAATACCCCACTATCAATTTAATCTGTTGAATTTTCCTCCAATATCAATTAACGAATTAGCTTTTACAAAGGAATATTTATTGAATTGATATTGAAATAACCAAAGTACAAAAATATTCAGGCATCAAGGCAAACTTAATTTATGTCTTGGTGCCTAGAGAGATTGAGTTAAACTTAAAAGTGGTAGCTACCAACATTTTCAGCACAAGGTGCTAATGGACAAGAGGCCTCCCTGCTATCAGGATGCAGCCTCTCAGCTTCTATTACACAGCTGAAGCCAGTCAAGTAGGTTGTTCCTCAAAGCTGCACTCCCTACCAGGTTGGGCTGCTAGGAATTCTAGTATGGGCTATCTCTGGATATCTGGTGGCTCTTCTTACCTTCCTAGGGGGAGATGCAATCAAGAGACAGCTCCCTCCGAGCCACCAGGGGAGCTCAGGTTTAGACATACTGCCTTTAGGAGTTGGCAGAATAGGTGAATGGGGATGTCTAGCAGGAAATGGGACATGAACGACTGAAGCTCAGGGAAAAGATTGAGGTCAAAATTTTCTTCAATAATTTCTAGCAAAATGTGTAGAAAGGCAATTTAAATCAGACCTTTCATCATAAGATACTTAGAGGTACTTACTATTTTGTTGGATGGCCCTTCAAGGATATGTTTGTACACTGCATGCGTCAGTCTAGAGTGGAAAATAACAGGGAGAAAAGCTCTTCACTCACTTCTAAATTGACATCGCCTAGGATTTCTGTGTACTGACCCACAACCTGGTACTGGCACCAACCTCAATCAGTCCAAAGCTGTACATATAGACAGAATCAATCTCATATAAATATAAGATAATTAAGTAAGAAGAAAGGAAGGAAGGAGGGCTTTAGCAGTTGGGAAATTAGGAAAGTATTCATATAGTGTTTGATATGTGTCTTGAAGGCAGTGGGGATTCTCTGAGGCAGAGGTGAGGAAATAGCTCATTACAGGCATGGGGGTAGCCCATACAAAGGCAGAGAGTTGAGGGATGGAATGTCATGGGGAAAATAGAGTAGGCCAGTTTGGCTGGTCTATTGAGTATGGAAATAGAAGTAATATGTGATGAGAATAGAAGATGGAGGCCTGTTTGTGAAGGATTTGAAAGCCAACAAGAGTTTATATTTTATCCTAGAAGAAATGGGGAGTCACTGGAATTTATTGAGTAGCAGTGACATGGTGAGATCTGTGTTCAAGAAAAATCACTTTGGCCTCTGTGTGGAAGATGGTTTAGATTAAGTAAAGACTTGAAACAGGGAGACAGATTAGGAGGCCACTGGCATAGTTTAGAGCAGTGTTATTAAACTCAGATAGAAATGGAGATCACTAATTCGTACATAGGACAGGTAGGTGGTGTGGTGGATATGGCTCTGTGCCTGGAGTAAGGAAGATCTAAGTTCAAATCTGGCCTCAGACACTTTGTGACCCTGGGCAAGTCACTTAACCCCGTTTGCCTCAGTTTCTTCATCTATAAAATGAGCTGGAGAAGGAAATGGCAAAACACTCCAGTATTTTTACAAAGAAAACCTCAAACGGGGCCAAGAAGAGTTGGATGCTACTGAGATGACTAAACAAGAGCTACACCAACAATCCATACATCCTTATGTAGGCCATATATTGACAGCTTTAATTACAATGTTACAAATGAAAAGAAATGCTAGGGAAGTTGGCCTAGCCACACCAGATCTTAAATTGTATTATACAGCAGCAATCATCAAAACTACTTGGTACTGGCTAAGAAATAGAGGGGTAGATCAGTGGAAAAAGTTAGGTACACAAGACACAGTAGTCAATGACTATAGTAATCTACTGTTTGATAAACCCAAAGACCCCAACTTCTGGGATAACTCACCGTTTGACAAAAACTGCTGGAAAAATTGGAAAATAATAAGGCCAAAACTGGGCGTAGACCAACGTCTGGCACTGTATACCAAAATAAAGTCCAAATGGGTACACGATTTAGGTATAAAGGCTGATGCTATAAACAAGTTAGGGGAGCAAGGAATAATAATTAAACTGTCAGATTTATAGAGAATGGAGGAATTTATGACCAAACAATAGATAGAGAACATTATGAAATGCAAAATGGATAATTTTAATTATGTCAAATTGAAAAGTTCAAACAAAGCCGACGCGACCAAGATTAGGAGGAAAGCAGAAAACTGGGAAAGAATTTTTACAACTAATGTCTCTGATAAAGGTCTCATTTCTAAAATATATAGAGAACTGAGTCAAATTTACAAGAATACAAGTCATTCCTCAATTGATATATGGTCAAAAGATATGAAGAGGCAGTTTTCAGAGGAAGAAATTAAATCTATCTATAGTTATATGAAAAAAATGCTCTAAATCACTACTGATTAGAGAAAGAGAAATCAAAACAACTCTGAGGTACCACATCATACCTATCAGATTGACTAATGTGACAAAACAGGAAAATGATAAGGGTTGGAGAAGATGTGGGAAAATTGGAACACTAATTCATTGTTGGTGGAGTTGTGAACTGATCCAACCATTCTGGAGAGTAATTTGGAATTATGCCCAAAGGACTATAAAAATGTGCATACCCTTTGACCCAGCAATACCACTTCTAGATCTGTATCCCAAAGAGATCATAAAAATGGGGGAAAGACCCACATGTACAAAAATATTTATCACAGCTCTTTTTGTGGTAGCTAAGAACTGGCAATTGAAGGAATGGCTGATCAAGTTGTGTTATATGAATGGAATGGTATATTATTGTGCTATAATAGGCAGACTTCAGAAAAACCTGGAAAGACTTAAATGAACTGATGCTAAGTGAAATGAGCAGAACCAGGAGAACATTATACACGGTAACAGCCACAGTGTTCAATGACTGACTTTGATAGACTTAGCTCTTCTCAGAAATTCAAAGACCTAAAAATTATAAAAGATTCATGATGGAAAATACTATCCACATCCAGAAAAAGAAATGTGGAATCTGAATGCAGATCAAAGCAAAGTATTTTCTTTTTTTGTTTTGTTTGTTTTATGCTTTTCTTTCTCATGTTTACTCCCATTCATTCTAATTCTTCTATACAATATGACTAATGTGAAAATATATTTAATAGGTATGTTTATGTAGAGCCTATATCAGATTGCATGCCATCTAAGGGAGGGGGGGAAATTTAAAATCTATGGAAGTGAACGTTGATAACAATGTTATATATGTTTTCTTATATTTTTATTTATTTTGTTAACTATTTCCCAATTGCATTTCAATCTAATTCCAGGCAATGGGGAATTTGGTGGCAGCATGAGACTCATGGGCCCCATGTTTGATATGTCTAAAGTAGACAAAAGGCAATAAGGGCTTGTGTCTGTGTAAGTAGAGACAACAACATCTGGAAATCTTCTTCTATTCATAGCTTAGAGGCATAGTTGATGGCTAAATGCTAACTGAAAGTCTGCAAGGTAATATCTTTCATCTATGTGGCACTTTACAGGGTGCTTTCACTAGGTGTTAACACCTTTGATCATCACCACTCCTCAAAGTAAGCAGATCTCAAAGTCTGGGCTGGGGAGGAAAGGAGTCAAAGGACTTGCTGCAGGTCACAGATTTAGGAACTGACAGACCAGTAGGCAGTTGGGTAGCAGAAAGGGGAATAGATTTACAGTCAGAAGATTGATTTCAGTCCAAAACCAAAGGCAGTTAGGTGGCACAGTAGAAAGAATGCTGTACCTGGAGTGGAGAAGACATGGGTTACAAGCCAACCTTGGCCATTTGCTGACATCACTTAACCTCTGTCTGGCTACCTCCCTTGAAGGGTTGCTGTGAGAATCAAATAAGATATTATTTGTAAAGCTCTCAGCATAGTACCTGGCACATAAGAGGCATTTAGCAAATGCTTCTTTCCTTCCAAACCTGGCTCAAATATCATCTTCACTACTTGGCACCTGTGTGAGATTGGGAAACTGATTAACCTCTCTGGGTCGAATTTCCTCATCTGTAAAATGGAGTTGGACTATCTGGTCTTCCAAGTCCCTTCAAGCTCTGTGTCTATGATCCTATGAACCTAGGCCCTAAGCAGTCCAATGTTCTTTCCCTTGGAACACCTGGATTCTCTAAAAGTAAAGTGATTTCATAGTATAATTTGGGTGCTTGTGAAATGGGGTCTTCCTTACTGCTCCTCATGATAGCATGGTGAGGAGATTTACCAGTAAATATGAATATGCTTGATGTTCTTTCAAATAAAGGCACTGTGTGTTGCAAAATCTGATCATTTTCTGATTTGAAAGCTTTATGTGATTTTCTTCCCAGCAATGAGAACATAGCAGACTTCTTGTTATTTCTCACATCTTCCTTACATTTGTAATATCTGTTGGTAAAGGTATCACACTGTAGAGACTGTGAGAAATAAAGGAGTTAAAAAGGAATAACCAATCTTCTATTTAAAGATGTAATTATGATTCTGAATCATATATTATGTGGTTGATATTTCCCCAAAGCACTGGAAATGTGAAAGCTGTCAGTATATGAGATCCCAATTTTGTTCTGGCATTTGCAGCAAGCAACAAAATGAAAGACTTTCTCATTTTTGATTTTCATTTTATTCCTGTGTTAGTCTGGGAAGACACGGTACTCAAAAACACATTCCACACATTCTATATGTATCGGTCCTTTTTTTCAGAATGTCTTGAGTGAGATTGAGCAATCAAGGGCTCCCTTCATCTACAACAGAAGGACAGGGTCTCATTGAGTTAATGTGTCTCCTAATCAGCACACTATCATTTTGGGTGTCCAGATTATTATGAGCGGCAACTAGATGGTGCAGTGGATAGAATACCAGGCCTGGAGTCAGGAAGGCTCATCTTCCTAAGTTCAAATCTGGCCTCAGATACTCACTAGCTGTGTGACCCCGGGAAAGTCACTTAACCCCGTTTGTCTCCATTTCCTCATCTATAAAATGAGCTGTAGAAGGAAATGGCAAAGCACTCCAGTATCTTTGCCAAGAAAACCCCAAATGGAGTCACGGAGGGTTGGACAAAGCTGAAAACTGAACAAAAAAGTTATTATTCATTCTTTTTTTCAAATTGACAGTAGTTTGCTCTTATGGAGACACAGCAATCTATATCCTTGAATACTCAAGTGGATCCATGAACTCATTGATGGCAGAGGTTTCCCTTGATACAGATGTTAGACCCTGCATGTCTGTCCATCCTCTGTGACTCTAATCCATATAGCCCACTTGCTACTGCCCATCATTGGGCAAGGATCTCACATTTAGAGTGTCAACAGATAAATTTCTTGGCAGTTGCTGCCTTTTTTTTTTTACCATTGTTGCAGAATTTAAAAAAGAGAGTGACATCTAGTCTCACAGGCGCACTGTATATTTTTCTTTGGTTTATGGATCACCATGGCCAGACTTTATTTACCAAATGATCGAATTACTAGTATTTTTATCAATGCTTGGCTAGGCCAGTTTTCAGAAAGTACTAATATTCTCTTCCCATAATAGAAACTAGGTGGCATAGCCAAAGAGGGCTAGACTTGGAGACAGGAAGAAATGGATTCCAATGAGTAGTAGCTATATGACCTTGAGCAAATCACCTAACCAGTTTCTGCCTCAGTTTCCTCATATGTAATGCCATAGGATTTGTTAAAAACATAATAACATACGTGAAGGGTGCATTACAAACTTGAAAGTGTCCTATGTAAGTGATAGTTATTGTTATTAGAACTTGCTTTGTGGTTACAGCTTAGAGCAATCTTTGTTGCTGTTCAGTCATGTCTGACTCTTCATGACCCCATTTGGGATTTCTTTGGTAAAGATACTAGAATGGTTTTCCATTTCCTTTTATAGTTTATTTTTTAAAGATGAAGAAACTGAGGAAAAATAGGGTTACATGACTTGCCCAGGGTGACAGGGGTAGTAAGTGTCTGAGGCCAGATTTGAACTCTGGAAGATGAGTCTTCATGACTCCAGGCCCTGCACTCTAACCACTGTGTCATCTAGTTGCCTTCAGAGCAAACCTACATTATTATTACAGAGAAAGGAGACTTTCATAAAATTCACACACTTCAAAGTCACACACTTCACCCAGCCTTCACAATTTCCCTTCAACAGCTCTACCTATAAGATATGTGGTATACTAACCAGTCAGCAACATTTATCAACTCTGCAGAGATTCGTTATGCACACTTCTAATGTGCAGCCTCTTTATATGCTGCAAAACTGACAACTAAGGCTTCATTCATGTCATTAGTGGTAATAGAGTTGGCATTAACAGGACTCAAAGAACCCAAGGTGACTTTCTAACTGTGTAAATCAAAAGCATTATTTAAATTTTCTTAGGCTACAGTTTTCCCAATGGAGCAGACTGCAGGTGGGCTTTGGATGGTACCTTACAAAGCAGATCATGCATTGGACTTGGAATTAAAAGACATGAGTTCAAATTCTGGCTCCAACATTTCCAAATTGTGTGACTATGGACAAATTTCCTTGAGCATCTATTATAAGGTGAGAATAATTTTTGTACCACCTATCCTCCTATAAAAAGACAGCTGTTTGGTATAATATAAAGAGCACTGGGCCTGGAGTCCGGAAGACTTGAGTTCAAGTGTGGCCTCAGATACTTAGTAACTGCATGACTCTGGGCAAGTCACTTAACCTCTGTTTACCTTAATCCATTGGAGAAGAAAATGGCAAGCCACCCCAGGACTCTTGTCAAGAAAAACCTCATGGACAATAGAGTCCATGGGATGACAAAGAGTCAGATACAACTGAACCACTGAACAACAACAAAGGTCCCTTTTAGTTCTAAGCCTATTTAGGCAGTTAGGTGCCCGAGTGGATAGAGACCTCAGACACTTACTAGTTGTATGACCCTGGGCACAGTTGCCTCAGTTCCTCATCTGTAAAATGAGCTGGAGAAAGAAATGGTAAACCACTCCAGTATCTTTGCCAAGAAAACCTCAAATGGGGTCACTAAGAGTCAGATATGACTCAACAACAATAACCTTCAATGGCTATTACCAGGAAAGTATTTTGCTCACCTTAACACATTGTACAAATGGAAGCTGGTTTTATTATTGTGGAACCATCCTCTCTTGTACTGCTCTGTCTAGAGTCTTTTTCGGCTTTCAGCCTCGCAGAATACTCCTTGTTGGGGAAGAAATCTGATGCAAAGGGTAATATCCGTGAAAAGCAAAATACTATTATTTCTAATGTAACGTCCTCTGCTGTGATTTCTTTAACTAGTGTTTGATGTTTGAACAGTGAAACTCCCTGTGTCTCCACAGCTCAGAGAATCAAGCTGTTTTCACCTGTGTGGAGTTTAAAAAATAAATCTATTTGCTAAAAAAATAATCATCTTGTTTTCAGCACCTAAAACTTATTATCAGAAACAGGTTCTCTGTCATACAGGGCAGTAGCACTATTCTTTATCCCTTAGGGGATGATAGGAATTCTGATTGTTATTAGCTTCATTGGGATTGTTTCTAGAAATCTCTTTTTCTTTCAGGTTACCATCCCTGTCATTAGCTGGAAGGTACAATATAAATTCTAAATCCATATCTCTATGCATTGCTTTGTCATGCAGATACACTGGCTTTTGGAAGATAATACAATATACATACACACCTCTTTATTATTTTAAAAAATTCAAATGTTACCATTTTATGATTTATAGATCATGAATTTTTATGTAAAATTAAAGTCCAATATGAAGGTATGCTGTATCTTAATATTTTCCAAAACAAAGATGAGATAACACCTGTTCCATAAAATTACCACTGAAGAATGAATTCCCTTAAATTGCAAAAGGTAAGCTGTATTCTTTGTTATTCTCTTGTCAAATTAAAGGTGTAAGGCTTACTGTGATATAAATAATCCTTTGGGGGCATAGGCAAATTTGTTTCTTTTCATTTATCTGAAATCTTTGTTGAAAATAAGTATAATTTTTCCTACATATACAGGAAATTTAAGCAATGATGGAGCTACAAAAGTTGCTTTGTCCTATATATCTCTAGGAGGGAAAAATGCTAATTTTCACAGAGTCATTTTTATGCATTATTTACTTTGATCCTCACGACAACTTTGGGTGGCAGGTAGGCCAGTGGTTATTAGAGACCTTTTGTAGATGAAGTTTCTGAGAATGTGATTTTTCTTCATTTAACACAGCCAGGATTCAAATCTGTCTGCTGTAAAGCTGTAACTAGGAGTTTTGTACCTGGGCAAACGTGACATCCAAGACAAGTAGCAGTAATGCTAACCTAAACAGGATGTGAGAAATGATGAGGTGATCCCAGGGGACTGCTAGGAAGCTGACTCTTGGGAAAAGAAACAGGAAGAAGGTCACCAGATATTTCCTGTTTTAATTAATTGTTCTTAGTATCAATGCTAAGGTCAGTCATTTCTTCATAAGTGGCATCTAAAAAACTTGATTATTAGAGGGTAGGGAGAGATTTTAAACTTTATAGCAAAGAGATAGAGACTTTGGTAGAGAGGGCTGAAGAGGAATTTAAAACATTCTGCACTCCTCCTCAAATAAGAGCTTTTCAAGGTATCTTGACAGAGGATTCTACCAGGAAACGACCTTCAGGATAATCTAAGCCAACTCCTTCATTTTGTAGAGGAGAGAACTAAAGCCCCAGAGATGAAAAGTGATGCTCAAGATCAGAGATGAAATGTCTTTCAGTTCTTATTGGAATTGAAGCTAAGATGAGGTAGAGTCAGGTAGAATCCAAATCTCAAAAGGCTCTAAGGGCAGCTAAGTGATACAGTGGATAAAGTGCCAGGCCTGGAGTCAAGAATACTCATCTCCCTGAGGTCAAATCTGGCCTCATACACTTACTAGCTGTGTGACCCTGGGTGAGTCACTTAACCCTGTTTGCCTCTATTTCCTCATCTATAAAACGAGTTGGAGAAAGAAATGGCAAACCATTCCAGTATCTCTGCCAAGGAAACCCCAGATGGGGTCATGAAGGGTTGGACATGACTGAAACAACTGAACAATTAAAAACTATAAGAGCTGGAGGATCTTTAGAGATTATGCTGTCCAATCCCTTCATTTTACAGCGGAGCAAACTGAGATCCAGACTGTCCAAGGTGAGACTAGAGCTGTGGTCTGAGGCTTCCCAAGCACATACTCTTCCAGACAGATTATTGAAATCTGGCTGAGATACAGTCTAGGCTTCCTTGGGTAGGGGTGGGGGAAAGGGACCCAGATGCTGAACTCACAATTCAAGGTGAGAAGAGGTTTTTCCACAAGCATACTCTGGTCCCAAGCTCTCCTAACATGGGGTAGGCAACCCAATAGCCTCTACCAGGGAATCATGGGCTAATATCAGCCTGTAGCACAAGTTAGGGTAGGGTGTAGGTAGCATACTCACAATTTCTTTCCTTCTCCCCTTTTATCCATTATGAGCCTAAGACCCTCAGGACTCCAACTTGCAGGGCTGGGCCTCCATCTTGATCTTTAAGCTTCACTCCAATCATCACATCACTCATGCTTCTTCTCCCTCTCAGCATACTTTCACTGGGCTCCACCCTCACACTAGTCTCTAAGTCTATTTTCTTCCATAGAAGAGGACAAGCACTAATGTAGTTCTGTAAATTTCTTACCCTACAGCAAATTTTCCTCCTTGGGAAGAAGCCCCAATCACCCAAATCTAATTCTGATTCTGGTCTGTTGATTTCTAAATTCATTGTTCTTTCTACTACACCACATTGTTTCCTATACGACATGAATCATTATCAAGAATACATTTACCCTAACAGCCAAGGACAGAAATAACCTTTAGGTGGATTGTAATTTTCTGAAAGTCACATTGGTATTTGATAGAAACATCTAAAATGACCTCTTCAAGATTAGAACTACAAGAACTTTTTAAATAAGTAAATCCGTGGAGGAAAATGATAGGTTACATATGTCGGATTTACATAAAAACAACCCAAGCCCCCACAGTCAGTGATTCTTCTACAAAAACAAACATACAAACAAATTTTTAAAATGAGCATAGATTCACACATTTGCTTAAGGGTCTAGAATTTTTCTCTGTCCCAAGATGATGGATCAGAAATTCCCTAGAGATTTTACCAAGCTGAAATCCCAAAGCAAGTTTTGACATAGACACATCTATAGACTGAAAATTCACCCTTAACATTATTCCTGTGATTGATTCATTACCAGTGCTTTGATTAGTCAATAGAATTTGCAACATTTCTCAATTTCTTCAAGAAGCCTTCCCAGTATGATTAATAAGAGCTTACATTTTTATGGTACTTTACCAAGTACTTTATTTGTATTATCATATGTTATTATTAAAAAAAAACCCTGACAGATTGGCAGAGCAATTATTATTATCACACTAGTTTTACAGATAAGGAACTTGAAGCCCATAGAGTTTTAAGACCTCCCTAGATCACACAGCTAGAAAGCGGTAGAGCACGGCTTTTTGGTTTTAAGCCATACTGCCATATTGCCCATCAAAATGTGGATATGTAAGCAGAGTCAAACAAAACCTAAGGTCTGAATCTGAAAAATTTGAATTGAGATCACTATAAGCTGGATTGGAATTAGAGACTAAAAATTAGTTGCTCTACAGTGTGTGACTTTAAGTACCTTCTTTTAATCACCAAATTTTTGATAGTTATATTTTGTTTAAAGGGATTGGTTGGTCATCCATCTATTCATTTATTGATCTTACTGTTCTTTTGGTTCAAAGGAGTGGGACAGATATTTGACCAGTGAAATACAAGGAATGTGTAGATCAGAAGTCAAATAGATAAAAGTGGAGGTTGATGTCTAATTAAATAATTGGAATTCTGTTTGGGGAACAGTTACTCTGCATTTTTGTCAATCAAAGAGATCTAAGAGAAAAGGCAAAATACATCATAAATAAATTAAGTCTCTCTCAATGACAGAGCCCTTAAAACAGAGAGCAGACATGGCAAAGGGACAGTTCATCTTTGGAATTAGCCACAAATGTTAGCTGAAAGAACTACCAGAAAGGAAAAGAAAACAAAGAGGACTGAACATATCACTTCAAGCAAGTAAGTCAAGCAAGAAAAAGTTTGCTTTGACCTGCAAAGAATATGTATTTCTGCCCGTATCACATAGCACCTAGGAATATACAAACTTCTAAGCAATCTCTATCCTAGAGAAAGTGAAAAGGGGAAAGGAATATGTTTGTCTATCAAACCCCCTTCCCGTGTTATCTGGGAGAGGAGAACAAAGGATCCTTTGAAAGAAAGGAAAGATCAAAGATAACCAAAGTTGTAAAGAGAAACAGGAAAATCACTACTTGTTAGGGGGCTGAAGGTGGAAGAATGTGACAAAAAGGGAAGGAATGTCATCACTCAAAATATGAAGCTAAGTAATGTGACTTCCTGTAAACAGCCTCCTGTGGCTCCATGCTCATAGAACAGCCTCATGGTTATTCCCAATCATTTTTCAAGAACTTCATTTCATGGCTTGGTTTTTTTCTTTGTCCCTATTCTTTCGTTGTTGTTGTTAATTGTCTGTTTAGTATTTTATGTTCCCCAGTTACATGTAAAAACAATTTTTAACACTAGTTTTTAAAACTTTGAGTTCCCAATTCTCTCCCTTCCTCCATCTTCAACCTTCCACATTGAGAAGATATGCAATTCAATACATGTTATACATGTGTAGTCATGTAAAATATTTCCATAATAGTCATATTTTAAAAGAAAACATAGACAAAAAACTCAAGAAAAATAAAGTATAAAAAACTATTCTGACACCATTAGTCCTCTCCCTGGGGATGGAGAGCATTTTTCAACATAAGTCCTTCAAAGATGCCTTAATTGCCGAGAATAGCAAAACTCTTCATACCTGATCATCTTACAATATTGCTGTTACTTTGTACACAGTACATTTCACTTTGCATCAGCTCATGTAAATCTTTCCAGGATTTTCTGAGAGCATCCTGCTCATCATTTCTTATAGCATAACAGTATTCCATCACAATCACACATCACAACTTATTCAGCCATTCCCAAATTAATGGACATTCCCTCAATCTCTAAATTCTTGTCCCCAGAAAAGAGCTGCTATAAATATTTTTTGTATATATAGGTCCTTTTCCTTTTGAAAAAATCTTTTGGGATATGGAAGTACTAGTGATATTGCTAGGTCAAAGGCTGTGCATAGTTGCATAGCCCTTTGAGCATAGTTCCAAATTGCTCTATAGAATGGTTGAATCAATTCACAACTCCATCAGCCATTAATGTGTCATTTTTTCTCACATCCCCTCCATCATTTGTTATTTACTTTTTCTGTCCTTTTAGCCAATCTAATAGGTATGTGGTTGTACCTCAGAATTGTTTTTATCTGCATTTTTTCCAATCAATAGTGAGTTAGAGCATTTTTTCATATGGCTACAGATAGATTTGATAACTTCATCTGAAAACTTTTTATTGAGGAATAGTTCTTGTGTTTATAAATTTGATTCAGTTCTCTACATGTTTGAGAAATGAAGCCTTTATCAGAGAAACCTGCTTCATTTTTTTTTTACAGTTACTATAGCTAACTGTATTTCCCTTCATTCTATTCTGTCCTTTATTCTATTCTCTCTCTCCTTTCACTCTATCCCTCCTCAAAGTATTTTGCTTCTGACTACCCCTCTCCCAAT
Source organism: Phalanger gymnotis (assembly GCA_028646595.1). NCBI lineage: Eukaryota > Metazoa > Chordata > Mammalia > Diprotodontia > Phalangeridae > Phalanger > Phalanger gymnotis. The sequence continues at coordinate 99,066,044 of CM053623.1, forward strand.
CTGCCTTCCCTTCTATCACACCCCTTCTCTTATCCCCTTTCCCTCCTTCTTTCCTGTACAAGATAAATTTCTATACCCAATTGAGTGTGTATTGTATTCCGTCTTTGAGCCAATCTGATGAGAATAAGGTTCACTCATCCATCCCTCACCTGCATCCTCTTCCTTTCCACTGTAAAAGCTTTTTCTTGGCTCTTTTATGTGAAATAATTTGTCCCATTCTACCTCTCCCTTTCCCTTTCTCCTAGTACATTCTTCTCTCACCTCTTAATTTTATTTTTTTTAGTTATCATCCTTTCACATTCAACTCACACCTGTGGTCTCTATCTATATACACTCCTTTTACATGCCCTAATAATGAGAAATTTCTTATGAGTTACAAGTATCATCTTCCCATATAGTAATTTAAACAGTTTAACCTTGTAAGTGCTTTATAATATCCCTTTCCTGTTTACCTTTTTATGTCTCTCTTGCATCTTGTATTTGAAAGTCAAATTTTTTACTTAGTTCTGGTCTTTTCATCAAGAATGCTTGAAAGTCCTCTACCTCATTGAATATCATCCATTTCCCCCTTGAAGGATTATACTCAGTTTTACTGGGTAAGTGATTCTTAGTTGTAATCTTAGCTCCTTTGCCTTCCAGAATGTCATATCCTAAGCTCTCAGATCCTTTTTTGGTGGAGGGGGGAAGGCAGGGCAATCGGGGTTAAGTGACTTGCCCAAGCTCACACAGCTAGTGTCAAGTGTCTGGGACTGGATTTGAGCTCAGGTCCTCCTGACTCCAGAGCCGGTGCTCTACTCACTGCACCACCTAGCTGCCCTTCTCAGATCATTTAATGTAGAAATTAACATACCTTGTGTTATGGTGACTGTTGTTTCATGATATTTGAATTGTTTCTTTCTGGCTCTTTCCAATATTTTCTCCTCGACCTGAGAGTCTGGAATTTGGCTATAATATTCATGGCAGTTTTCATTTTGAAATCTCTTTAAAGAGGTGATCAGTGGATTTTTTCAATGACTATTTTACCTTCTGGTTATAGAATATCAGGGCATTTTTCCTTGATAATTTCTTGAAATTCTTGAAATCTCTATAATCTTTTTTTGATCATGACTTTGAGGTATTACAATATTTTTTAAATTATCTATTCTGGATCTATTTTCCAGGTAAGTTGTTTTTTCAATGAGATATTTCATATTGCCTTCTATTCTTTGAAATTCTTTTGGTTTTGTTTTATTGTTTCTTGATTTCTCGTAAAGGAATTAGTTTCTATCTGCTCAATTCTAATTTTTCGAGGAATTATGTTCTTCAGTGAGCTTTTGGATCTCCTTTTCCATTTGGCCAATTCTGGTTTTTAGGAATCTCCTATCGGCTTTTTATATCTCTTTTAACATTTGGCCTAGTCTATTTTTAAGGTGGTATTTTCTTTAGTATATTTTTATGTGTCTCCTTTACCACACAGTTGACTCTTTTTTTCCTGATGTTCTTGTATTGCTCTCTTCCCACTTTTTCCTCTACATCTCTTACTTGATTTCAAAATCCTTTCTCAGCTGTTGCATGGCCTAAGACCAATTTATATTTTTCTTAGAGGCTTTGGAAGTAGGAGCTTTGACTTCATTATCTTCTTCTGTGTGCATTTTGATCTTTCTTGTCACTATAGTAACTTTCTATACTCAGAATGTTTCTTGTTGTTTGCTCATTTTCTCAGCCCATTACTTGATTTTACTCATTGTTAAATTACAAGTCTTCTTCCAGGGTAGAGAGAATATTGTTCCAATCTTCAGGGGTTTTGTGCAGCTATTTTCAGAGATAATACCAGGTTGCTGTAAGTTTTGAGCTCTTCTAAGATGGTGTGATATAAGGACAGGGGTTTACTACTCTCCTGGCCTGTGCTCTGGTTTGTGAGTGATCACAGGCACTCTTTTCTGCCCTGGAACTGTGAGGAGGGTCCACATTCCACTGCAGTAACAAGCTCTGGTGTGGTACTACTTTTCTTTGCCCTGGGAATGCCACCCATGACTGTGGCCTGGACCCCAGTATGGGCAAAGCAACAGAGTTTTTGTCTAGTACCAGTAAAGAGACCCCTGTAATCTCCTTCTGACCAGTTGTTTGACCCTTTTACTCTCTGTGGGCTGAGAGATCTGGAATTTGCTGCTGCTGATTCAGTGGCTCCCAATGCCTGCTACTAGTCTGCTGGGGCCTGGGCTTTGTTGGCATGGCCTGTGCTAGACTATGGTCCACTCTCACCCAGGTGTGACAGACCTCTCCTGCTAACCTTCTAAGTTGTCTTTGATTTCTGTGGGCTGAGAGGTTTTGAAATTGCCACTGCTGTCAGTGATTCAGACACCCCAAGGCCTGCTCCTGGTGCAACAGACCTTTCCTGATAACTTTCTAAGTTGTCTTGGGCTAGAAAATTGTTTCATTCTATCTTTTGTGGGTTTTGCTGCTCTAGGACTTGTTTAGAGTCATTATTTAAAGGTGTTTGGAGGATAGTTCAAGTGAGTCTCTGTTTTTATTCTGCCATCTAAGCTCTACCTCCTTTGCTCCTATTCTTGAAGCCATCAGGATTCATAAGATAATAGCTTCTGCAATGAAAGATACCTTACAGCTCAGGAGATCCAACCTGATCATTTTCCAAATAAGGAAATTGAGATTAATAGACATTTAAGCAACTTGTCCAGAGTCATAGGACTGCTAAGTTTCTGAGTTAGGTTTTGAATCAAGATTATGTCGACTTCAAATATAGCACTCTATGTACTATACCACTTGTTGATATCTATTTAAACAGGATCTATATTCCTTATTTATTACTTCAGGCACCTAGGGGTATTCATATCTTATCCATTATCATTACACCAAACTGAACCATTCTATGATCTTGAAGCATGATATTCTTTTCAATCATACTTTCCTCATGTTCCATCTCTCTTCCTGTCTCACTTTAAATGTATTTATCATCTTCACTGAGATCTCTAGCTTCTGCATTGTTTGCTATTTTCTCAGATCATCAGTTCTTTAATCTCATTTTCATCCTTTCACATATTTGACATACATACATACATACATGTATATGTTTATGCATGTGTGTATATACATATATTTATGTAACTGTGTTGTTATAAATTATTCTATCTAATCTTAACTGGCCCATCACTGATAAACAACAATCTTTTTTTTTTCTTTCTAGTGATTGGCATTCTAGAATTTTCTTTTTTGCATTGGCTGTTCCAAATCTTCTTTTCAAGTTCTTCTCTCTTTCAGAAGATGACCTTTCTCTTTAATTAGAAAGTCAAGGTTATGTGTCATGATCTTCAACTCTCCAATTTCAAAACTCTCCATCATCCCTCATCCATTAATCATCTGTTCCAATCTCAATAGGCAAGGTAGCCTTCCTCCTTAACAACACTAATTTGGCTATTTGTGCCCTTGATTCTATTCAATCCAAGGTCTTCCAGAAACTTACTCTGTAAATCTGAATCAGTTTCTCTTTTCCTCTCTCATATTAATTATCTCGTTATTTTCTTGCTTCTTTCCTAGTACCTTACAGGCATGTTTAGGCTATCTCTAAAGAAAAAGAAAGTCCAATCAAAGTACTAGTTATTTCTGCCTTTTCCCTGTCTCTTATCATATTCTTGCCTATATTGAGTTGCTATCTTATCTCCATTGATGATTTCTGCTGTCTTCATGGTAAGTGGAAAGGTTTTTCAGTTTCTAGAATATTACATCTTTATGAATCAATGATGATCTGGCCTAGTCCTCTAATTTTACAGTTAGGGACACTGACACCCATTTTTCTTTCTATTCTGCAGGGATATTAGCATCTCAAAACCTTATCTTTGAAGGGTGGAAATTTATACTATTTATTAATGCATTAAACAGCTGGAAACCTCACATACTGTAATTCTAGTTGAACAACATTCTTAAACTACTCAATTTTCTATGCCTGTATTTCTTATAAAGAAGAAAATGTAACTGTATATTTTGGTCTTTCTCTGTTCCTCACTTTTTTCTGTATGAATGTATAAAGGTTACATTACAAATATTGAAGAAGACCCATAAAATAGTTGCATGCTAGTGGATAAGACTCACTATGTCTTATATTTTTGATTTTTGTTTTGTTTTTCCCTTTGAGATTGTACTTAAATTCCCTTTCATCAATCCCCAGGAGTCACACCAACTTTTAATATATAACATAAACCATGTCATAAATGGTAAGCTCCTATAACTCAAATGTTGAATAGCTTGATACAGATGCACACAGTCTGTCCTACTTGTAAAATAACACGTGGGTGCTTTTAGCTGATGAAAAAGATGTGCACCTCCATCTGTAACATTGTTGAAAAGTTTATCCTGACTTCCACTAGACATACACAGTTTGGATTGGGGAGAGACAGGGAAGAGAGAGATCAATAAAGTTTTAGTTAAATTGGTTGAGAGATTGACGAGCCATTTACTGTTGTCAGGTTTGCCATTATTTTTCAGTGCGGCAATGGGTATTGCCCACTAGACATAAGCCAAATTAGGGATAGTGCTTTTCCTATTTTCTGATATTCTAGATAGGAATTTCTAAATCTCTTTTACTGGATAACTCTTAGGGCCCTACATTCTGCAAGGTCAACTCTAAATGAATCAAGTTTTCTCCTTTAAAAATATAGATGATAGATAGATAGATAGATAGATAGATAGATAGATAGATAGACAGACAGACAGATAGATAGAAAGCTAGAATTCATATATTGCTTTAAGGTTTACAAACTGCTTTACAAATATTATCTCATTTGATCTTCACAACAATCCTGAGATGTAGGAGCTGTTATTATCCACATTTTACAGATGAAAAAACTGAGGCAGAAGGTGGTTAAGTGACTTGTCCAGGATCATATGCCTAGTAAGTGTCTGGAGCCAGAGTTGAACTCAAGTCCTCCTGACTTCAGGCCCAGCACTCTATTGCCACCCTACCCCTCTTCCTCTTCTCCTTCTCTCTCTATTTTTTGTTCTTTAAACAAGCACACTTCCCAACTGATTCAGGACAATAGCTCTCCTTTATAGCTGGGTCCCACATCCTCTGAAGTGGTCACATTATTTGAATTTATATTGTAAATTTCTATTGGGTTGGAAACTATGGACCTATTTTGTATAATTATAACTTCGAATAGTGAAAATTCTAACACATGAGACTACTTCATGGGCTTTATTTTCTCCATTAATCAGAGCCTGGCTCTTTGAGAGTATATTCACACTTACACACAATAATCCATATATCAGAGACTTTTCTGTCTCAAGGCCAAATAAGTTTTTTTTTTTAATTCCCTTCCCTTGGTTCCTTTCCTACCCTCAACCCAACAGTAATGTTGTGTTAAATATTGAACCTCCAAGCTTTTATCATATCATGCATGCATTCATTTTGGTAGTAGTGGAAAGGTATGAAATTTGTCAAATCATCATTCTATGGTCAAAATTGACCCTGAGGAAAATTGTTTATGGGCAGCTGAATGGTACAGTCAGGAAGATCTGAGTTCGAATGTAGTCTCAGACATTAACTAGCTAAGTGACCCTGGATAAGTCACTTAATCCCTATTTGCTTCAGTTCTTCATCTGTAAAATGGGGATACACCCAAATGACAAAACACTCCAGTATCTTTGCCAAGAATACCCCATGGGACAGAATCCACTGGGTCACAAAGAGACATGACTGAACAACATTGTCATACTATGTACCTTGCTATATTTTCTTTAGATCAATTTTATTGAAGGTGTTGCTTTTCTTCAGGAGAGAAACAAGACCCTCATGAAATGCTGCTCACTCAGAGAAACTGCGCCACCCCAGCTGCTTTTTCACTGCTAGACATGCCACCCTATTAATTCAGGCCTAAGTGACTGACAAGATTTCCATAAGCCCAGTTACAAGTCTCCATTCACAGCAATCAACAAATAAAGTTCCCATTGCTCACAGGGCCATTTTGAATTAGCCTTTTTAAAATGTAACATTAATGGCCTCCAAGTTGCTAAATGTGATAGCAGCATTTAGTTCCCATCCTTCCATATTCAGCTCTTCTCTTTGGGTTTGTATTCATTTATAATATACATGTTTGTTTTTGTCACCCTCTCTAGCAACAACTAAATTATCTATGGTAATGAGCAAGGACTGTCTATGTATAAATTTCCTTTTCAGCTAGGTTTGGATGCCATATGCTATTGTGTCAAAATAATACAAGAATATTCATGAAAGGATAACTACAAGGAAAATGGGGGCATATCTTTTTGGAAACTTTTACTTGGGTAAAAAAACATACACTTTTTAAATTATAGTTTACCCATAAAATTTTAAGAGTTTTTTGCCACATGTACCTGCCAACACTACTTGATGTCACTAAATGTGACAATGAGTAAGGTCAGGGAGCATGCATAAAAGTGTATGTAACCTGAAGCAAAGCTAAGCCCCACCGGAAACCTTTCACTCCTTCTACTTTGATCTCTTAAACAATCACATTTCCTATTTACTGCAGTTCAATATCTGTCCCCTTCAGAATCATATGAATCATGCCAGTGACAGAACTTAACTAGGGATACAATGCATACCTGTTGATAAATTTCCTCCCTGACAGTGGGTATGTCAACAGGATAACAACTGAGGAGTCAGTCAATTTTTTTGAAAGTCATAGAAGAATTTGTTCATTTGTCTATTTGTTTATTAATATTGACATCATGTTACTGACATTCTTGGATATATTGGGAATCTGAACTAATAAGAAAATAGATTAGGAAAATAAGTCAATGTTTTGACTACTCTAAGACAGTAGGATAATAGCTTCTCAGAGGAGGAAGGAACTTGAGAGATCATCTTATCTATCACATACCAGCAACAATACTCTACAATAGTTTCAAGAAGTGGTAATCTAGTCTTCATTTGAAAATCTCCAGAGAAGGGAAGTTTGCCACCTCTTTGGATAATTTTGGACAACTCTAAAGATTAGGAAGTGTTCCTCGTATTGAGTTCAAAATTTTTGAACCCTCCATCTACTGCTTTTAGTTCTGCACTCTAAGTCTTCTCCCTCCTAAGTATAACAATCCTTCAGATGTCTGAAGACAATCTACCACATGACCTTTAAATCTTGTATACTAAAGTCTTATGATACTCATTTTTCATAGTATATGACTTTCAGTCTCCTTATCACCCATGGTTTCCCTCATCCAGATGTAACTCTGCTAGATCCATATTGAATTTGCAGTCTATTATATTCCCTAGATCATCTTATATATCAACTGTTGTATAGGCACATCCTTTTATTTGTACATTCAATTTTTGGAACTGAAGTGCAGAATTTCACATTTATCCATACCGATTTTCATACTGAGAGGCAGTACAGTATACTGTGTAGAAGGCTGGCCTTGGATTTAAGAAAACCAGAATTCAAGCCCTACCTCTGATGGATATTGATTGTGTTACTGTCAGCAAGTCATTTAACATCTCAGTGCCCCCTATAATATTACAGTCTAGTTGCTGAGCTCTTTCAGTGAAGGGAATTCCTGTACCAGAACCTCCTTGCACTGACGAAATCATAATTCTGGGCCCCTCTGACGACTCCCACTCCAGGTATATTGGTCTAACATAGGGAGATTTTTTTTTTGGAGGGGAGAGGAAGACAAGTGGGGTTAGGTGACTCATCTAGGGTCACACAGTCTGAGGCTGAATTTGAACTCAGATCCTCCTGAGCCCAGGGCTGGTGCTCTATCTACTGCACCACCTAGCTGCCCTTAAGGACCTCAAATCCAACATGCCTAAAATTGAATTTATCATACTCACCCATAAATCTGCTCTTTTTCATTATTTGCTCCAAATTTTACACTTTCTGTGACTCCTGCCTCTTCAATAACCCCAACCTCCAATCACTTGGGAGACCCTTTCAACTTTCTTCAAAATATCTCTAGGATTTCTGTCTTACTCTCTCTTCACACTGCAAATACTATAATCTAATTTCTCATCCTCTCGAACTACTTTACTATGACTGACTAAACTGGTATTCTTCTGAACTGTATCTCTAATATCAATTTTAAATTTCTCTTCCCTACTTCCAGTCTCAATTTTATGCTTCCTTTACATATGTGTATGTCTTGTTTCTCCATTTAGAATATAAACTTCTAATGGCCAGATTCCTTGCCTTTTATCTCTTTTATAAGCTATGCTGCCCAGCACAATGCTGGACATATGAGATGTCCTCCAAAAAGATAACATAGGTTACAAAAATAGTTTAAACTTTAATAGCTTAAAATTAAGTGAAGATTTTTGGGACACACTACATAAGCATGAACAAAATTATCCTGGGACACTCCTGGACACCATGGCAAGGAAGAAAAAGGAAAAGTTATTTTAAAATATTTTAATTTCTATGTTGTTTTAAGGTTATATAATAGGTTTCAGCAAGTATGGGTCTTCATTAATAAAAAGAAAGTCCCTTATGCACCAAAATACATACACACACACACACACACACACACACACACACACATATATATATCGGTGCTTTTTGTAGTAACAAAGAACTGCAAAGAAAGTAGATACCCATCAGTTGGTTAATGACAAAACAAATTGGACACATGAATGTAATGGAATATTACTCTGTACTAAAAAATCATGGAGCTGGTTAATGCAGAGAAGCATGGAAAGACTTATATGACCTAGTGAAAAGTATAATAAGCAGAGCCAAGCAAACAATGACTACCACAAAGAAAATGAAAGATCACAAAACAATAAAAAATAAATGGTGTAAAATAGTAAAGAACATGGGCCCAAAGAAGACATATAAGAAGATACCACCTCATATTACTTTACAGAGGCTCATTGAGGGAGGGTGTCCATGGGTATGGGACATGGCATATGTTATATTTTTTTCCAATATATTCATCAATCTTGTTGATTTTTTTTCTCTTTTAAAAAATTCTTTGTTATATCAGATGATCCTCAGAGAAAGAGGGAGAGGAATACAGTGGAAAGTTTATGTAAGGTAAAAAGAAAACATGTCAGCAAAAAATTATTTTTAAAAGACGTACAGACCTATCAATCAAATATTTGTGGACCTATAAAAATTACTGTCAGACCCATGGACAGGAAACGCTAGGTTAATAGGCAGTAATTTATAACAATGGTATAAATGCAAATTCTGGGATCTCAAATACAGCTTCAGAAAGGTCTTTCTTAGTAAAATAAACAGATGTTCAAAGCAGAATGATTCTTCCTGGAACAGGATTCTTATTTTTCTTTTGTTCATGATTCTGAGATTCTGAAGCTCATTTCTTCCATTTAGTAGACAATATCAAATAACCTTCATGTTTTAGTTGACCAGTTATGTACTTTAGTGAAATAGAAATATAGCATACACACCTAGTTCCCATATGACTATATTATTATACATAACCCTAGATGACTTTTAAGATTCCTCCTAGCTCCAGATCTACAGAATCTTAAGCTATACATAAACTTCTTGTCTATGTGTTTTGCACCTCTGCTACAACTGAAGCTGCTCACTGCAGGACTCCTGTATCCCATCGAGAATAGAACCACCAAAGCAGCTGTCCTTACAAACAAATGCAGGGCCAAGTATGTAAATGCTTCCTTAAGTGATGAGATGACATAGAAGCAATCAGGTCCAATTGGCCAAATGGCAATTCCTTTTTTGGCAGACTCTTTTTTTATTTCTTTTGCTGGAAGGTAAGATAAGAACTTTCTTGTTTGCTTAAAAAAGAGGAATGGGGGTGGGGGTGGGGAATCTGGGCTTGACAGGCAGCTTGTTGGCTGATTTTAGTAGGAAGGAGGCCTACAGTTAATCAGCTATGCTCTCATTACTGCAGTCAGTGGAAATCATTAGAGTTGGCTGCAGGGGACATAAGGATAATTTGTCCAGCCAAGAAAAGAAATGAAACATTGCAAAACAAAAATCCTAACATTGTACTCTGATGGTATGAAAAGACTAACCCTGCCAAGGTAGAACCATGCCCATTTAGGTTCTAAATAAGAAATGCACAAAGTAATATTCCTCCAAAGTAAGTTTGAGGTCTAGATGTGTTTTTGGAATTCTAGGCAAGGGCTCTGCAGAAAATGGTGTGTTGTTGGTTATGACCTCATGGTTTTTTTGTTTTATTATTCTCCATATGCTCTCCTGTCTTTTGTTTTAACATTTATACTCATTCCTCTGTACTTTATTATAAAAGACATTTACAAAACAGATACTGTTTGTACCATTTTCAGACATCTCGGCTGCCTGAAGCACTGAACTCCATTTCGTAGATACATAATAGAATGCTTTAATTTCTAACCTGAAGCAGCTAAACTGGAAATTTAAAATGCCAAAGGGATCAATCTATTGTTGAAATGTGCTTTTCAGACCAAGCCATTTAAGAATAGCCCTGTCAAATAAATGCAAGGATTTTTGATATAATGATAATATTAAATCATAAAGGCTATCTTTTACATACATAGTACTCTGCTCTGACTACATCAAGACCATTCCAGAGTTAACACTGTTTAAACTTCCATATCTAAAACAATCTGCCTCTTGGACTAACATTCACAACTACAATGAAAAGAAGAATCAGGATTGCTAGCCCAAGATAGAAATGAGTCAAGAAATGAAGGTGGTTTTGTATAAAAGGATTATATGGTGTCTCTTGCATCTATCTCTTCTCTACTCCCATCCTTGGCTTAGTCCTTCATTACTTCTTGTCTGGGCTATTATAATAGACTCTTTACAGGTCTTCCTGTGACTATGCTATTCTTTTTCTAACTCACCATCAACAATGCCGCCCATGTAATCTTGAAAGACAGCACGGCATAAAAGATGGAATACTGTACTTAGAATCAGGAAGATTTGACTTCAAATCCTACCTCAGACCCTTAGCTGTGTGACCCTGGCCAAGTTCCCTTGTCTCTCTGAGCTTCCTTTTCCTCATCTAATAACAATCATAATAATAATTTTAAAAGAACCTAGCATTTACATAGTGCCTACTATGTGCCAGGCACTATGCTAAGTACTTTGCTAATATTATCTCATTGTCAATGTAGACAAATCTCATCAATGGAGGAAATAATAGCACTTCTCTCATGGGGTGGTTAAAAGGATCATATAAGCATGTCTAAAGTGCAAAAATCTCAAAGCACTATGGGAAATCAGTTAAGATAATTGCTTCCCCAGCCTACTGCTGTAATAATGTTATTCTGCCATTCGAAAAACTTCAGTTACTCTCAATTGCCTAACCAATAAACTCCTGATTTGAGTGTTCTACCATCTGGCCCCTTACAATCTTTCTCCCTCCTAAATGTGCAGTCTTAGCTCAAATAATCAACAATTAATTAATAAACATTTATGAAATACCTATTATGTGCCAGGCACTGTACAAAGTGCTGGAGATACAAAAAGAGGCAAAAGACAGTTCCTGCCTTCAAGGAGCTTACATTTAGTAGGGGAGACAAGATAAAAACAAATATGTGTGTATGCATATATGTATGTATATATACATATATATCAAGCTATATATAGGATGAATAGGACATAAAAGACAGAAAGCACTGGAATTAAGAGGGGCTGGTGATGGTTTTCTGTATAATGCAAGATTTTGAAGTATAAATTATAGGAAGCCAGAGAGGTCAGTAGTCAGAGCAGAGGAGAGAGAGTATTCCAAGTATGGAATACTGCACTTGTTTTCTCTAGCTGTCAGCAGAGAAAATACCTGGGGCCAAGAAAAGGAGCATTTTGTTCATGAAACAGCCAGGAAACCAGTGTCACTGGATTTAAGAGTATGTGTTGGGAAAGGTATCTTGGCAAAGCTACTGGAGTGGTTTCAGGGTTAAGTGGCTTCCCCAGGGTCACACAGCTAGTAAGTGTCTGAGGCTGGATTTGAACTCAGATTTTTCTGACTCCAGGAATGGCACTCTATCCACTGCTGCACAACCTAGCTCTCCCACACTGCCCTAAACTGATGAATAACAGCTCTGGAAGCAGACAAAGGATGAGGGTTCAAGTTCTTTGGCTCAGGTTCTATGACATACCACCCACAGAGGCACTAAAGGGTGGAATGTTCCCAGAAGTTTCCAGTTGAATAATGAAATGACAAAGAGATAGTCTCTTCTGTCCAGAACTCTTCATTTTCTTATTTATTTAACTGTTTTTCTAGTTGCCCTTTAGAGATCAGAAATAAATTCTGCTCACACTATAGATCAGGACAATCAACAAGTACTCTCTGAGTCCCTATTATATGTATACCTGGCAAAATGTTTTCACTCTTGGCTTTGAAGCTCTGTTCTAGGCTGTTAAGGATTACTTCATTTCCTTCACCTCCTCTTCTTCCCCAGTCCATTTCCTCCATATAGCTTAATCTAATCTTCGACCTTAATGTTTTATTAATGTGCACAGTTCCCTATGGGGCAAGTGTATTTTGTGAGATGGAGGGAGAAAAAAGGGAGAATTATGGGGGTTCCATGAGCACATTGGGCAGGATGAAAGAAACTGCTATTTTCCTTCCAGTTAGGAAGGAAAGCTTTTGTGAAAGGTATTGATTTCCAGAGCAGTTTGAATGGAAAAATGTTGCAAAAGCATCTCCAAAGTTTCTGCTTTGCTAGCATTTGGTTCAAAATGTAATACACATTGGCAGATCTTTAGTTAAAAGAATATACTGTCAGGATCAATGGAACAATTGAAGTCCTGGCCTGAAATCTTATTGTTTTGATTTCCAGTTATGGTAAAAATGATGGCTAAAGTATGGTAACTGAAAGGTTAGAGAGCAGCAGGAAAGAACAGTTTCTCACAAGCTGGGAAAGAGTACCTTAGACGATGACTTCCCTAGTCATGCTTTGAAAAGATTTGCAAAACCCAGTCATCAATGATAAGATTACAGATTTAAAGCCAGAACAGACTTCAGAATATATTTAATTCAGCCCTCTAATTTTACAGATGGAGAAATCAAGGCATGAAGGAAATGAATGATTTACCCAATGTCCCAGAATAAGTGGCAGAACTGGGATTAGAACCCATGTCCTCTAAACTTAGTGCTGGTTCTACCCTTCCACTGCTGCAATCACTATCATTCTGAGTCTATTTCATGCTTACAGGCATAAAAAGTCTTGACAGCATGGCGAATCTTGGGTAAGAGTAACATAGATTAAGCTACTAGACTGGAAAAAAGAACTCCAGGAAAACATGGCAAGTTCATTTGTATTTTAAGCAATTAATATGTTCTTGTGAAGGCTCAAGTTACATGTGAATAAAATAGAGCTCCAGTGTCTAGTATAGTTCTAGAATTGAATCCTTTTTTTTATTTGTTATCTCCCCTACTTGGAATCTGTACTCCTTAAGAGCAGTGACTCTTGCTTTTTTTATTTGCATACTCTGTGCTTGATGCTTAATTAATATTTTCCTTTCTATTATAAGCATTTTATAAATACTTGTTGATTAAATGATAATGATAGCTACCATTTATAAAGTACTTACTATGTGCCAGGCACTGTGCTAAGCACTTTACAATTGTCATCTCTTTTGATTCTCAGAATGACCCATAGGTAGGTGTTACTATTACCCTCATTTTACAGAGGAGGAAACTGAGGGAAACAGAGATTTAAGTGACTTGCTCAGGATCACACAGCTAGTGTCTGAAGATAGATTTGAACTGAGGTCTTTCTGATTCCAAGTCCCACACCCTATTTAGTGTGCCACCTAGGTGCCTTATGGGTATTATTTCTACTCTTGAAATTTTCCAAAAATTTTCAACAGCCCCAGATTATTGCAGACAAAGATTTTTGTTTGAGTTTTGTTTGTTCGTTTATAGGAAAAATATGTACACTAAGGATTCTTCTGCATCTTCTCTATTTAAATGGTTTATTTCTATCTTTTTCAGAAGTTCATAATATACCAATTGGCCTGAACAAATTGGTGCTACTAGAATGTAGAGGGAAATAATCTCTCCAAATATCTTTGCACGTGTACATTTAGTATCTAAATCACAACTGCCTTACTGTCATATGCTTTGTGGCATCATTATTCTTCTTTCTTCTGCCTTTCTATACCAGATTAGTCTAATGCCCTCTATTTCACTGTCCTTGAAGACCACACATCTCCGGGCAATACTGAATGAAGTAATCCATCTTTTAGGAGGGCACTGGCCCCAAAGACAAGTGGCACCTTTCTGGAACAGAGAAAATCCATGGCATTGTCTGATCTCTTTGTCCTTAACTGCTTTAGCTATTGATTAACTTTAAAATGTTCTTTCCTCTCTCGAATCTAAGATAACTTAAAGGTAAGTTCCTGCAAAGTCCCTAGGATAGAATACCGTTAGAATGGCAGTTCCTATAAAGGGCCTGTACACTTACATATCTCTTGTCGTGTCTCATTCATCCTCTCTCTCTCTCTCTCTCTCTCTCTCTCTCTCTCTCTCTCTCTCTCTCTCTCTGTATGTATGTGTGTGTGTGTGTGTGTGTGTGTGTGTGTGTCTATCTGTCTCTTTCTATTAATATAGGCAGTTCTTAACCTGGTATCCATTTCAATGGATAGATTTCAGGGTGTCCATGAACTTGTATAGGAAAAAAAATCATGGCATTTTTTTTCTTTTTTTTAAATGGGCTTCCAACTGAAATTTGGTTTTTCTTTCAATTATTTAAAAATATTATTCTAAGAAGTTGTACATAGACTTTACCATTATGTCAAAGGGATCTATAGGGGGCAGAGTCAAGATGGCAAAGAAAAGGCAGGGACTCACCTAACGTCTCCAAAATTCCACTCCAAACAACTTTAAATAATGCCTCAAAACAAATTTTGGAGTGGCAGAACCCACAAAAGGACAGAGTGAAATAATTTTCCAGCCCACAACAACTTAGAAGGTCAGCAGCAGAGGTCTGTCACACAGGGGTGAGAGCAGAATGCAGTCTAGTGATGGCAAGGCTGCACCCTAGCAGTTGTCTTGGGGCAACTGAATCAGTAAGGGGGTCCAACAACTGGTCGAAAGGAGACTACAGGAGTCACTTGGTGGCATTGGGGCCATGGCTCTGTTGCATTGTCCATACACAGATCTGGGCCGCAGTCCCAGAATGAGGAAGAACACTAGCACACCAGAGCTTGCAGCTGTGGGGGAGTGGGGACCCTAGTCACAGTTTCAGGATGAAAAACAGTGTTTGTAGTCACTCACAGAAAGAGCACAGGCCAAGAGAGTAGGAAACACACCTCTCCTTAGATCATATACCTTGGTTGAACTGAAAACTTACAGACCCCCAGAACTAGCTCTGAAAACAGCTGCACAAAAAAAATATAAAGTTTGGGAGAGTATTCCCTCCACCCCAAGAGCATAATCTAACTTTAACATAAAGCTAAATATGTTGTAAATGCTGTAAATATGAACAAATAAAAAAATCCTGATCACAGAAAGCTACTATGGTGACAGGGAAATCAAAACATAAACTTAGAAGAAGACAACAAAATCAAACCTGCTACAACAAAAGCCTCAAAGAAAAATATGAATTTATCTTAGGCCCAAAAGGAATTCCTGGAAGAACTCCAAGAAAAATAAAAATCAAATAAGGCAGGTAGAGGAAAAATTGGGAAAAGAAATGGCAGTGATATAAGAAAATCACTTTAAAAAGAGTATATGAAGCTTGGTAAAAGAGGCACCAAAAATACTGAAGAAAATAACACTTTAAAAAACAGAATAAGATAAATGGTAAAAGAAGCACAAAACTCCAATGAAAAGAAGAATGCCTTAAAAAGCGGGAATTGGATGATGAAAAAACAAATGAACAAAAATTCTCTTAATAGAACTCCTTAAAAAAGTAGAATTGGCCAAATGGAAAAGGAAGTACAAAAGATCACTGAAGAAAATAATTCCTTAAAAATTAGATTTGGACAAATGGAACCTAATGACTCCATGAGACAACTATAAGCAATCAAACAAAATCAAAAGAATAAAAAATAGTAGAAAGTTTGAAATAATTCTTTGGAAAAATAACAGACCTGGAAAATAGATTGAGGAGAGATAATTTAAGAATTATTGGACTACCCAAAAACCTTGACCAAAAAAAAAAAAAGACTAGATATCACCTTTCAAGAAATTATCAAGAAAAGTTACCCTAGAACCAGAGAATAAAATAGGAATTTAAAAAAAATACCTGCTGAAAAAGATCCCCAAATTAAAACTCCTAGAAATATTATAGTCAAATTCTGGACCACCTAGGTCAAGGAGAAAATATTGCATGCAGTCAGAAAAAAAATTCAAATATCATGAAGCCATGGATAACACGAGATTTAGCAGCTTCTACATTAAGAGGAGCTTAGAATAAGGGGGCTTAGAATATGACATTATAGAGAGCAAATAACAAAGGATTACAACAAATAAATCACCTACCCAGCAAAATTGAGTACAATCTTTCTGATAAAAATTCGATATTTAATGAAATAGAGGACTTGCAAGCATTCCTGATAAAAAGACCAGAACTGAATAGAAAATTGGACTTTCAAATACAAGATTCAAAAAAGCATAAGAAGGTAAACAAGAAAGAGTAATCATAAAGGATTCAGTAAGCATAAGCTATTTACTTTTCCATATGTGAAGATGATACTTGTGACTCTTAAGAACTTTATCATTTTTAGGTCAGTTAGGAGTATAAATAGACCGAAGGCATTAGTGTTAGTTAACTGTGATGGGATTACATCCAAAAAGAAAAGAAAATTAAGGGATGAGAAAGAAGACTTCACTGAGAAAACAAGTAGAATAGAATAAATTACCTCACATAGAAAAGTTGCAAAAGAGCTTTTATAGAGAGGGGGTATACGTGGTAGGGGTGGTGGGAAGGGCTTCAACTTTATACTCATCACAATTAGCTCAGAGGGAATAACATACACATTCAGTTGGGTATAAGAATCTATCTTATTGGGGCAGCTAGGTGGCTTAGTGAGTAAAGCACCAGCCTTGGAGTCAGGAGGACCTGAGTTCAAATCCAGCCTCAGACACTCGACACACATGTAACTAGCTGTGTGACCTTGGGCAAGTCACTTAACTGGACTGCCCTGCCCCCCCCAAAAAAGAATTTATCTTATCCTACATTGAAGTAGTAGGGGAGAGGGATAAGAAAAATGGTGGAGCTGATAGAAAATAAGGCAGATTAGGGGTTGCCGTAGTCAAAAGCAAAACACTTTCAGGGAGGGACAAAGTGAAAGAAAAGAGAAAAGGTTAAATGGGGGCAGAGATAGGGTGGTGGGAAATATACAGTTAATAATAATAACTATGAATGTGAATGGGATTAATTTACTCATAAATCAGAAGCAGATAGCAGAATGGATTAAAAACCAGAATCCCATAATCAGCTGTTTAAAAGCAACACACATGAAGCAGAAACACATGCAGAATAAAGGTAAGGGGCTGGAGCAGAATCCATTATGCTTCAGCTCATGTAAAAAAAAAAAACAGGAATAGCAATTATGATCTCTGACAAAGCAAAAGCAAAAATAGATGTAATTAAAAGAGATAAGCTGAGAAAGTACATTTTGCTAAAAGGTACCATAGACAGTGAAGTAAGAACAATACTAAATATATATGTACCAAATGGTACTGCATCCAAATTCTTAAAGTAAAAGTTAAATTATTTATAAGAAGGGATAATAAAGCTCTACTAGAGAGGGCCTTCAACTTTCCCCCCTCAGAACTAGATAAATCTAAGCAAAAATAAATAAAAAAGAAGTTAAGGAGATGAATAGAATTTGGAAAAGTTACATATGATAGACCTCTGGTGAAAAATAAATAGGGATAGGAAGGAATAGCCCTTTTTTTCTCAGTGGTACATCATGGATGCACAAACATTGACCATGTATTATAGGACATAAAATCCTCATGACCAAATGCAGAAAAGCAGAAATATTACATGCATACTTTTCAGATTATAATGCAATTCTGTTGCATTCAATAAATTCAATAAAATTACATTCAATAAAGGATCGTCAAAACGTAAATTAAAAACTAATTGGAAACTAAATAATTCTATAGAATGAGTGGGCCAAAGAGCAAATTATGGAAACAATAATTTCTTTAAAGAGAATGAAAACAATGAGACAACATACCAAAATTTATAGGATAAAACCAAAGCAGCACTTAGAGGAAAACTTATATTTCTAAACACATCAATAAAAGAGAAATAACAGGTCAATATCTTGGACAGACAACAAAATAAAAATAGAAAAAAATTTAAATCCCCAATTAAACAACAAATTATAAATCTTGAAAATAAATGGAGAGATTAATGAAATTGAAAGGAATAAAACCATTGAAAAAATAAATAAAAGTAGGAGCTGGTTTTATGAAAAAAATAAACCATTAGTTACTTTGATTTTTTTTTAAAGAAGTAGAAAACCAAATTACTAGGATAAAAAATGAAAAAAGGTGAATTCACTACTAATGAAGAAGAAATAAAAATAAAGAGGAAATAAAATATTAGTAATTATTAGGAGACATTTTGCCCAATTATATGCCAATAAATCTAAGTGAAATGGAAGAATATTTACAAAAATATAAATAACCTAAATTAACAGAAGAAGAAATAGAATACCTAACTAACCACACCTTACAATAAGAAATTGAACAAGCCATAAATGAACTCCCCAAGAAAAAATCCCCAGGACCACATGGATTCAAAGTGAATGCTACTAAACATTTAAAGAATAATTACAAATTATTTAGAAAAATAGACAAAGAAGAAGTCCTATCAGTTTTTTTTTTTACAACACAAATATGGTGATGATACTTAAACCAGTAAGAGTAAATACAGAGGAAGAAAAGCATAGACCCAAATACATATTAGTACAAAAAAATTTAATAAGATAAAGAGATTACAGCAATATATCACAGTGACCATACACTATGACTAAGTGGGATTTATAACAGGAATGCAGGGCTGGTTCAATATAAGGAAAACTATCAACTATCAACATGACCATATCAATAACAAAAGCAATGGAAATCATATGATTATCTCAACAGATGCAGAAAAACCTTTTGACAAAATACAGCACTTATTCCTATTAAAAACACTACAGAACATAGGATTAAAAGGAGCTTTCTTCAAAAGGATAAGTAATATCTATCTAAAACCATCGTCAATCATCACCTGTAATGAGAATAAATTAAAAGCCTTCCCAATAAGATCAGGGGTAAAGCAAAAATTCCCATTATCACCACTATTATTCAATATTGTATTAGAAATGCTCGCCATTTCAGTAAGAGAAGAAAAAGAGATCGAAAGAATAAAAATAGGCAATGAGGAAACAAAATTATCATTCTTTGCAGATGATATGATGGTATAATTAGAAAATCCTAGAGAATTCACTAAAATCTATTTGAAATAATTAACAACTTCAGCAAAGTTACAGGATATAAAATAAACCCACATAAATCATCAACATTTCTATATATTACTAACAAAGTCCAGCAACAAGAAACAGAAAGAGAAATTCCATTTAAAATAAATGTAGATAATATAAAATACTTGGGAGTCTTCCTGCCAAGACAAACCTAGGAAATTTATGAATATAATTACAAAACACTTCATACAAATAAAGTCAGATCTAAACAAAAAGAAAAGTGACAAATATTAAAGAGGAAATTTGGGACACTAATGCACGGTTAGTGGAGTTGTGAACTGATTTAACTATTCAGGAGGGCAATTTGCAACTCTGGGCTATTAAACTAGGTATATCCTTTGATTCAGCAATACCATTGCTAGGTCTGTATCTCAAAGAGGTTCAAAAAAAGAAAGAAAAAAGAAAAAGGAAAAAGATCTATATCTATAGTGTTATATGTATGTATACATATATATTATATATATATATACACACACACACATATATATATATATATATACATATATCTATATATGGAGGGGGGAGGGAGAGAGAGGGAGAGAGAGAAGGAGAGAGAGAGACAGACAGAGAGAGACAGAGACAGAGAGAGACAGAGACAGAGAAAAGGAGGGAGGGAGAGGGAGAGGAAGAGGGAGACGGAGAGAGAGAGAACGCATATGATTGTGATAGAATACTATTGTGCTAGAAGAAATGACTCTAGAGAATATTTTCAGCTAAACCTGGGAAGACTTAAATGAACTGATGCTGAGTTAAGTGAGCCAAACCAGGAGAACATTGGATACAGTAAGAGCAATACTGTATGATGTTCAACTGATAATGCCTTAGCTATGCTCAGCAATACAATGATCCAAGACAATTCTGAAGGACTTATGATGAAAAATGGTATCCACATCCAGAGAAAGAAGTAATGGAGGCTGAATGCAGATTGAAGCATATTTTTTTATTTGATCTGTTTTATTTCACAACATAACTAATATGGAAATAGGTTTTCATGACTGCACATATATAACCTATATCAAATTGCTTGCCTTCTCAATGAGAGAGGGGGAGAAAAAGGTAGAAAGAGAATTTGGAACTCAAAACATTAAAAAATGGATGTTAAAAATGTTTATACATGTAATTGGGAAAAATATATATTTAAAACAAAATGTGTATGTATGTGGAGAGAGAGAGAGAGAAAGAGAGAGAGAGAGAGAGAGAGAGAGAGAGAGAGAATGAAAGAATGAAAGAATGAATATATTTGGCTTGTTTGAATTCTGGTTCGAATACTAACTAGTTGTATAACCTTTGCATGCCTCAGTATCCCTATATGTAAAATGAATATAATAATACTCACACTACCTTATAGAGTTGCTCTGAGAGAAGCACTTTGCAAATTGTATTTGGGAGAATGGAGATGGAACTGGACAAGTGTTTTGCATCCCTGGAGATGGTTATACCTTATTAAAAGTGCAGGAGCAGAGACTGGATGACATTTGTCAGGATTAGGGTAGAAGGCATGCCTGCACTGAGAAGGAGATTGGATTAAATTACCTTTTAGATCCTTTTGCCTGTGATATTCTATGATTATGAAGACATATAAATATATAAGTAGAATATAGGATTGAAGGAATAATGCTTTATTTAAAAAAATCACACTTTATATATTCTGTTAGTCATATGGAATATGTAGCGTGTGTTTTTTGTGTTAGTATAAATATATGTATACAAACATACTGCCTGTGAAATTTATCAGAGAGCATATGGAATTTCATATTTCATTTACATACAAAAGTATATTGTTTTGTAGGATTAGGTTCAATACTTTGCTAGCAGCATTTTTTACTATTGTTACAGTTATTACTTAATTAATGATAAATTTTAATCACTGACCTTAAAGAAAGACAGCCTACAAAAATGGAAATAATACCAGATTTGGAGTCAAAAGAAATGGGTACAAATCCTAGTTCTGATACCTATATGACATTTAGCAAGTTATTTAACTTCTCTGGACTTTAGTTCCTCACCCATTAGATGAGTAGGTTTGACTGCAGAACCTCTACAGTTACTTTCATGCCCAAGGAATGGCCCTCTCCATTCAAAACCAATACATAGCCCAGGAACATAGGCCTCTGTAATTTGTCTTTTTTTGCCTTTATTTTTTCTTCTTCTAGTAGAAGGATATTGAACAAGAATATGATCTTACGAGCTTTGAAAGGTCAAAATAGCAAGCCACCAGGAGTGGAATTAATGACAGGTTTTGCATATAGCCAATCTATCAGACCCCCAAGAATGAGTAGTGAGGAGCAAGCTTCAGGACCACCCCAGTAGTAGTTGAGATGGGAAGTCTTCAGTGAATATGCCTCATTTAGATAAGAATTTGAAAAAAAAACCAATGCCATAAACTCTTATATAGGAACCTATTCACCCCAAAGACCAAGAAGATATAAGGGAGAATGTGTCTCTCCCCCTTCAGTTTTGGGGGATGGGTGGGGATATTTGCACTTTTGTTCTCATAATATTTTTGAAGCAAATATACCTTTGGAAAATCTAATTGATGTAAATTGCTTAAATGTACCAGGGCATGAATTATTACCAGTTAATGGTGAGGGTCCTTGAGCTGATATCAAAGGAGAAATACAAGCCCAACCCCTCACAAGTACCTCTAGAATTTTGAGGGACAAAAGGATGGGCAAGATAGATTTGTCCTGATCCTAAGCCATTCATAGCCGCTCATTGAATCTCTATTCTGTCAGGCAGTAGACTGGCGCAAGATGTGAAATATTCAGCCGTGGAATAGGTTGACACTATCACCTAGTGACTAGGCTTGTCATTTAAGTCTTTAGGCCTCAGTTTACTTATATGTAAAATAAGGGAATAAGGCTAGATAATCTCCCAGGTCTTTCCTACAATTTTAGGATGTTGATTCAAATATATGATCTCAGTATGTTCTAATTATTTAAGCTAGAAAGCCACATAAATTCCTGAAGGAAAACAATGTATAAGAAAAGAATGAAGGTTTTACTGAGAAAACTATAGAAAGAGCAGGGACTACAGGTATCCTTCTCCTTTTGATGTACCTACACAAGAATCAGCTGGATGCATCTTCCCTCCTTGGAGAGCTTTCGTGAAGTATCCCCAAAGTTTTGTTTGGCTGCCCTGGAGTAAGGTAAAAGATGGCAAGACAACCAGGGAAAGACTGGAGATGTTTTCCTAAGCCCCAAGACTCAGTAAGAGATGTTGATATGAAGGGGAGAAGTACAGTCTGAGTGCTGATGGAGGGAGAAGACAGGCAATAGTCATTAACCCAAGTCTATGTGGGCAACATAAGCATTTCAGAGCATCTCTGTCCCATAAGTCTACTATGTAGAATATGGGGCCACAAAGAGTGTGTAGAAGAGAAGCTTAAGATTAATCAAGGGTTTTGATTTAGTTTTCAGGTGAAAAAAACCCACCCTCCAAGGAGAATCTCATACAGTACAATTTGTTGAGCTGATCCCCTAGAAAAGGATATGGACACCATTTTCTGGAGGTGAGTTGAAATGCACAGAATAACTACAAGCAAATATGATTGATAGAAAGTAGATGGAAGAAGGGCATTATTATCTAGTGAGAAAAGGTGACCTTAGAAGACCGCTGAAGCAGAGATAAGAGATGAGCACCAAGAATTAGAGGCTATGAAGGATGGAGGAAGTGGCAAGAAGACCACCGTCTGCTCCAAGTGCAGTAGAGCAGCAAAGGTACAGAGTGAACGAGGCAACATTGGGATGAAATTATTGACAACATCTGCTGGAATTGGAGAGCTATTGGAGGCAAGCAGCATAATACAGGTGAAGAGGTCTAGGAGTGAAGTAGCAATGAAGGATAACAAATCATAACTGCTCCTGAAGAGGGCCATGCTCAGGACATTACTGCAAGTCACAGAAATAGTTGAGATTGAGTTATTCTTTAAGAGATAACTACCTGTGGAGTTATAGATCCACGTTGAATCTGTTTTCATTAACCATTTTTGGATGGAGGAAGGTTCTTTTCTTTTTTCTTTCTTTTTTGTTTTCTTCCATTAACTTCTAAATAACATTGTTTAACTTGTTTCAGCTTTGTGTACTTGTAAAAGAATTCAGTGATTAACCATGGCAAGTGACAGATATGGAAGTTCGCAGATTATTTATAGGGAGGGACAATGAGTCAGAGAAACAAGGGATCCCCAAAGTATATCCAAATCCTCCATGACAGGATAGGTCCTTCATGATGGCTTCACTTGCTTCATTTGATTGTGATTCCCAAATCTCCAAAAGTTTGTCATCTGCCTATCAGTTTTCCTTGGAGGGAAAGTAGTATTATCTTCTTCTGCAAGAAGTCATTAAAAGTAAGTGAGATTTACTGAGATATGTCTGAAAGAGGTGATGGTATTAGATGGTACTTTATTCAAAACTCCTTTCCTGGTGATAAAATTTAGAAAGGTTAAATAGAAATATCATTCAAATTATTAAGATAGAATGGTATTCAATTTACTATTTTATAGTTATATATATATGATATATTTTTATTATACATAATAGAAATGTACTTTAAAATTTCAGGTTAAGAAACATGGAAAAGATTGTATTGGACTTAGAAGAATGGGCTAGCCCACTCCTGCTTGCCTCTATTTAGCAGTGAAGCAGAAACAGGAAGAGTATTTCCTAAAGTCAATGAGCCTTATGATATTTCATGAATAACTATTTCCTTTGCCTGACTCCTAACTCTCACATGTTAACAAACCCTAAATATTATAATTTAGGGGATTTAGCTTAATATCTGTGCTTAACATTGTAAATTAATATGCACATTTAACGGGAGTGTGATTTTAAAATCATGTTACTTTATATGGTATGATTTGAGTCATGTTAAAACTAATTATATCTATTAAGTCTTAGCAGAGGTGGAAAATACACTTTGGCTTCCCTGCTTTGTGTTTGCCCATTTTTCACTCTATCCCCAAGAAATTGAATGATTTCAGTCTTGTAGGGAAACCTGAAGGAGATGGTCTTTTATCTTCTCCTTTTTATTTCAAATTCAGAAATGTAAAGTCCAGACTACAGTGTTTGTTTACCCAGTGGCTAACAGGTTTAAACAAAAATATTTCCTGATTATCATTCCGGCTTTTAGCTAAAAGGCATTACGATCTACTAGTTGCAGTCCCAAGCAGCACAAACCAAAAATTTCCCCCAGCGTCATGGCAGGGGCTAGTTAAAAGTAACTAATGAGGCCTCTACGCTGCCTGCCAACTACCAAGAAACATCCCTCCAATAAGTACCCCATGAAATGATGAGCAGGTTGCTGTCAATTTTCACCTGAACTGGGGACCACTATCTCACCAAAGAGCTCTGCTCCTTTTTATGGGTTTATGCCTGAGGTATTGTTTCAACATGGCAGGTGACAAAAATAGCCAAATGTGAGGAGGCAACCCCAGAATTGATAGATGTAAACAATTAGAGTTAACCTAGAAGTTTTAGTCATTGCATACCATGGGCTTGTCAACACCTCTTTCAGTGGCTAGGGGGAAGGACCCCTAGGCAGCAGCGATGATCTTCATGTTGACAAATTATAAAAGATCATTCTTGGTTGTTACCACTTATGTCTGGCTAGAATTCCAGTTCTCCGGGAAGGTCACGCACATCTATAACTACTTCACAAGGATCATGTTTGTGTTCTTATTATACATAGAGTAACTTTTGTATTATTGGTTAGGGTCAAATTGTGATGTCATAGACAACAGATCACAAACCAGAGTCCCAAGAAGAACTGTACAGAGATAGCATGAGAGTTAGAGCAAGCACTAAGTTGTTTACCAGTCCTGTGGCACTTGAGGCAAATTATTCCTAGTTCTCCTTCTCCCCAGTTAGCATAGGGAGACACATCTAATATCTCAAACTTCCATATTTTTCACACTCATGACATCATTTTAACCTGAACAAACCAACTATAAAGGATCCTCCTTTCAATCAGTCCTGTCAAGGAACCGTTACAGGACAATCAAAAAAAAAAAGATTTAGAATTGAGAGGTCATCCAATCTACCCTATCCCTTTTGGAGATAAGGAAATTGAGGTCATAAAAATAATAAATGATAGAACCAGGATTTGGATACAAGTAGTTTGCCTCCAGAGCCAATGGTCTCTCTACCATGCCAAATATTTCATTTGTGAGAGTTTGGACTAAACTGTAGTGTGGAAATTGGTTTGCTTATCAGTCAAATGGGGATAATAATAAGACCTTCTGTGTTGTTTTGAGGATATAATGAGACAATATTTGTATAGTACTTTGCAAACTTTAAACCACTCTAAAATGCTAGTTATTATTTTTATTTAGATCTGAATAATTGCTAGAAAAGTCCTATCTGTTTCCATCTGACTCCCACTTTCTGATCATGTGACCAAGAAAAGAATAGTCTAGAAAAATGGCAGGAGTATCACCCATGAAGAGAGGCTTTGAACTTACAAAATCCAGAACTGGGATGAATCTGATCCAAACCACTCATTTTACAGATGAATAAATGGAGACCCAGGGAATCTAAGTGAATTGCCAAAGATTAAAGAAGTAGGAAATAAAAAAAAAGATGGGACTTGGACCAAGGTCCATTGACTTAAAATCCAACGTACTTGACATTACACATAGATACCTTTTAACTCGTGAAAAGTCAATAATTTCATCACATTCATAGTTCAGCATGAGCAGTCATGAAATCTAGCCATGAGTAATGTTGAGCTCTGGAATCCTTTATTATTTATAAAACTGTACAATTTTAACTGTAAACAAGAGCTCTTTTATTTGTTCATTGCTGCTGTTTTGTGAATTATTTCAGCAACGGTAAATGCAAGTCCTTCTGTGGTAGGGGGTGAGGGGAGGTCAGGAGGGAACTCCTGTAGTACTTTGTCACAAGCTATCGTCAGTGATGTTGCTAAATTGGCATAGTCAAGGGACTAGAAGTACAGCACCCAGAGAACCTTGCCACTCCTAATTATGTGTGCCACTGAAGAACCCCCTTCCACCTGCAAGTTGTGTATGAGATTTTGAATTCACTTCAGTAACATTCATTGAGCACATTCTATGTACAAAGCACATACAGGATGGGAGGGACTGCAAGGCAGTAAAGATTAGGTCTCAAGGTGGGTTACAGCAGCCCGAGATCCTCCTGACCCTCCTGATCCTCCTGATAGATTAGTCAGTTAGCAAGCATTTATTAAGTACTTGCTTTGTGCCGGGCACTGTGCTAAGTGTTAAGACACAAAGAAAGACAAAAACAGTACCTGCTCTCAATGAAGTGACATTTTAATGGAGGAGATAAAATGAAACCGACCTTATACATACAAGATATACACACAGTGTAAATGGAAGCTATTTTCAGAAGTCACAGTAGTAGTTAGGGGATCCAGGAAAGGCCTCTTGAAGAAGGTGAGACTGGAGCTCAATTTCAAACAAATTCAAGAGGTGGAGGTAAGGAAGGTGATTATTCTAGATTCGAAGGACATTCAATGCAAAGGCAAGAAGTTAAGAGACGGAGTGTCACATGCAAAGCATAACAAAAAGACCAATTTAATTTGTTCTTGATCAGTCCAGGAAAATCTGCCTATGTCAACAAAAAGAAAGCTTTGAGCAATAAAACCTTTGAATCATAGATCTGGAACCTGAAAAACTTTAAAATTCATCTAGCCCAAATCCCTCATTTTACAGATAAGGAAACTGAGGTATACAGAGTTTTAGTGACTTGCCTAAAGTCTACACAGGCAGTAAATAACAGGGTCAGGCTTAGGGAATCCAAATCATCTGACTCCAACTACAATGTTCCTCCAACTATTCTAGGTTATAAAGCAAGCATCTGACCCACAGAGTGAGAGCATGAGACCTCTGTGGCAGAGAAGGGATGTAATGGGAACTCTTATTAACTGAGTTACTTTTCTTCTATGGGCATACTGCATATGGCTTTGGGGAAAGCACTGTAGGCTTTCAGTTGCACAGGGAGGCCCTGCAGCAATTAGAATTCACCTAAAGTTTGTGAGGATGTAACTTTGGGTCACAAAGTCAGAGAGAGAACACAGTGACAGCTAGCTACAGCCATAGTGGATAAAATAACAGCTACAGTCTGAACACTTTTGAACTCTTCCTAATTCCACTTAGGTTTATCTGAGTTAGAAACAGCCTCAACAACTCCCAGAACTCACATCCCCACTGCATCTCACCCAGCTACAGGTGGCTACAACTTTGGTATCACCCCCAATTATTAGACTTTCATTATGTTGAACTATGAATTTCCCCTCACTTCATGTAATCACCTACATTTTCATCTCTCCCTCTGCTTCTTTCCTTTAAATCTATTCTTCATCCTCACTGAGTATTCCAGTTTCTCTAACCCTCACTGTTCTCTCAATTCATCAAGCCCACTATAGGCTCATTCTTTTCCCTTCATAGTATTGTCCCTATGAGTTAACTCTGCACTGTCCTCTATCTATTGATTCCCTTACAACCTTGTCCTTTCATTACTCACATGTTTCTGGTATTCAACCATGGGTTACTCCCACCACTTACATTTTCTTCTTCAACTCCCAAGTTGCTGAATGATGATGGAAGAAGTCATGTAACCATGTCAGCTAGGCCCACCACATATTCATGTGACCTAATGTCAAGTGGGCCCTCACTCCTACACTATGTTTTTTTTTTGTTCTCTGTTGATTAATCCTGTCTCAAACTCCCCACAGCTCTTCCAAATTTTTCTTCTCCCCTCAGCCCCTCCCCCAACCTCAGTCTCTTTCTTTCGCCTGCTCTTAAGACATGACCTTATTTCTTCCTACTTTACTAAGGAAACGAAAGGTATTGATCACAAGTTTCTCTCCACTTTCCTCACCCAGAACCAAGTCTAGCTCTTAAATTATTAATTCACATTCCATTTTCTTAATCCAAGCCAATGAAAAGAATCAAGCATTCTGCTCTTCCTGACACCAAGGTCCTAAATCTTCCTTGAGATGGGAAGAGAATAATCGATCAAAATGCTGGAGCTCAGAAAGGAGCTTACAGAAAAGTGAAATGGCAGGTCATGCAGAAGGTTCTGGTGATTAACTGTACCATTGTAGTATTATGGAAAGATATTTGGTTTGGGAGTCTGAGAAACTGGGTTCAAATTCCAACTCTGCCTTTAGTACCTGTGTGAGATAATAAGGCAAGTCATATCCCCCTCCCAGGAATGAGTTTCTTTAGCTGGAAGAAGAGGAGTTGGATTAGAAGGCTTCTTTTTTTTTTGGAGGGGGGAAGGCAGGGTAGGCAATTAATGTTAAACGACTTGCCTAAGGTCACACAATTAGTATGTCAAGTGTCTGAGGCCAAATTTGAACTCAGATCCTCCTGACTCCAGGGCCAGTGCTCTACTCCCTGTGCCACCTAGCTGCCCTGGATTAGAAGACTTCTAAGCCCTCTTTCAGCTCTAAATCTATTACCCTATCTTACTGACCATAAAGACCAGGTGGTGCTTACTCCTTGCCAAAGCTAACTTGTCTACACATGCCTTTGATCCCCATCTCTTCCTGCCTGTCCCTTCTAGGAGCTTGCCCAGTTGATTATTATTCTTTCCCTCTCATCTTCAACCTTTTCCTATCTATTACCTCCTTACCATGGTCTATAAATATGTTCAATTTTGTCCTATTCCAACAATAAACAAAAAACCCTCAATCTATCAACAGGGAATCTCTCCTCTCTTTAATAGCCAAAATCCTAGGGAGGATCCTCTACTCCTACTACCATTACTTTTTACCACCTTCTCAACTCCAAGCTGACTTCTGGCCCCACCTTTGGATAGACTGCTCTATCCATTGTTACCAATGATCTTTTAGGTGCTCAGTCTAATAGCTTTTCTCATGAAATTATTATTATTGTCCTTGGTCTCTCTACAACTTCAGATATTTCTGAGAATCCTCTCCTTGTGGATATTTTTCTTTCCATCACCTTCTGTAACACTGCCCTTCCTTGTCTCCCTTCTGACTTACGTGACTTTCCCCTCCTTAGTCTCCTTTGCTAGTTCATTTTTTGACTCCATTTAAACATGGCTATCAATCAATGATTTGGTACTCTCTTCTCTTCATATATTTTTTAGCTTCAGTCTCATCTACTGCCATGGGTACAATGATCATGCCTATGCAGAAGACTTCCAAATCTTCATATACAACCTTAATGTTACTTCATAACTTTAATTCCACATAATGAACTACCTACTGGATAGCTCCATTTAGATGACCTATTGTCAAGTTAGTGTTAACATGCCTCAAACTAAACTTCAAGCTTTAAATCCAAAAGTATCCTGGATAGGTTGAGGAGTTATTGGAAAGTGGTACTGATGAGTTTTTTTTTTAAATGCATCTAGAAGACATTTTTTAATAGGAAGGCAAGAAGAACTCTAAAACTGAGGGTGGGAGAAAATCTCCCAATCCCTGGTTCAGTGAATATCAAATTTTTTAAGTAATATTCTCTTCCCCTACATTAACTAAAATATTAAATGCAATTCAATAAAAAACCAATTGGTTTCTTTAAAGAACTAGGTAAAAGCACAGAGATTAATTACATCTGACTTGTTTTTAGTTAAAAGACAAAATTTGGGATGATGAATGTACTTAAAAGCTAGTTTGTTTATTGGGAATAATATGGGAAATTGGGAAAAGTTAACCTCAAGGAACCAGAAAGAGTATTGAGATATATCTGTGGTTGGTAATCGACTCTTAAGACAACTTAGTTTTACCTTTTGACTTAAGATAAATTTTTCAAATGCAATCCAGGTTCAAAAAAAAGAGTGAAATTTTTCTTAGATCAATTTTTTGTATTAGTGTGAAGTTACTGAGCATTGGGAAATCCTTAACAACTTTATTAGCCAGTTAAAAGGTTCTTGCTTTCTTTCTGCTTAATAACTAGTTAGGGAGTTGAATTTCTTAAAGGTTTTCAGAAATAAAGGAAGGAATTTATAAGGTCATGTCTCAACCTTTTTTTTTCCTTAGGACTTCTGCTAAGATGAATTAAAGCTTATAATCTGAGATGCAAATTTTTCCTCCAATTTTGAACATTAGAACAATACTGAGGTATCAACAATGTTCTCATTTGTACTAAGTAGATGAAAGCTTTATGGTATGATGAAAGTTTTTTATAGAAGGCTTTGATACTTCAGTTTATGTTAGTCGAAGTACTTTCCTCCCCTCAATTTACAGAATCACAGTATTAGAAGGAACCTCAAAGATCATCTAGTTTAACCTGTACATGAAAAAAGACTCCCTTCCAAGGCATTATTTGAAAAGTCATCATACAACTTTTAATTATGTCCTCTCCTCCTAAGATATCCCATGCCATTTCTGGACAGCTCTACTTTTCTGGAAGGTTGTTTGCTATGCTTTTGTTACTGTAGTTGTTCATTTGTTTTCTTTCTTTACATTATCTAAAGATTCCACTTTATATCTTCTACTTTTCAGCTCTGCTTTCTGGGGTTGATCAGAACAAGTCTGACCCTTCTTATATATTATAGTCTTTGAAATACTTCCCAAAATCAGATATGTAAAGCTGAAAGAGCCTTTAAATGGCTCCTAATATGACTATTTTACTTTACGGATAAGGAAATTAAGTCCTAGAAAGGTTAAATGAGTTGTCCAAAGTAGTAAACTTCATGACTAAGCTTGCAACTCAGGTCCCCTACATGTCCTGGTCTCTCACCACTAAATAGCAGCTAGGCAACTAGTTGAGCAAGTGGATAGAGTGCTGGGCCTGGAGTCAGGAAAATTTAAGTTCAAATCTAGTCTCTGAGACTTACTAGCCTACAAAATGACCTTAGGCAAGTCACTTAACTGACAGTTGCCTCAGTTTCCCTACCTGTAAAATTGGGATAATAATAGCACCCATCTCCCAGGGTTGTGGTGAGAATCAATCAAGATAATATTTGTAGAGTACTTAGCACAGTTTCCAGTACCTAGTAGGTACTATATAATTGCTAGCTATTAATATAATTAGCTAGCAATATGTTGTTAATTAACTAGCAGTAATATGTTGCTAATATTAAAAACATCAATATAACTTTTATTAATTACTTAAAATTAATGTTTTGATGTTATTAACAAATGTATAAAATAGATAGGGGTTATTAATAAATATTGTAATAATTAATAATATAAACCACACTGGTTCTCAGCTGTCATCTCTCCCTAAATATGCTTTTCTCTAAGTCAAACATCATCGGTGCCTAAAATTTCTCATGTCCTTCTATAATGTGATTTCTACACTCTACCCTCCTCTGAATATGTTTCAGCTCATTGACATCCTTCCTGAAAAGTGATAACTAAACCTGAACATGAGCCAGTTACTCTCTGACTAATGATATTCCTGAAACATACAATACAATCACATTTCTACTTCTGTACTTGAGGTTCCCCTAGATGTATTAATACAGTTTAAAAGTGCCTTTCACTCACTTGGCTGTCATATCACATCACTGACTCATTGAGCTTGTAGTTCACTAAAGTCTAATGGGCGTTACCTCACTCAAAGTGAGAACCTGAAAAGGCCTTAGCCTAAAAGGGCTGGGATCTCCCATCGCATCCTGAGCCATCTCTAGGCATCCTGATGAGTATCTGGCCACTGGACCCAGACAGATGGCTCTGGAGGAGAAAGTGAGGCTGGTGACCTTGCACAGCCTTCCCTCACTCAAATCAAAGTCAACTGTAAGTCATGTCATCATTTCCCTAATATCATGGTTCTCTTTGAAAAGGAAGGACACAACAACAACTACTACCATATCTTTTTTTCAAATGGATTTCTGTCAAGTCAAAGCTTCCCGCATCTTATATTTGTAAAGTTGATTCATTGGGAGACTTTACGTTTATCTCTACTGCATTTTATCTTATTAGATTTAGCTCAAAGTTCTAGCTGTTCCTAGGATTCTGACTCCATAATCTAAGTGTTAGTTACCCTTTCTTGCTTTGTGTTAATCTGCAAATTGGTTAAAGAGTGTGTTAACTTAGATAATCTAACAATCTTACAAGTATGTAATAAGTTCTTAATAGATACAAGGCACTGGGACAGTCACTGAGGATGCAAAGACAAAAGTAAAAGCATCTATGGCTCCTAAGAGACTTACAGTCCTTTGGGGTATGTAAAGGGGACAGTAGGTAAGTATATAGATGATTAGTAATTATGCTTTTACACAATCATTGATAAAATGCTAAATAGTCCCCTCTTCCCACACTGCTCCCATTGATGAAAACTGAAACAGTAGGGAATGTTTCGATGTTGTCTTCATATCTCAGAATCTAGCACGGACCCTGGAACATGCTTAATTGATGTATATTATGTTCTGTGTGGTTTTCAGCAAGCTTGCCAAGAATTTTTGGATTTATAGCTGTAAATTACATAGCCAAAGATACCTTCTCAATATTCACCGAACATCAAATTCTAGAAATGAATGAAACACATATATATGGACTCAAAAATTAAATAATAGACAAGTTTTCAAAATAGAAATGAAAAATTAAGCAAGCTAGCTAGCCAATGCAGAAAGGATTTCACATAATAGTATATTCAGAGCATATTATGGTTTTTAAACGAGAAAACATTAATTGAAAGGTGAAATTATTGTGAAAGGGAAGGGTATCGCAGTAGACAGCTCATTACCTTTGGGGGCAGGAATGGAAATTTGTAAAATCTCCTGGTATATATTTAAATTTCCAATAGATCTAAAATCTTCACAGGGTTACAGGGTCAGGTGAGAGGCAGGAAAGAAGGATAGACTTAATGTGATTCTTCTATTTCCTACAGTTAGTTAAATTATATTCTGTTTTCTGGAGGAAGTATAGACCTTTCATTAATTCCTACCTTATTCTCCTAACTTCTTATAATGACCCCTCTATCAGCCCAAAATTCTAAAGTGGTAGATAGTTAGCGAGATTAGGTTTCCTACTAAACAGAGGGAATGGCGGGGATGGGGAACATTGAGAGGTGTGCTGGTAAATATTTAACAACCAGATATCTAGGGGGAAATATACTGAGATACACCTTTAAGATTAATCTGAATTATTAACATTTTCTCTATCACTTCTTAATGCAAGATAACAAAAAAACCCAATAAATCAAGCCCTAATTTGTAGCATTTTCTGATTTCTGAAAAGTAAATGGTCATAATGAAAGTTTAACAATCATAGAGATTGGAGCTGGCTCCAGCCTATCCCTCGATCCATAAACAGAAAATGATTGTAATATTCATGATCTGTCCAGAAAATCTCAAAAAGAGTAAATCCTTGGGAAATTTGATGTGAAAAAGCTATATGTAAATAAGAGAATACGACAATACTTATCACGCTTTGCCGTCTTCATAAGAAAGGAATGAAAAGGTAAACTGAGAGAAGTGAGACAAAAGATACCATCTTCCTAGAATGGATAATCAAAAAGGAAGTCTGATGTCAAGAAATTCAGACACCAGGGTCTTTAAACTTGGTAAATTCCTGTCACTCTCATGGGTGAGAAACATTTTTTAGTGTTGTTGTTGACATATTATCATGATGCTCAAAAGTGTATTGTGTGTGTATACCTGTGTATGTATGTGTGTATGTATATATATGTATATATATATATATGTGTGTGTGTGCGTGTGTGTGTGTATGAAACATAGATGAAAGTGAGAATATTGTTTTATCTCACTAAAGTGATATCTGAAGATAAGTAGTTCATATGTCTAAAGCATTCGAAGGCATAAATGTAATAAAAGTAGTAATTATTACAATCAGAATGGCTTTTAAAAATTAAAAGAACATAATTATATGTATCCTATTTGATTTCATAAAACCTATCTAATTCCTTAATATCAACATAGTAATATTTCATTCCCATCATTTGCCTGTTGAAACTAAATGCCAGCTAATGTCTGAAGGGAACAATTATCAAATCCATGAATTATCCTTCTGTTTGTCCATCACAGAAACTAATGGGTCATGCTTTGATTGTAAGACACTGGTAATCTTTAAAGTTTTGGGTTTTTTTCATAGTTGGAATTAAAGGATAATTTATTATTTTCTCCAATTGCTCTTTCCTGCTGAGGACATTATGAAACTTCTGTCTTTTTAAAAAAAATGGAGGAATTTGGTCCATCTTTATTACCAAAAATGTCTTTCATTTCTATAACCTAGAACCCTGGATTTTTAGAGCACAAGACAATATGGTACAATGAGAAAAGCATTAAAGTAGAAGTTTAGAAGCATGATTTCTTGCTCCTGTTCAGCCTCTAAGTAACCTTAAGTAAGTCATTATATCTCCATGTACTTCAATTTCTTCATCTGTAATATGAGGGATTAGAACTAAATAAACTCTAAGCTCTCTTGTAGCTCTAAAATTCTATTTTTATTCTACTTTTAAGTGGACTCACCTAGTCCAATGCCTTAAACTTTGCACATGAGGAAAATGAGACCTAGAGGGGCTGAGAAGCTTGCCCCAAATCACACTACCCATTATAACCAAGCAATACTAGAATCTAGGCTTCCCATAAGACCAGTGTTATTCATTCTTTTCACCACTTAACACAGTTCCTGACACACAGTAAATCACTTAATATTTATTTACTGATTGTTTATTGATTGACAGTACCAGACCAGTTCTATCAGTTAAAACCATCACCATTAAAAACGATTGCTACCAATCTGTGGTTCTAGAATGATGAATGATGACAACATAGCAGAAGGGGAAAGTTTATAGGTTGAGAGATTTGAAAGAACCTTAAAGTCCATTGGTTCTACCCCATCCTCAAAGGTTGGGGATAAAAGTACAAAGAATGAAACAATCCTCACTCAAAGGGAGCTTACATTATATTAGGAGAGACAAGAACTTATGTAAATGTACAAAGCATGAATATAAATGTCATTTTAATAAATAATTGCATACAGAATAGTCATACACAAAATAGTTTGAGAGAGAAGTACTAGCAACTGAGGAAACCAGGAAAGCTTTCACATAGATTGTCCCTGAGCTTCAACATAAAGGAAAAGAGGGATTCTTTGAGTGAGGGAATGCCAAGCAAGGGGGCAGCCTGTGCAAAAACATGGAGGCAAAAGACGTGGTATCGTGTATAAGGAGTAAAGACAAAATCAGTTTGGCTTGATGGGAAAATGTAGGAGGGAGAATAAAAAAGTAAGAAAGAAGGTGCAGAGATAGGTTGGGGCCAGAGTGTATAGGATTTTCAAAACTAAACAGGGTTGTTTTTGTTTGATCCCAGAGGCAATAGAAAGCCACTGGCATGGACGAAGTAGAGGAGATACGTGGTAAGATCTGAGCTTAAAGAATATTAATCTGGCAGCAGTTCGTAGGATGGAGTAGAAAGGTGAGAGGGTTGAGATAGGGAGACCAATTAGGAGGCTGTTTCAAAATCTAGGTGAAAGGTGATAAGAGATTGAACCAAGGTGGTGCCTATGGGAGAAAAGAGAAGGGGTTGGATGTGAGTGATATGAAAGCAAAAACTGTAACATTGGGTAACTGATTGTATATGTAGTATGAGAGAATGAGAAGTTCAAAATAATGTCAAAATTAAGACCTTGGGAGAATAAAAAGATGGTGGTGCCTTCAGTAACTATGGGAAGTTTAGAAGAGGGTGGTTTGGAGCAAAAAGATAATGAGTTCAGTTTTGGACATGCTAAGTTTGAGATGTCTCTATGATATCTAGTTTGAAATGTCCAATAAGCAGTTGATGATATGAGATTGAAACTCAAGGAAATAACTGAGCTTTGTGTATGTGACTATGTGTACACATATACCCATAGATGCTTCACATAGACATAGACATACATACGTGTGTGTGTGTACATATACATATTTATTTATATGTATGTATGTGTGTGTATATATATATGTATATATATGTGTGTGTGTGTATATATATATGCAGCCTAGCACAAGGGTGGGGAATCTGCAGCCTCAAGGCCACATGTGGCCTTCTAGGTCCTTGGGTTCAGCCCTTTGACTGAATCCAGACATACACAGATGTGTATGTCATTAGCATAGAGATTATAGTAAAACCCATGGGAGCTGACAAAGTTACCAAAAGAGGGTATAAGGAGAGAAGAAAAGAAGAGCTAAGAAAGAACTTGTGGGCACATCCATGGTATAGGGAACAGGGGGAAGGGGAGGTTGATATAACTGATGAGCCAGTATTTTATAGATGAAGTAAAGAAACAAAGGTTTATGTGACTTATCCAGATCCACAGAGCTGGTAAGTATCTGAGGGTAGGACTTGAATCCAGGACTTCCTAACCTCAAATTCAGCATCCCATCCACTAGTTCATGTTCTTTCTGCTTAGATATTAAAATCATCTCGGCCCTGATGTTTTAATGGAACATTTCTTCAGTGCTGATTTTGTGCTACTAATATTACTTTCGTTTTTGACCTCTTCAATCTAGAGAAGAAAGAGAAACAAAGTAGAGGGGAGGGAGAGGAGGTGGCTGAAGTTTGGTTTAAGCCTGACAGTTCTAATAGCAGTGGGATGTCTTTTGCTTGTCTTTAGTAGGCAAAGATTAAGACCCAGTTGTTTCCTATGCAAAGAGAATGATGTGGCCTGTCAAAGAGGATCTACCATGAAAAGAATTGAGCTCTGAAAAAACAATACATCTTTTTTATTTATGTTTGGCAGAGCAATTTTTAGTAGCTGCTTTTAAAACGTTCCTAGTGATTTAGGAAGAAGAAAAAAATATTTGGCAGAAATCATTACTGGAAGCAGTATTCAAGGGAGGCAAGCCAGTTGGGTGATTTAAGAGATATGTTTAGATCTACTCATCCTGCTTATTGGAGGTTTATGGATATGCACAGCAAATCTCCAGGTATAATTGGACATGAGTCTGCTTTAAGCCATGAATATAGGAAAAGATCCTCTTAGAAAGTCTGCAAATTCATACAAAGGTCCACACCCTCTTAAACCTTCCAGGAGTCCTCTTAAGCCCCATAGAAATACAAAATTCTGAAAGAGCTATTCATGGAATTTTGGAGGTGCAAATCTGAGAGGCAGTATGATACGGTGGAGAGAGTTCTAGTCTTAGAATCAAGAAGACCTAGGTATGAATCTTGCTTCAGCTGCTTAGTAGCTCTGTGCCTTAGTGTGTTCCTTCATAAAATGGAGCTAATAATACCTGTAAGTAATTACCTCACTGGGTTCTTGTCAGAATCCAAAGAAATAACATAAAGCACTTCTTAAACTTTTAACCTTAAAGTAATGAATTAATGTCAATTATGATTGTCCAGTCCCAGACCCTTATCTAATGTAAGGATCCTTTCTATGGTATTTCAGTCAAGTGCTTAAAAACAAAATGTGTAGCCCTTGGCCCTCATCCTAAAGAAGCAAAGGGAAAAATGTATTCTACCAAGCATTTGAGGGCACAAAATAAATGCGTACACACATTTAAAAATACCCTAAGTATTTTAATTCCCCCTCAGATTCCTTTTTCTGCACACTCTGAATTGGTAAGCATACACTTCCTGGTCTGCAGGGCCTTCTTAGCAGAGTAGAAATGCAAGGTCCTGTCTGGTAGGTATATTAAAATCTATATTGTCAGAGAATCATAGATCAAGGGCTGGAAGGGACCTCAGCAGTCTTTGGTTCCAACCCCTCCATTTCACAGATAAGAAAACTGAGGCCCAAGGAAGTTAATTCACTTGACTAAGGTCACATGAGTAATAAGCAACAGTGGGGTTGGAGGTGATTTGAACCCATATCCCCCAATTCCAGAGTCAGTGTGTTTCATTGTACCCTACTTCTTCCCTCACACAATTCCTAATAAGGTTTTCTTTGGGGTCAGATTAAATCTGAAGTTCTAGGAAATGTCTTTATGGGGGAGAGTCATTTGAGACTATATAATTTTATAAGAATACCCAGGCTTAGCTTGAGCCTATCAGGATACCCCAAATGAATGAGAAACTCTAGGGAGAGCTGACTTCCTGCCTGTCTACCCAGGGACTGTCCATATTTCGAGAACCTTTTCAATGGCTTTGTATCAAAATCAAAAATTTCTTAAGTAAACAGAGGTCACGTGGCCCTCCACATGTTCTCTCCATCCACCCCCCCCCCCAAAAAGTCACCACTGGGCTTCTAACAAGCCTTAATTCACACCACCTCTTCTCTCCTTCAATTGGAGGGCTAAATGATGGAGTACTAAACTCCTCTTAATGCCCTCCTTTATGGAAAGCTGAAACTGAACTCTACTGCTCTGTCTGGTTCCAACTCCACAGAATAAGAGGCTGAGTACCCTCTGGTGTCCTGTCCTTGTTCCACCCCGCCCCAACCCCCCATTTTCTTGATACCTTTTGTCTATTGTCTCCTCCATTAGACTGTAAGCTTCTTGAGAGCAGGAATTGTCTTTCTTTTCATTAATTGTATCCCCAGTGCTTAGCACAGTGCCTGACATATAGTAAGTGCCTTATAAATGTTTATTTTATTGGATTTGATTGGATACTAGGAGTTATCTTCTCACTTCCCTGTCATCAAACTAGCTGTCAAACAAAGCCTCTTCACATGCTGGGAGTAAACCTGTAGGCAATGCTTTACCTCATCTTCCCCCCACACACATATACACACCCCAGAAGCACTAGCTGTTGTTATTTCTGAGCTATGAGAAGAAGCCAACCTTATAGCCTGGAATTGCTGGCCCATAGTGAATACCCTCCAAGCTGCATCTGCAGCTGTCCCTGTTTACCAAATCAAATTAAACTTTTTTTTCACCTCTTCTAGGCTAACTTGAATTGCTGGAAATGTTTATGTATGTTCTCTGATTTCTGACTCTTGCTCTTTTACGTCATAGTGTTTGAAGCTGACAGGGGAGCTTGGATTATTCAAATAAATAATTAATCACTATCAAGTAATATTTTTACACCCCTTATAAATGTTGAAATATAAAAAAAAAAACCAGCCAGATGCCCTAGGGTGTAACTTACCTTGGTATAGTATTGGACCTTCCTTTATTCAAACAAATGCCTTCTTTTGCCCTTTCTACACTCTAGTTTCTGTACTATATAGGCCCTTCTCCATAACCCCCCCAACCTGGCAGATCAAAGGCATAGAATTATATAAGCTCTATGTTCTTTAAAGGAGGAGACCACAGGATTCTCAACACCTCACATCATATTTGGTATCTTCTTTCAAAAGTATATCTCAAGACTATTTCTTCCCATTTTGTAATAACTTACCAAAAGGCTGGTATTTGGGTAAAAATAAACAATGTAACAATGAATATGATAATACCAGGAAAAGGGAGACCTGTAGGAAATGGTTTTCTATGTTTCAAAGCTAAATTTGAAGAGACTTCAGGTAAGTCTTTAACACCTACTATTCTCTAGGGATTTGTTTTCCTGAATGTGAGTTTATACCTCCTACTTAAGCTACATAAGAAATGCACAAAACTTAGCATATAGCAACATGATATGGATATATAATAGTTTTGTGGAGGTTTTTGGAAAATTTAGTTCAGTAAGCACTAAGTACCTACTGCACAGGAAGTAGAGATACAAAAGACAACATGAAAGTAAGTCCCTGCCCTCAAATAGTTTACACTCTGAGACAATTAAAACAATTTAAAATAGTGAATTTATGAAACATAGAGAAGACTAATAACTAGGGAAGGACAGCACAAATTCAACTTAGAGTCAAATGAGCATGGCAGGAATTGTGGAAGAGAGGTGGGCCAGGACTTTAGATCTAATCCCTTGGGAAAGAAAGAAGGCCATGGTGTAATTGTTCTAAACCAGGAAAGAGGATCTCAAAGCCAGTGCCATGAATAGAGAAAAGAGCTGTCATTCCCTAGTAGCAGGACACCAGGTAAGATAGGCTAGGTTTGTACAAGGACACCACAGTCCTTCTAAGAGTGCCCTGAACCTAGTCCTAACACAAAATTCCTGAAAGTAAGACTGAATGAATAAACAAAGATAAAGAATTATTGTGATGCCAGGAATGCTTGAGACAAAAACTTGGAAGAAGAAAATAATTTCAAAATACCTACAAGCAACACTTCAAACAATAACATAGTTAAGTACGAGATAAATTAGAATTTCTTTGTGAAGTGATTCAAGACCTTAAAAAATGTAAAAAGTGTTACAAAGTGATGATAGAGGAAATATTCGAAAAGAAATGAGAACTGTGAAAGAGAAACTTGGAAAGACAATTAACAGTTTAACACAAAAGGTTCAAAACCTTGCCCAAGTAAAAGACTCCTTGAAAATTAGAACTGACTAAATATAAGTTATTAGAACTGACTAAATATAAGTTAAGTACTCTACAAGGCAACAAGAAATATTAAAACAAACTAAAAAGATTGAAAGAACAGAAAAAAATATAAGATGTCACATAGCAAAAACAGTTGACCTGGAAAACATATCAGGAAGATACAATTTGAGAATCATTAGACTACCTAAAGCTATGACCCTCTCCCCACAAAAAAATAAAAATAAAAAAAGGTCTGGACATTTTAATAGATCATGAAAGAAAACTGGTTCAATCTCTTTTACGTGGAGGAAAAAGTGAAATTAGAATCCACCAGTCACTTTTTCAAAGAAACTCCAAAGTGAAAACTCGTAGGAGAATCATAGACACAGGTCAAAGAATAAATATTATAAGCTGCCAAAATGAATGAGTATAAGTACTAAGGAACTATAGGGCAGGCAAGAATTCATGACCAAACAAAGAATAGAAAAAATCACAGAGAATGGGCACTCTTGATCATGTAAAATTAAAAAGTTTTATCCAAACTAATCCATTGCAACTAAGATTGGAAAGTTAACAGGGGGAGGGAGTCATTGCAGCAAGTTTCTGTGATAAATGTCTCATTTTCAATATATATGAGGAACAGAATCAAATATATAAGAATAAGAGCTATTCACCAATTTATAAATCATCAAAATATATAGACATATAGCCCCATGGAAAAAAATATGGCCCTAAGCACTAATAGATATAGAAATTCAAATTAAAGCAAAACTGAGGTTTTATCTCATAACTGTCAGGATAAAGTAGATAAAAATGCTGAAGGATCTATAAGAGAACAATCACGCTGATTCACTATTGGTGGAACTATTAATGTTCCTGTCATTCTTGAAAGCAACTTGAAATCATGCCCTCCAAAATTATTAAAATATGCAGACTCTTTGACCCAGACAGATGTAAAAGATCTATACCCTAAAGAGATCAAAGAGAGATAAGGGCCTATGTATGCACATATATGTATACATATATGCACATATTTCAGCTTCTTTTGTTATGGCAAAAAATGCCCATTAACTGGAGGATGGCTGAATAAATTATGATATATGAACGTGAAAAAAAATATGATTCATACTGCAAGAATTGATGAAAGAGACATTTTCAAAGAAATCTAGACTTTTAAGAACTGGTACATAGTAGAGTGAACAGAACCAGGAGTAGAACTTATACTTTAATATCAACACTGTAATAAGGAAATTTTTTGCTAAACTCAAGAACTCAGATCAATACAGCGATGAGCCATGTTTCCAGGGGACTGTTGATGAAGAATGTTACCCGTCTCCTCACTAAGAGATGATAGACCAATATGCAGAATGAGACCCACATTTTTTGACTTGGCCAATGTGGGGATTTGTTTTGTTTGGTTATCCTTATTTATTGCAAGGTATTTGCTTTTCTTTTTTCAGGGGTGGGAGGAAGGTAAAAAAATAATAAATGCTTGACAATTTAAAAAATCAAATTTAATTAAGATAGAAACTAAGGGGAATCAAAAAAGACTCCTTCTATCAAGTTATGTCTAAACTAAGCCTGGAGGGCAGGGACTATTTCATTTTCTTAATTAGTATTCTAATCACCTAGCCCAGAACAGATGCTTAAGAGATCCTTGTTGATTAATTGGTTGACTGATTAACAGAAGCTGTGGATTCTAACAGGCAGAGTTGAGGAGGGAGCACATTCCATAAATGTAGGATAGCCTGTGCAAAGGTATGTGTGACAAGCCATAAAAAGTGTAAGTAAAAAGTAAGTATAGTTATATCATA
Organism: Phalanger gymnotis; assembly: GCA_028646595.1. Taxonomy (NCBI): domain Eukaryota; kingdom Metazoa; phylum Chordata; class Mammalia; order Diprotodontia; family Phalangeridae; genus Phalanger; species Phalanger gymnotis. The sequence goes on from CM053623.1 coordinate 99,108,423, forward strand.
AGATACATGGAAGGTGGTAAAATATAAAAGACTGGATAGGCTGAATAGAATCAGATTTTAAATGGCAATAACTCATTAGACAAAATGGAAAAAGCTGCAACTTTGTTAAAAAAAAGAATACCTCAAAATTGAGAAATATATGCAATGAACTAGACAAAGTTGATAATGGTGCAAGTGAACTGTTTGGGATATATTTATTAAGTTTTTTTTTTCTTTAAAGTCACCTTTTTCATAATAATCAACATCAACCACTACAATTGCCACCCAAGAATGCCAGTACTCCCAGACCACTGCCCCTGCTTTAAATCCAACCCCTACAGTCATCATCTGGGGAAGTAATTGTTATAGAAAAGAGACTAACTATCTCTAATTACCAACCAAATGCCACATATAGAGGAAGCAAGCTAGCATTGCTGGTGTAGCAAAGCACCCTGAGAGAGTTATAGGAGGCAGCATGTGTTGGACAAACCAAGCAACCATCACTAGCTCAACCACCATCTCCCCTCAGTCTCTGGTGGAAATAGCCCAGGACCCTCAATCCAAGAACAGAAAATAGCAGTGCCGCCTAGACCACTAGCAATGCTTCTGATCTGGTCCACACAGCCATCATTGAGGAAAGAAGTCTCTGTGGAAAAGGGTCCAAGTTTCTCACCATCACTAATACCAACTACTGACCAAATGTCACCAATGGGCATATAAGTACAAGAATTCTGAGAATATCTTGCCCCCACACTAATGTCCTTCTTCATTTCCAGTCCAGCCCCTGAAGCCATTACCCTGGGAAGCTACCTCAAGAGAAATGTGATTTGGCAACTGTTTCTGCAGATACTAAGGCCACCACTTCCTTGGCAACAACAATTGAAGTCCCAGAAATAAAGCTCTTGACACCAAAGTCCCTGACTTTATTAAATGGCTCAAAACTAGAATCAAATAGGATTTTTATCAGTGAAAACAACATTAAAGACCCATTACCATCTGCTTTGCTGCTGTGCCCTAAGGATCATGGGATTCCCCCATCTGACTTACAGCTGAAATCTCTGATATGCATTGTCTCTCCTGTTGTATAGTGAATTTGTTCAGAGGAGGGACTATCTGTCCTTTTCTACTTGTAAATCTTTTGCTTAGCACAATGCCTTGACTATAATGAGCATTTAATACATGCTTTTTCAATCATGCATCCATTCATTCATTCTTTCATTTATACATCCATTCATTCAAAATCAATAGATTCATTCTCTTCATTCAGGGTGTTTAAAATCTAATAGGAAGATGATATGTGTATCTACATGAGTTTAGCATATGTTCACATAAGTTATAAACATAAGTCTACTGTTGTGATATTTTCAAGTGCTTATAAAATCATATACTATAAAGTTATAAACTACAGCTCTGTGGAAGGAAAATTTATAAACTATCATTTAACTAATTAGAAGACCCAGAGAAAATTGCATGTGGAAAGCAAATATTTGCCCTGTGTCCTCTAAAAAAAGAAATATCTTTCAATGTTTCCAAAGGCTAGAATTTGACAGTGTAAATTTTCATAATTTACTATCTAAAATTTACCTTTTCTTTCTATATAGAAGCACGCCCTGAAAGAGAGTGGCATAATAACTGAAAAGGGATCACAAATTAGTGTTAAGCTAATTGTAAAAGACGTGGCCACTCCAGGTGATCTCCTTAAGAGTTACAAACTGGGGTAGCTAGGTGGCACAGTGAGTAGAGCACCAGCCCTGGGGTCAGGAGGACCTGAGTTCATATCTGGCCTAAGACACTTGAAACACTTACTAGCTGTGTGACCTTGGGCAAGTCACTTAACCCTGATTGCCCTGCTTTCCCCCCTCCAAAAAATATTTTTTTTTAAAAAAAGAGGTACAAAATGGTTTCTTGAATTAATCAGACAGGAAACAATATTATAATGAAAAATGATGTCATACCTCTGTGGGCCCTTTAAGAGCAACTCAATTCTTGACCCCAGAAACAGGGAGAAGTAAAGTAGAAGAATGGAAGCTGGAGGAAATCACATAGGACGAGACTTTTCTTCAATTTTACAGTTAATTGAACACCTTATTATCTCATAAAAGTTAATCATCTCCAACTACAGCAATTGAATTTGAGAGCAGGCAACAACATATCACTTCCCCTCTTATGTTTTTTTCATTGCTCTTCATTGAAGAGATTCACTTTAAATTGACCCAGATACCTGAAGTATGTTCCTAAAACACAGCACTTTCTTTAAAAACTTCTAGGGTATTGTTTCTAGGATAAAATACATTTAGTGTTCTTCCCTAGAATTGTAACTAAAGACACATTCATCTGGAGTTAGGGGAATTTTGAGGCTAGTCCTCATCATTATTACAGTTAGTCCTGGTGATCCTATTTGGTATAGGTTCCCAAATCAGACATGGTGCAGGCAATGTACCCCAGTTGAGTACAGTTGCATCAGTATGACAGGAAGAGTTGTTGCTCCTTCATTTTTGAAGAGGACCAATGACATCACAAGGGTGATGCCTTGACTTGGATATGAATTGGATTTAAGTGAGGCAGAATTGTACAAAGTCCTCAGCCTCCCTTTCTCCTCCAGAGTCATCAAGGTCCAGGGGCAAGACAAAAGTTGAGATGACTGGTCAGGCCTCCAGCAAGGGTCATGACGATGGTTATACCTTTGGATAACAGCAATGTGGGACCTGGCCAAGAACCTAAAGGAGAAGTGTCACTTCTCCCCCATAGACATTGTCGTGCTATGACATATTAGAAAGTCTTCTCCATTTCTATACCCTGTGAAGAAGAAAGATCCCTGTTCTAGATCCTTCAGGGTCAAAGATTCATTCACCGCTTGCTAACTGGAGCTCTACCCATTACTTTCTGACTCTAACCTTCTTTTCTAGATATATGACACTCCCCGTGCACTCCAGTTTCTAGTCAAATTGGCTTATTTTCTGAAATTAACATTTCATCTCCCATTTCTTTGACTTTGTATAGGATACTTTCCTAGAATGCATACCCTCATTTCATCATCTTAGAACCCTTAACATCTTTCAAGGCTTATCTCATGTATCACCACCTAGGGCAAGAGTTATTTACCTGAAGTCCATAAACTTTTTTAAAAATTTCAATAACTACATTTTAATAGAATTGGGTTTTTTGTAATCGGCTTAATGTATTAATTTTAAGATATTATTCTGAGAATGGTCCATAGGCTTCACCAGACTTCTAAAGGGGTCTATGACACACAAAAAAGCTAAAAAACCACTGACCTAGGGGAAACGTTTCCTGTTCCTCCTGATTCTTGGTGTTTTCTTCTTCCTCCTGAATTTATATTTTATTTGCTTGTGTATATATAACTGTTGCATCTTCTGAGGAGAATGAAAGTTGCCTAAGGCCTTTGTCTTGTTTGTCTTATCTGAGCGCAGAGCACAGTGTTTTCTATCTAGCAGGTGCTTCATAAATGTTCATTGAGTTGAACTGAATTGTTTCAAGTATTTTTTACTACGTCAGTTTTGATTCCTGAAAATGAAGATTGAATAGTCCACTAAGTATGATGGCCTTTTTGTGTAGTTCATTGTCCTTATAGAGAGAATTAAAATAATAATAATATTTACATTGCAATTTGAGATTTGCAAAGTGCTATGTATATGTATATGTGTGTATATAAATTCATTGATCTTCACAATGTGTGAGGTAGGTTATTATCCCCATTTTATGGATGACAGAACTGAGACACTGAGAAAGGTTGCACTTCCATGAAGTTTCCTTTCTAACAATGGCATAAACCAGCAGCATGGTGCATTATAATTTTAGGCACCTTGGAAACATGGTCTCTTTGCTGTTGTAGTTATAACAACCCTTTCACATTCTGAATTTTAAGGAATAACATAGTATTGTAGGAGAAAAAAACTGAAGCAGAATAGAAATAAGAAGACTTAAGTCCTTGTTACAGGTCTGGGCTTCCTAGCTATGGGAATTAGGGAAAACCCCTTCAGGTGAATGGCACTCTGTTTTATGAACTCAACACACATGTATTAAACACTTACTCTATGTCAGGAACTAGGGACACAATGAGAAAACTTATCTATCTCTTGCCCTCAAGGAGCTTACATCTTGTGGTATAGGCACCGAATTTTTAAAGGATGTTAATTTGAGAAAGGAGAAAGCACTGTTAACTGGGGAATGGGGAAAAGCTAATTGTAGGAGATGGCATCTGAGGTGAATTTTTAAAGGAAGTTAATGATTATAAGAGGTAGATAGAGGTGAGGATAAAATCCATCCCCTGTGCATCAGGTCAGTAAAAACAATGTCCATTGCTACACAAGATTCTAGTCACCCCATCACTTATCCTTGGCAACTATGGGCTATGACTGCCACTTGAAAAGCTAGTCCCTTCTCTTCTACCTCTATGCTATTATCCTATAGGAGAGAAGAGAAGATAATGAGCATTATTTGTTCATTGCCATTATGTGCTGAGCACTGTGCTAAGGGCTTTACAAAAATTACCTAATTTGATCCTCACAACAACCCTGAGAGTTACGTATAATTATTGTGCCCATTTTTACAGTTGAGGAAACTGAGGCAAAAAGAGGTTAAGTGACTTGCCCACAGTCACACAACTAATAAGTGTCTGAAACTGGTTTTGAATTCTGGTTTTCTGACTCCAAGACGAGCTGTCTATCCATTGCCCTAAGTAGCTGCCACCTAGAGACATAGCAGAAAGCTTGTAATTGTCCTTGTTTGCTAACAATGACTACAGTGACACTCCTTTCTGCTTTCCCTCCTAGGAAAGCATTGATCTAGTCCAAAATTTATGTTTGTTTCTTTAAAGCCAATTTTGGATTTTAGTCCACTGAGTCTAAAAGGAAGTATTAAGATAAAACTGTAGTAAACCCAATGCATTATTGTGTTGTATGTTTTTAATTTGCTCAAAGGCATCTGAGAGGGATGTTAGGGCAGGCTACCCAGAAAAAGAAGATTCTCTTTCTTATTTGCTGGGATTGCTAACTGGGAGGCTTGATACAAATCAAAGAGATTTTTATTGATACCTATTATTAAAGCTCTCAACAGCAGGGAAAAGATGAAATTAATCTGGGCTCAAAATGAACCAGCCTTAGTTTGGTCTGAATATGCTTGGTAAGTAGAGAACAAGTCACTTCCACAGAAGGCTATGGCCTTTGGCAACTTCTCTTCCCATAGTTCTCTTCCCAAGTGCATTAAAGATCCCTATTCTCCACCATGCCCAAGAAACAAGAGAACAGGGTACAGGATATGGACTAAGGGTAAGTCAGCACAGGAAGGAGTTTGGGAAAGAGTGGATCTGCCCACACCAAAGAGGAGGTCAAAGGGAAAGACTATTTATAAAACCACTATTTGGGGCCATTCATTTGGTACAGCTGGTACAAAGACAGGGAGATGGAATATTGAGGAGGTTAAAGAGCTAATAGGCCTGTTTGGCCAAAACATGGAATCTATGAAGATGAAATATGAAAGAAATCTACAAATGTACTTAGATCAGAGACAAATTCTAAAGGGCTTTAAATGGTGGGTTTAGGAGTTTGCATCTTTTCTTGAAGGCAGTAAGCAGTGGATTGAGCACTAGCCTTAGAGTCAGGAAGACTTATCTTCATGAGTTCAAATCTGGTTTCAGACACTTACTGTAGGAAAGTCACTTCACTCTTTTTGCCTCAGTTCCTCATCTGTAAAATGGGCTGGAGAAGGAAGTGGCAAACAACTCCTGTGTCTTTGCCAAGAAAACTCCAAATAGGCTCACAGAAAGTCAGACATGACTAGAAACAACTGAACAACAACAACAAAGTACAAATCACACAGAATACATAAAACTGTTTTCTGCTGTCTCTGAATTTTTCTTGTATTTGATAGAAAGGGAGAGAATCAGCTCTTTTCTAAACACAGAAACAGCCAGCGTTGCTTTTGCCTTTCAAAGAGAAAGAAATCAATAAACCAGTAGAGTGGATAGGAAATCCATAAACTATCTTTCAACAAAAGTAAAAGCCCATTTTTTTTGACTTGAGACTTTGCCTCATGATGCTAATGTAGGTACGAATCCTAGAACCTAACGATCTTCAATGTCTTAGATCAGATAATATCAAAACTGTTAGAATAACCAAAATTATAGAGGAATTGAAAGGCAATGGGAAAATACATGGTTAGTACAAACACATACTAAAAATGGATTGTGTTTAATAGGTGATATATAACATCAAGATCATATATGACTAAAAACCAAAACAATAAAAATGTAACATTTTGCAATAATAAATTAATGAATAAGTGAATTAGTGATAAGATAATGTGCAAATAAATGAGTGGATAAAATTGCTAAAAATTTAATGAAAAAATAAGTAGATAAATGACTAATGAATTAAAAGAATGAAAATAAGAAAGAAGAGAAAGAAGGAAAGGAGAGAGGAAGGAAGGGAGGGAGGGAGGGAGGGAGGAAGGAAGGAAGGAAGGAAGGAAGGAAGGAAGGAAGGAAGGAAGGAAGGAAGGAAGGAAGGAAGGAAGGAAGGAAAGAAGGAAGGAAGGAAGGAAGGAAGGAAGGAA
>CM053623.1:99115474-99138411 GCA_028646595.1 Phalanger gymnotis
TTCCTTCCTTCCTTCCTTCCTTCCTTCCTTCCTCCCTTCCTTCCTTCCTTCCTTCCTTCCTTCCTTCCTTCCTTCCTTCCTTCCTTCCTTCCTTCCTTCTTTCCTACCCTCCTTCTTTCTTTTTGCTTTTTTTTTTAATGTGGCTAACATGGAAATATGTTTTACATGACTTCACATGTATAACTAATGTCATATTCTTTGTCTTCTCAGTGTGTGAGAGAGAAGGGGGAGAATTTGAAACTAAAAATTTAAAAAGAAAAGAATGTTAAAAATAAATAAATAGCAAATAATTTTTAAAAATCTGGCCAAGAGATCTTAAGCTAGGGCCAGTGAATAATATATATGTATATGCATACATACATGACCACATATATGTATATGTCTATATCACTATATTTCAATATAAGTTTTTCCTTCATAATCCCATGTATCACATTAAATGCAATTAAAAACCTTATTCTAAGAAGTGTTCCATCACTACCAAGAGAATCTGTGAAACAAAAAGTTTAAGAACTTCTTGTCTAGGAAATTCCAGGTATAGAAACTTTTCTACAACTTATTCATAGAAAGTTATTGGAATTAGGGTTAAATGAAGCATCTAGGCTAACATACCATGTTTTGTTTCAAGTTTTCCTGACTCTATTACCTGTCTCATATATATATACATACATGCATGCACACATACATACATGTATATGTGTGTATGTGTGTGTATATATGTACATGTATTACACTATGCAGTCTAATAAGTAATAGGACTAGGTGACATCTTGTGATAATTATTGGTCTCCCCCTAAAACTTGAAAAATTAATGAGCCTAAATATCATTTCAGGAAATTTTTCAAATTATTGAGAACTACAGATTAAAGCTATAAATTTCAGTTCATTAAAATTCAGAAGAGACTTTAAGCAAAAATCCCCATATTGAACTCACCCCAAAATGTAGTCAATGTACTCTAGAGATTTAGTGACAAAAAAGTGAATCATTTTTAGAAGATGCAATGGAAGAAAGTACTCACAAATCCCTTCCCCACTGTTCCAAAACAAAACAAAACCAAAAATAAAAAAAAATCCATACCAATGGCTGGGCCTCAAAGGGAAAATCCAAATAACTTTGAGAAGGAAATGGAATGACAGAAGGTGGGGTTGATAGGAAATAGTTATTATTGTAGTTTCAACATGAACACCATAGATTAAAAAAAAAGATATGCTAATGAATAAGTGAGGTGATTAGGGGAGAATGTGATTCTGAAAGCCCAATTGTATCTGAAACAGGGAGAAAATCAAGAAAAAAAATAGAAGAGATTAAGTGAATAAGACCAGAAAATCCAGAGATGTGAGGTTTTTGTGGGTAGGGGAATATTTGTATATTATTAGGTAGTTCCTAGTACAACCCAAACTCCTTTTTTCCAAATGTTATCAATTATCTCTTAGCTGCCAAAACCTGTGGCCTTTTCTCAGTCCTCATTCTCTTTGATTTGTCTGAAGTTTTTAATAAGGTTGATCACCCTCTCTTCCTTGATATTATCTTCTCTCTAGGTTTTCCAAACATCACTTTCTCTGGGTTCTCTTCCTGCCTATCTACCTCTCTTTCTCAGTCTCTGTCATTGTACCCTTCCAAATAATACCCTGTAACTGTAAGTACCCCACAAGGATCTGTCCTGCTCACCTTTCTCCCCTCTCTATACAAATTCAAGTGATAATCTCATCAACTTCCATGGATTAATTACCATGTCTATACTGATTCTCAGATGTCCCTATCCTGTCTCAACCTCTGTGCTGACCTCCAATCTCACATTTCCAACTGCCTTTCAGAATCTTGAACTAAATTTCCAATAGACATATTAAATTCAACATAACCAAAACTGAACTCTTTATCTTTCCCCCCTAAAGCTTCCCTCACCACCTTCCCTATTACTATAGAGGGCAAGAGCATCCTCCTGGTCTATCAGGCTCACATCTAGAAGTCATTGTGGGCTCCTCACTATCTCTCACCCCCACATCCAATTTGTTTCTAAGACTAATCAATTTCACATCTCTCATATGTGCCCCCTTCTCTCCTCTGATGCTATCACCCCGGTTTGGGCTTTCATCACCTCAAATCTAGACTCTTGCAATACCCTGATAGTGCGTCTGCCTGCCTCAAGTCTTTCCCACTCCAATCCATCCTCCATTCAGCCACCTAAGTGATTTTCCTAAGGCATCAATCCTACCATGTCACTTCCCTACTCAATAAACTCCAGTGGCTCCTCATTGCCTCTAGGATCAAATACGTGTTCTGTTTGACATTCAAAGTCCTTCATTACTTAGCTCTCTCCATCCTTTCCAGTATTCTATCACCTCCATGCCATGCATTCTTCCATCCTTTGAAAAGGGTGTCCCTGTTGTTTCACAAACAAGATACTCCATCTCTCAGTTCTGGGCATTTTCTATGGTGGTCCCTCATGACTAGAATACTCTCTCTTCTCAACTCCTCCTACTAACTTCTCTGCCTTCAAGTCTCAACTAACATCCCATCTATACAGGAATGTTTTGCCAACCCCTCTTAATTCTAGCGCCTTTCCTCGGTTATCTGCTTCATAATGCATATGTGTGTGAGTGTGTGTGAGTGTGTGTGTGTGTGTGTGTGTTTGTTTGCATGTTGACTGACCCAATAGATTTTAAGTTCCTTGAGTGCAGGGACTATCTTTTGCTTCTTTTTTTTTTTATCTCTGATGATTAGCACAGTGCCTGGCACATAGTAGAAGCTTAATAAATATTTACTATTTGATTTGATTAATATCCCAAATAATGAATGGGTTAAAAACCAAATCATAGAAACAATTGAAAACAAAAATAAAGGAAACTAATAATACACACCAAAATTTATGAGATATGCTTAACATAGTTCTCAAAGGCGTGTATGTAAACACACACACACACACATACACACATACACACATGTGTATACATGCACATAGATATACTTCAACATAAATATGACAAAAAGAAGCAAAGAAGGATAATAACCTGGGCATATAATTTTAAAAATCAAAAAAGCAACAAAATAATAAACCCTTAGGCAAGCAAAAAGGAGGAAATTTTCAAAATTAAAGATAAACAGAATATAAAATGTCAACAATATTGCAGAAAATGGCACTTTTTAAGAGTAAGAAATTTGATAAAACATTAGTTAATTTAAGAGCAAGTAAGAAAAATTAAGACTTCTAAGACTCAAATATGAAAGGGAAGAAAATACAACATGTAGAGAGATAATAAAGGAAAATAATAAGAAAATATCTTTACATACCAATAAACCAAAATTGGAATAGACATTTAAAATATAAAATAAACAAATCAGAAAAAAAGGAAATAACTTTACTCTAAACAACTATACTCAATGATAAAGTCATAAATGGCTTACCACAGAAAATATATATATTTGATATAAAATATATTTGATTTAGAATTGAATTTTTAAAACAAAAGGACAAATTATCTCAGTTTCAAAGAAACATTTTCAAAACTAAAAACAAAACTCTTATATGTTCCTTCTACAAGATAAGTATTGCTTATACCCAAACCAGGGAAAGATAAAGCAAATAAAAAGAACCAAGTCTAACATGATTAATTAATAGATACTAAAAGAAAAAAAAATTAAATACTGACAAATGTGGACAAAAATATATCCAAAAGTTTATTAATTATGCCAAAGTTGAATTTCTATCAGCAATACCAGGATGATTTAAAATTAATTATATAATTAGAATAATAAAGTAAATAAATAACAAAGACATATGTAAATAAATGTTGAGAAAGACTTTCATGGATATAACTATTACTTATATTTCAACCAAAAATATGAAAGAATCTCTCCTTTATATAATTTGTTGTTCAGTTGTTATAGTTATATCTGACCCTTCATGACCCATTTGGGTTTGTTTGTTTTTTTTGTTTTTTTGCAAAGACACTAGTGGTTTGCTATTTCCCTATCTAGTGGATGCAGTAGATCCATTTTGTAAAGCAGTAAGAGCAATAAAGAACAATGGATTTTCAGGTTCACATAGCTAGGAAGTATCTGAGGCTGAATTTGAACTCACATCTTCCTGACTCCAGGCCCAGTGCTCTATCCATGGAGCCACCAGCAGCCTCCCTTTCATGTAATAAAAGCATCTATGTAAAACTAACTGCAGCATAAAGAAGAGGAGTGAATCAACTCTGTTTATTTTAATCATTTGTATTGTAAATTGTACTAAAAATGCTGGTTAAAGCAATAAAATAATAAAATAATTAAAGTAATAAACATCAGCAAAGAAGAGACAAAATTACAACTATTTGTGGATGATATTTTGATATCCTTAGACAATATGGAGAGGGAGGGAGGGGGGAGGGGGAGAAGGAGAAGGAGAGAGGGCGAGAAGGGGAGAGGGGGAGAGAAGAAGAAGAAGAAGAGAGAGAGAGAGAGAGAGAGAGAGATGGATGCAATGTAGAGTAAGGAAGAAATTATTGTAAATTACCTTATGAAGATGGATAGGAAATGTAAAAATACAAGAAAATATTTTATACAAATAAAGATCTAAGAAATTATAGAGGTATATTATCTTGACAACTTATGTGTGATAATGTAGATAATATGTATATAGATAAATACATATATAGTTTACCCCTTGACCCTTTTTACCCACTACTTAATTTAAACTTCAGAGAGATTATTGACTAAGAGGAAAGATCAATCTGTACAAAAATATTTGTAGCAGGAATATTTGTAATAGCAAAAATGCCATGTATCCAATGACTGGGAAATGGCTGAATAAAGTGTTATATATGAACATAACAGAATGTTGTTATGCTATAAGGAATACAGAAATATGTAAAGATTTATATGAAGTAATACAGAATGAAGAAAGCCAATAAAAATAAAAACTACATATACTAACATTACAATTATTCAAGGTAAGAAAACATTAAAAGTCAATCTAGATCAAGTTAAATAGAATTGGAAACACTAGTGTTTTAAAGGAAAGAAACAAGCATTTAGTAAGTGTCTACCATGTGCCAGGCACTGTGCTAAGCACTTTACAAATATTATCTTATTACATTTTTACAACAACCCTGAGAGGTAGCTGATATTATTATCCCTATTCTACAGTCAAGGAAACTGAGGCAGACAGAGGCTAAGTGACTCTCCCAGGGTCAAACAGCTTATAAGCATCTAAAACCAGGTTTGAATTCATGTCTTCTTGACTCCAGGGCCAACACGTCACTTAGCACGTAGTTTTTCTTTAAAAATAATCAGTGACTGTGCCCAAGGGGCTAGAAAGCTGTGCACAACCTTTGATCCAGAAATACCAGTTCTGGGTCTGTATCACAAAGAGATCATTAAAAAAGAAAAGGACCCACATGTACAAAAATATTTATAGCAGCTATTTTTGTGGTAGCAAAGAATTGGAAATTGAGAAGACGCCCATAAATTGGGAGGTGGTTGAAAAAATTGTAGTGTATGAATGTAATGGAATACTGTTGTGCTATAAGAAATGATGAGCAGATGGATTTCAGAAAAACCTGGAGAAACTTACATAAACTGATGCTGAGTGAAGTGAGCAGAACCAGGGGAAGCATTGTGCACAATAACAGCTATATTGTGCAATGTTCCACTTTGATGGACTAAGCTCTTCTCCGCAATACAATGATCTAAGATAATTCCAAAAGACTCATGATGAAAAATGCTATCCACATCCAGACAAAGAACTATGAAGTCTGAATGCAGACTATTTTCTCTCTCTTTTTTCTTTCTCATGGTTTTTCCCTTTGGTTGTGATTTTTCTTTCACAATATGACTGGTGTGGAAATATGTTTTATATGATGTATATGTATGGCCTATATCAGATTGCTTGCTGTCTGGGAGAGGGGGGAGAGGAAGGATGGAAGGAGAGAGAAAAAAGTTTGGAACTCAAAATCTTATAAAGGTGAATATTAAGAACTATCTTCACCTGTGGTTGGAAAAAGATGCTATTAAGTAGGAAAAAATAAAATAAAAATCAGTGTATTATTGAATATATAATTCATTATAACAATTTTATCATTCAGCTTTCTGAAGTATAATTGCTTTATTTCTATATTTTTGTCAAAAAATTATCCATTTTTAAGTCACAATGAAAAAGATATTCTCTAGCAAAATGCTCCTTTTAGGGGTAAGGGAGCTGTGGAGGAGGGGCAGGATTTTATCAAGATCCAGAATACAACCAGGACCTAAGTTATATTCAAATCTATTTTTAAAGATATTGGAATAACTACTCACACATTAAAACTAAGTCGATTAAAAAATGCAAACTACCTAATTAAGACACACAGTTTGAAGGGCAGCCTGTTGAATTAGCTGACTGGCATATGTATCATAGATAGGCATTTCAGATGAAAAATGCACTAGTCCTAGTTTTAAATAAGACAAGGAGAGAAGACTGGATTTCATTTAGGAAATCATGATGTACCTTTAATGATCCCAAGCTTTTCCCTGACACAAAGGTCAACTTTTTTTAACACTAATATTCTTCAGATGATGCTTTATGGTTTCAAATTATAGAACTTCTTGATCTACAAAAAAACAAAATCGAATTGAGGGGGACTGAAAAGGCAACAGAAAGATGAAATGGTAGAAAGCCATCATTAAGGACATGTGTGATATTAAAAGTGAATAGACCTATACTGTAAGAGGAAGCAAAAATAAGTGTATGATTTAAGTGTGACACTGATACTCACAATATTAAAAGATCCAAAGAAAGGCCTCCAGCATGTTGGATAGTCTTTATGATAGAATTATTAAAATCAATGGACAGGAAGAACACAGAAATTGAGAAAGTATGAATAGGTTGAAATATGTATCAGAGTAGGGAGTAACCACACCAATGAGATCCTGTATCCATTAGAGTATTGAATTATTTGACTTTCAATTAATCTTCCATCCCTTGAAGAGCTGATTAATATAGTTACATTCAACTTTTTTGCCTAACAGCACCACATCTGTCCCCTAAATCTGATTTCATTCCGACAGAGACTTTATTCTGACATGCACTGCTAAAGTCAGTGAAATATTAACATGGGTGAGCTCATTTGGGAGATATAAAGAAGTATATAGACTTCCTTCACAGCAACTACTAAGAACTAAATAATGAAGCACTCTACATAAGTCACTGGTAAAATTCAGTAGATGCAAAATGTGAAAACTACATAATCATTATAAATACCTTAGCAACATTAAAATGAAAGATTAGAAATTATTTGGGGGAAACGAAGTAGCCATAGTGTGTCATGAATGGTAATAAATTACGCTGGAAAAAGTGATTCTCAAGCCTGTGGAAAAATCTGCTCTTCGATTCCTTTCCCACAAAGCTGTGGGGAATGACCATCAATGTGGGGAAAGGCAAAACTTGGACCAATTCAGGAAATAAGATAATGGAATGAACCACCATGTGGATAAAGACCCTTTTCCCATAAGTTGAACTGAGAGTAGAGAGGGAGAACACTCAAGGGATTTGTAAGGAAAAAAATCCTGTTTCATTCAGGGGAATAAATGACCTTGGAAATTTTTTTTTTTTGTCTCCTCATCTACAGTGAAAATGGAGTTTTCTTATAATAGAAACAAAATTCATATTGTTGATTTATTAATTTTTTGCATTGACTTTTTAAAATTAAGTCATTAAAATATTATGCTAACATTTCTATCCGACTCCCACAAATATGAAACAAACAATTATGGCATGGAAGACTTTATAAAATCCATTCTATTTAAAATTAATTGTACATGAATTATAAAACACTAGGACTGGCACAAATGGGCTATAAACAAAGGTTTCCATTTATTCCATTTAATTAGGTCCCATGAACTCACCAGGGAGGTTGAAGAAAAAGGAAAATCTCTGACTTCTAAGTAGAATGGGGTTTGGGGGGTGTTGGGAGACAGGGATGAGAAAAAATATATCCTAATGACTAGACTGCTTGATTTCAATGATCTTGCATGTGAGTTTTGCATGGCTTGTTAAAAATGACAACTGCATTTTCTAAGTACCATTATGCACATGGAGCAAACATCTCCAGTCATAAAGGACAGAACCTTTCTGAATTTTTGACTCCTACAAAAGAGTCACCAAGTACAGATCTTCCTTAACACTATCTCAATCTTTGCCCTCCTCAAATTCCCCACATACTTAACACTATAAGCATCCTGGGGCACTGCATAACACTGAACAAAATTATTTAACTTCCTAAAACCTTGGTTTCCTCATCTGTAAAATAGAGATAACTCTTGCACTGACTACCTTACAATTTTGTGGAGATTCAATGAAATAATGTATATACAGTGAAGATTTTGGATTCACTCTTTCAGAGTGAGAATTGCTAGAGCTCACCATGTCCATGTTAGGGTTCTAGGGATTCCTTGAGGGTTTGGAGAGAGATTTTTCAAATATGAATGGCTCAAACCCCCATTCCAGTATGTTTCCTCCTAATTTTAACCACCAGTGATTAATATCTCCATTCCACTTAATTGATTAATATCAATTAGCTTTTACAAAAGAATATTTAATTCAAAGATATAGCAAGCCCATAATTATTAATATTTTCCTCAAAAAACTTAGGGCACACTGATTCTTTGCCACCTCTATCCCTAAGGAGAGCAGAGCAGGCTCAGCCATAGTGTAGTTGCTACATAGCATTGGTCCCTCCAAGTTCACTTCCAAAAGAAGCATGACCAGTGGACGGATCAGTCTAAATCTCTGCTACTTCTGGACTGGGGTTGACAGGACATTTGAAGCTTCATTCTTCATGATCTTTTGCTAAATGTCTAGCATTTGAACCTTCTAGTGGCTCATTCTCCTGACCCTGGGAAGCCCCCAAAGTCATAGCCACCTACAATCTCCTAAACTAAGGAAAGAATAGAAACAGCAGAAACTAATAAAGAGGAAGAGGTGGGAGGAGCCATGGCACTTGAACTTCTCTTTCATCTGAATTGATTAAGGGAAGAATACACACAAAGAACTGGGTGCAGAAATACATCCCATGAAATAAGGAAACAGGAGGGAAAGGGGGAAGGAGGAAAGGAGAAGGGGAAGGATAGATTAAGGGATTACCAAAAAAAAAAAAAACAAATTGGGTCATAAAGTGTCAGACACAAGTGAAATGAGTCAACAATAACAAAAAGTTAAGAGAGAGATTTCTATTAAGCAAAATAAACTAAGGGTGTAAAAAAGTATTTATCACAATTCTTTGAAGTGAAAAGAATTGAAAATTACACATCAGTTGGCAAATGCTGAACAAGTTATGGTATAGAGATTCTACATAATACTATTGTGCTGTAAGAAATAATGAAGGATATAGTTCCAGAAAAAGCTAGGAAAACTTATATGAACTGATGCAAAATGAAGTGAGAAGAATCAGGAGAAGGTTTATACAATGAAAATAATATTATAAGGACAAGCAACTCAGAAAGGCAAGAACTCTGCTGGGCATAATGACCAACCTTCTATCCTCCCCACTCCAGAAGATTCATAATGAAACATTCTACCCATTTCCTAATAGAGAAATGAGAGACTCAGAATATAGAAAAGGCTTTTTTTTGACATAGCTAATGCAGAATTTTTTTTTGCTTGACTTTGCAAAGGAGTTTTTGTTTTTATTTTTTTCTTTCGCAATGAGGCAGGGTTGTGAAAAGGAAAGAAGGCAGATTTTTGCTGATTGAAATAAAAATTTAATTTAAAAAAAGAAATGCCCTGTTCCCCATTTTGGAACATCTGCAGATGTTCTGTATCTAACTCCAGTCTGCCAGCCATGTGATAAAGAGATGAATTGTTATTTGGCTGCATAGATGGAAGTCTCATGCATTCAAAAAAGAATGGAAATTTTTATTTTGGGTTTCTCTTTCAGGAGGCGAGGGTTGTTTCTATTTTTATTTTGCCCTCTATTTCTAAGAGATCTAGGGAGTTTTCTTCTATGATTTCTTTAAATATAGTTAGACTAATTTTCTCATCATGGCTTTCAGGTAATCCAGTATTACTTAAATTATCTTTCAGCAAACTATTTTCCAGGTTGATTGCTTTTGTTATGAATTAGCTTATGTTTAATTCAATTTTTTTTCCATCTTTTCACCTTGTTTTTAACATTTCTTGTCACGTGGAATTAACTTTGATATGGTCTAATTTTCAGAGAGTTTGTAGCTTAGGCAAAGTTTTGTACATTTTGTGCCACTGTTAACTACCTTTCCAATTTTCTCCAGTACCTCTCATTTCTTTTCCAATTCTTTCCTCTAGCACTTTCATTTAATAAGTAAAGAACATTTTTACTCTTAAAAAAACCTGATTACTTCATGTCTTCTGCAAATTCTAGTTGAACTTGTACTCAAGCTGTGATTTTCTTTGAGGTTTTGCTTCTAGACCTTTTGGAGTTCTTTTTTGGGATTAGTATCTTAAGTATTCCTGGAAACATAGTATTTCTTTTTCATGGTGTGATTCTTTTTTGTTATTGTTGTTTGTGCTTGTTTGCTCATTCTTCCAGACTACTTCTTGACTTCAGGCTTTATATAAGGGCTAACCTCTGTGAATTTATTGACAGAATGTCTGGAATGGTCTGATTGCTGCTTCCTTCAGGTATCGAATGTTGTGTTAATCTAGGATCTCCAGCTCAGACTGAGTAACTGTAAGCTCCTAGTACTCCCAAAGTGGTATGGTCCAGGTTAAATTCTGGTCTTTCCCCTCAGATGTTTACCTGAGTTTGAATTGGCAAGTCACTTTTTGGGGCTTGCCTCATTTAGAACAGGAGCAGCCTACTTTTGGACTTAGACATTATTAGCCACCTGGAAAACTCTTCTGGTCAGCACAACAAAACTGCGGGCTCCCTTTTGGTTTGGGATTTGTGCCTTGGTTATTCTTCTGTAGGCTAAATACTAGACTAGAGGTGGGAACTGAGACCTTGGAATCAGAATCACACAGTTTTTGCTTGCTTCTGAACTTCCTCTGTATTCAATACATAGGCTAGGGCCCTACTGTTCCTCACCCTGGAATTCCACTGCTAGATCTCTCCTTTAATCAGCATTGAACCTGTGGACTAGATCTGGGGAATGAGAAAAGGACTTTCAGTTTGCACCTAGTTTTTTGTGCCCTGGACAAATTTAGGGCCCCTAGCTTGGATCTGGGAGCTCTTCTTCCCCTGGTATGCAACTCTCCCTGTCAGATCTATCTCCAATGTCTGTAGCCCTCTCAGTCTTTTTTGCTGACCTAGGTTGAAAAGAAATGACTCACTGTGTATCAGGATTCAGCCTGGTACTATTTTTAGATCTGTTTGGAGGAGTTGGGTGGGAGTAGAAAGGAGAATGCTGCATGTTTTCTCGTGTTTTTTTTCTCATTACTACATTGTCTTGGCTCCCCTCACTGCCTCACTCTCTCTGTCTGGAGACAAGGTTTGGCCTTGATAATGACACAAAACTTCGGAAAGTTAGATCAGCTGTAGTGAACATTTCCTGGGAAATGGCCTGCTGAATTGTCTGATGCTTATCTCAGCACTGAGAAACATAACTCTAATTAACCAGAACCATAATCTCCACCAGTGCTAAATGAAGTGGAATATATGAACCTGTTGGAGAGCAGTATGGGGCCTCTGGTTGTAGGTCCTTATTTCATATTCATTTCAGTGTTATATACACATTACACTCCCCCTAGGATGAACTTTTCATAAGGCAAAAGAAAAGGGAAAGAACTCTGTAGTGAACAGCCTGCTCCTAAAACCAATTTCAAAATCAATTCTTAGCTTTAAACAAACCCACTATTGCATCATTCATCATGCTGACCTCTCCCTAATGGAGCAATGTAGTCTCCCCTAAAAAGAGAGAGAATAATTCTCATTTCAGGTTCAAATGCTTGAGATGTTGGGGAACAAATGGGGCAGGGGAGGGAACAAGTAGAGTAAGGGAAAAGAAGAAGCATTTTTATTGTGTCTATTATGCTCTAGACTCTGTATTAAGGTGTTTGACAAATAACTCCTTTGATCCTCAGAACAAACCTGTGAGATAGGTGCTATTATTATCCCTATTGTACAGTTGAGGAAACTAAAGCAGAAGCTAAATGACTTGCCCGAGGTCACAGCTAAAAAGTATATAAGGTTATATTTGAACTCAGGCCTTCCTGGCAATAGGCCCAGCTCTCTATGAACTATACTACATGGCAAGGACTAAGAGTACTCAGTGTTTTGATAGTTTTGCCTCCTTTCCCTTGCTTCTGAGCAGCAATGAAAGCCCTTCCAGATTATTTCTACCCCCCATTCTTTTCTCCTTTCTTGTCTCTTATTTTTTCTTTCCTTTTTTTTCCCCTGCTACTGAAACTCTAATAATAAGTAGAAATTGAGACAATGTGAGGGAAAGAGATCAGGTCTGAAAGAAAGAGGGAATCATGAAAGTTTTCTTTTATTCTGACCTTGCCATCTAGAAGGCGTGCTCTATTCCAGGCCTATCCTCCAAGCAAGAGGGGGCTGCAGATCCAGCAGGAAAGAATTTGCTCTTTCCTGAAAACCATGAGGAAAAGAGAGGAAATAAAGGCCTTGATTTGGTTAGGCTTTCTGGCATTTTACAATCCTGTAAGTATTAGTTTTTACAACTCTAATTTAAATCTGACCCTGTTCAACTCGGGCAAACAAAAGCATCAATCCACTGTTTTTACTTTCTGCAGGTGGCCTGGATTTAGATGCATTTGTGAATACCTTCTCACTGGGTCTAAGACTCTTAACTTGAGGCCCAGGAACATTTTAAAATTATTTTGATAACTAGATTTTCATATAATTGGTTTCCTATGTTATCCTGTGTATTTTATTTTGTTGATTTAATGACACTATTTTGACAAAGATGCAAAGGTTTTACCAGTCTGCTAAGGGGGTACATCACACCCACACTCACACACCCCCATCCACTGTTGCAACATTTAGGCTAGCCGCTACTGTGGGGGTGTAAAACGAACAACAACCAGCTCACAGAATGCTGCAAGCCCAAGTTCTTTTGATCTGCTTTACTGAGGAAAGCAATGTTAAGAGATTAACAATCTTACTTTAATCCAGCATACAAATATCACTCACATAGTTCAGGGGAAAAAGCCAGCACCCTGAACTTCAGAGCAAATACAAACAAATTACAAACATCAACAGACTTTGCCTTATTGAAATCCCAATTTATAGTTACCAGAGTTTAACCAAGTCCGAACATCTGGGCAAGCTGGAGGGCTCTTAACTACAGCTGTCCAGAGTCTCCATATCAGGGTACCACCAAGAGTGAGAGTCCTAAGCAAATAGCTCTGTCTTCTCCTTTTACTCACTCTTTAGCTGTCATCAAACTCATCTGAGTGACCAGAACTTAATCTCTTACTATTGGCTCTAGAGTTAGCACCTCCCCTTAGGACCTTTAGGGCCTCACTCCCACATTGGTTTAGCATCTAATAGCTAAGGGTTTTGGGCCTACTTGGGAGCAAAGATATAATCAGACCTCCCTTCATTGGCCCCACCTGGAGCCCCACCTTAGTTACCAATTTATACCTGCATAGGCTTAGCACCTAATAGATAGGGGTTTGGGCCTGGGGCTTAGCACTTAGTAAGACTCAATCAAATACACTTAATAAATCATTTTAAAACAATAAGAAAGTCCCAACTTAATTGATATTACACCCACACACACATCCCCAGAGCAGGCCCCAGCTTCTTCATTGCCTTTAGTAGTTTAAAGGAGATAGTGAAACCCCCTCCAAAAGATCTCTTCCACACCCTCCACTATTCAAAAATTCATTTGGGTTAATAATACAAACATCCCCTGGGAAGCTAAAGCCAATTGGTCACACCTTGTGGTTAACTATTTTAATAAGAATGTCTCCCCAATATCTTAAATAAAGATAAGGATTATTGCTATAATTAGGGATGCAGGACTGGTCAGGGAGAAAAGGAAGGAGGATAAAAGGGGAAACTGGGAGTAAAGGTGCAAGAAGAGCAGGAGAAATGCATCAATGAGCTCAGAATCTTATTTTCCCATTGTTTCTCCTCCCCTTTCTCTTCTATTTGGATTTAAAGTTTATTTTATTAATGTCTTGCTTTTCGAGTAAGAATTTATCCCAGCATCCATTCCCCTCTTTCTCTCCTTCCTAGAGACCCATCTCATATAACAGATAATACTTTAAAAAAAGAGAGAAAAAGGAAGAAGAGGACTCCACTAAACTGGTCAATATGTTTAAAAAAGTCTGAAAAAATATGCAATGTACCACACCCTCCCTGGGCCCCTAGTCTTTGCAAAGGAGTAAGATAAGGGTTTCTCCTTATATTTCTTTTGGGGGGCCAGGCTTGTTTTTTATAATTTTGAAACATTCACTTATAATACTTTTATGAGTAATGTCCTTTCCATTTACATTGCTTCATTGTGCTTTCTCTCTGTACATATATGTATACATATATAAGCATACATATAACATATACTTTACATATGTACATGTCTATGCATATGCATGTGTATATATGTAAGTGTGTGTATACACACACACACACCTTTTGATTACCTTGATCTTTATTTTTAACCCAGGGTTCAGACCTCTAGAACCTTTCTCCTAGGAATCCCAAATATCTTCTCCACTGTATTCTACTCTCACAAAGAGGTGAGTCTAAATGTTAACTAAATGAACTGAAAGCTTAAATTCTTCTTGTAATAATTTAAACATTATTGGGGTTTTTGGTCTTGTCCTCAGACAGAGAAGAATTATCATTCACCTTCCAAACTTTGATTTAGTTCATCTTTAGCCTTTTTTCCACTCCTATAATTATTTTTTATTCTCTCTTCCTATGCCATGAAGGGTGATTTACTTTTCTTTAAAACATTCAACTCTCAAGATTCTTCTTTAGACTTTCAGCAGAGAATAATCTCTTCCTATTCCCTGGAACAGTCTCAGTTAGCTCCTTTTAAGGCTTTGGCATGAGTCTTAATACATTTAAAATGCCCCTCTAGCAGGGCCTGTTCTCTGTTTTGAAAATGGGCTGATATTTTAAACTGTTTTCCAATGGACTTAAAGTCCCACGAAAAGATATTACTTGAGATTTTAGTTTTCCTATCATGCACAAATTTATGTCTAAGTGGTAAAAGCAAATTCTTTCCTGGGGTTTAAAAATATCTAAAAAAATGTCATGGCTAACTCAAAAATTTTAACAAATATTTATGAAGGACACAACATGCAAAAGGTAGTATTTAAAATTGTGTTATGGGGTGGGGGAAATTCAAAGAAAAAAAAAGTAAAATTGACCTTCCTCTCAAATAAATACCTGCAAATAAATGGGGGGAGAGGAGAAAGCAATGAAATACAAACAGGTAAGTTAATAATAACTGACATAGTGTATTGAAATTTGCAAAGCACTCTATATTTTCTCATTTGATATAAAGTACTTAAAGAGTAACACACAGTAATTTTAAGAGGAATATAGACTGAACAACTGTGGGAATCAATGAAGAACTAAGCTGTGTTTTGAAGGAAGAGAAGATTCTAATAAACAGGTGAAATGAGATTGTATTTTAGACATAGTGGATCAACTTTTCAAAACTATGGGGGCAGGGGATGGAAAGTCAGGTCCAAGGAATAGCAATGAATCCAGTTTGACTGGAATATGTGGTGCATGAAGGAGAATAATATGAAATAACATTGGAGAGGAAGGTGGAAACCAGAGTTTATAGGACACAGTCTCTATTCTTAGGGGCCTTACAATACTTATAATACTGTAGAGAAAAGTCAGATGACTATAGGTATAAGGCACAATGCAGAGTTCAAAATTAAAGACTAACCAACGTGCTATGAGAAATTTAAAGAGGTAAATATAGCATTCAGTAACTTTGTAGACATCAAACTTTCCCTAACCTAGCGCTATAACCTAAATGGGAGGAGTGAGGCTGATGTTGAAGATTTTTATAAAAGAGGCCTTGTGAGACAGGAAAGAGATCTAGATAAGGGGCAAGGTTTAAGGTTGGAGTAATTCAGTTATAGGCAGCTCACAGCCTTCCATATATGTGGCACTTCTATAACTCATGTATTAAGATGCAGCATAATACGTTGAAAAAGGCCCTAGTATTTGGAGTCAGAAAAGCCAGGTTCAAATCCTGACTGTGATAATTGCTACCTGTGTGACTTTGGGCTAAATCACTTAAATTCAATTTTGTTTATCTATATAATGTGATATTGGACTAGATCAGGAGTGGGGAATCTGCAGCCTCAAGGCCACATGTGGCTCTCTAGGTCCTTAAGTGCAGCCCTTTGACTGAATCCAAACTTCACAGAACAAATCCTAAAGGATTTGTTCTGTAAAACTTGGATTCAGTCAAAAGGCCATACCCAAGGACCTAGAAGGCCACAGGTAGCATTGAGGCTGCAGGTTCCCTACCCCTGAACTAGATGAACTATATTGTCCCTGCCTGTACAAAACCTACAAAGATCAAGATCTCTAATTTCTGTATTCGATTGTTTTATGATAGTAGGATCCATAAACCATGCAGTACTCTTGTAGTCTTCTTCACTAATGATGACTGGAAATATAACTCCAGAGACACCTACTTTTGAATACCAGAGAGAGAGAGAGAAAGAGAGAGAGGGAGGGAGGAGAGGGAGAGAGAGAGACAAAGTCCAAATCCTAAAATGCCACCAATGGTGACACTAAGAGATAACAGTCTTCAAAGTCAGTAAAGCAAGGTATTAAGGTTTGTCAGGTCAACCAGAGCTGTCTTGGGAAGCATTTATTAATCTCTCAGTTCTCCCCCCTACATACCTTTGTCTCCATCTGTTTTTGTCTCTGCCTTGTCTTTCTCCCTCTTTTCTCCATTTCTCTTTTTCTCTGTCTCATTCTCATTCTCTTCCTTTTCCTCTCTCCTTTTCCCCACTACCTCCTCAGATAAAATTGGTGGGGAAACATCATCTACAAATATAAATTGTAATTTATATGTAATTCAGTTTTAGTAGGCTATTAGATCTTTGATGACTTCACTAGAGTCAGAGGAAGGACTCCAACCTAGGTCTTTTTTATTTAAATGGAAGCTTGTTATATATACTATTACCATGCTTCCTGTGGCCAACATTCTTAGAGGATTTAGCAGTTTAATGCATTTGAAATTCCTTAGTTTTAAGAGCATTTTGCACTTGGAATTTTCCCCTAACTTTAGCCTCACTGGTTTTACACAAGAGATCATTCTAGGGGGCAGCTAGGTGACACAGTGAGTATGGCACTAGCCCTGAAGTCAGGAGGACCTGAGTTGAAATCCAGCCTCAGACACTTAACACACTTACTAGCTGTGTGACCTTGGGCAAGTCACTTAACCCCAATTGTCTACCCTCTCCCCTCCAAGAAAAAAAAATTTTAAAAAGAGGTCATTCTGAGAATTCTCTTATCTGACTATACAAAACTACCAGGTGAGAGTGATGGATTGTGAGGGCCAAAGAATCATATAGTTCTATGAGAAGTACTGAAACTTGCAGGCTAACTAATGTTATCAAAAATTAACATAACAGCTACATTACCTCCTAGGTAGGTACCAGGCCCTGCTCTTCCCAAAGAGTGAAGAATGAAGAGCTGGAGTCACATTGGGACATATAAAGGTGAAGTAACTAAGGTTAGAAGTTAGTGGCAACAGGAGCTCTCCCATCCTATGCACCAACTTTTTGGTGACTGGATGACATGGTGACAGTGTTCCTGCAGCCAGAACAAATTGTGCAAAGTCATGCAAATGCCTGTTTTGGGAGTCAGAAAATATTTGTTAGCTAGCAGCAATCTGCTGAATATTTCTATGACCAAGCATCACCTTAAAAAAAGTCCCTGTTATTTTGACATTTTATCACTATCTATCTCAATCCACAAAATGTACATATTAGCACATTAGCCTAAAAAAATGTTGCTGCGTGTACTTGCTGAGCATAAATTTGAAATAGACTCTATTTACAGAACCCAGCTTATTCTGAATAGCTCGTTTCTTTCATGCAAATTATAGCTTGGATTGCCCATCCTCTCCTTATTACTGAAGCCAAGCACACACCAGGGGACTTTTGTGCATGATATGCTTTTAGATATTTGATTTGAATGGAGTGGTTTAGAGTTCTATTTACTTTTTTTATTTCCTTCACTCTTTCAAATATAAATACTCATCTTGGAGCCTCTATCTGACATAAAATGTCTAACTAGGGGACCAAATATGGTTCAGGAGAGAAATGCTCTCACAATGATAGAGCATCTTTTAATACTGAGGAGTTTCTGGAGAGAGTCAGATGCATTTTTACAATATGTTAAGTCCATGGTTTTATGACCATGTTTCACAGAATAATAATTTATTCAGTCAAGAAGCATCTATTAAGCATTTATTATGTGTCAGTCATTGCGCTAAGTGATGGAGGTGCAACGAAAGGCAAAAGATGGTCTCTGCCCTTAAGGAGCTCACAGTCTAATAGTAGAAAGACCACACCCAAAGAGCTATGCACAAGCAAGATAAATTGGAGGTGATCAATAGAGAAGGCACTAGAATTTAGAGAGATTAGGAAAAGCTTCATGGAGAAGGAGGGATTTGGGAATCCAAAATGTAGAGACGAGGAGGGTGAGAATTTCAAACATGAAGGACAGCCAACAAAAATTGCCAGAACCAAGAGGTAGATTGCCTTATGTGAGAAACAGCAGGGTGGCCAGGGTTATTGGATGGCAGAGATTATTTGGAAGGATTGAGGTAAAATGAAAGAACACTAACATGTTGGGAGGAGGCTAGGTTCTAAAAGGCTTTGAACACCAAACAGAAAATTTTTATATTTGATCTTAGAAGTGACAGAAGTCATTGGTATTTATTGAATAGAGGTGCAAGATGGTCAGAAATGTGCTCTGGGAAGATTTAACAATTGAGTGAAGGGTAGACTGGAGCGGGGAAAGACTTGAGGCAGTGATAACAATAAGCAGGCTATTGCAATAGACCAAGTATGGGATGATAAATGCCAGATCAGGGTAGTGGCAGTGTTAGAGAAGCAAAAGGGAGAATTTACAAGAGAAGTACCAAAGGTAAATCCAACAGGACTTGGAGACAGATTGGATATGGGGCAGTGAGGTGGCTCAGTGGATAGAGTCCTGGGCTTGGAATTGGTGCCATGGGAGAATCTGATGGAACCACACAATACGAGAGTTGGAAGTATCTTAAAAGTACCTACTATAGCATATCTAACAAGTTATCCATCTTCTGTTCTACAACCTCCAAAGAGGCAAAACTCACTCCATCTCTGGGCATCCCACCTCATTTGGAGGAAGCTCTGATTGTTAGGAGATTCTTCCTGACATCAAGCCTAAAGTAGTTTCTTTGCAAATTCTACCCATTGTTCTGATAAACAAAACAAGTCTAATTTCTTTCTCCTGGTAGCCCTTCAAGTACAGGAATATGTCATTTTAATTTGCTCCACTTTATTGCACTTTGCAGATATTGCGGTTTTTTTTACGCAGATTTAAGGTTTGTGGCAACCCTGCATTGAGCATGTGTGTGGGCACCACTTTTCTAATGGCATGTGTTCAGATTGTGTCTCGTTCTCACATTTTGGTAATTCTCTCGATACTTCAAACTCTTTCATTATAATTCTGTCTGTCATACTGATTTGCGATCAGTGAGCTCTGATGTTACTGTTGTAATTCTGTTGGGCACCATGAATTGTACCCCTATAAGATGGCAAACTTAGTTGCTAAATATTGTATGTGCTCTAACTGCTCTACCCATCAGCTATTCCTCTCTCTCTCTCTCTTTGAGTCTCCTTATTCCCTGAGACAAAACAATATTGAAATTAGGCCAATTAATAACCCCACAATGGCCTCTAAGTGTTCAAGTGAAAGGAAGATGCCATTAATGTGGCAAACTTCATTGCCGTCTTATTTTAAGAAATTGCCACAGGCATCCCAACCTTCAGCAACCACCACCCTGTTCAGTCAGCAGTCACCAACATCAAGTTAAGGTCTTCCACCAGCAAAAAGTTTACAACTTGCTGAAGGCTCAGATGTTGGTTAGCATTTTTAACAACAAAGTATTTTTAATTTTTATGTACATTTTTAGAAATAATATTAGTGCATACTTAATAGAATATAGTATGATATATAGCTTTTATATGCATTGGGAAACCAAAAATTCGTGACTAGCTTCATTGCAATATTTACTTTATTGCAGTGGTCTGGAACTGAGCCTACATTATCTCCAAGGTATGCCTGTGCTTATACTTACGATGTTTCCCCTTTCTGTAACTCCACTATGCTTCTCCCTACCCTCTGAGCTTTCTTCTCTCTTCCCTCACTAAATATATCTGGTTGGCTTCTCTTCTTTCAGCTAAGCACGTCTAGGTCCTTCAATTGATTCTAATATGACACAGATTCAAAGCCTTTCCCCATCCTAATTGCCCTTCTCTGGGGACTCTCCAGGTTATTAATGTTGTTAAATAATGTCACCTAGAAGTGATCATAATATTCTACATGAGATCTGATAAGGGCAAAGTACAATGTGGCTAACAATTCCCTTTTCATAGAAGGTGTGTCTCTCTCTTAATATAGCCCATGATTTCATTAATTATATTATTTTGACAGCCACATTATGCTCCTGACTCATATTGAGCTTACAGTACACTAAAACCCCAAAGGCCTTTTTCAAAACAGATGGCTTCTACCTACCCATACTTCATTTCATTCTTGTGAAGTTCATCTTTTGTATCCACATAGAAGACTTTACTTTTGTCCCTACTGAATTTCATCCAATTAGATTCAGCCCAATGACCTACTCTGTCAAGATCTTTTTGGATCCTGAGCACATTACGCCATGTATTAGCTATCTCTCGTAGCTTTGTATCATCTATATATTTATTAAGTAATTCATCCATCGCTTTAATTTGTTAACTAAAAATGTTAAACAACATAGGACCAAACACAGATCCCTGGGTTGTCCACCTGGAGCCCTCCTGCCACACAGACACTAAATCATTGATAACCATCTTTGAATTTGGTCATCCAACCACTTCTTGATCCATGAAACTTTATTATTGTCTGGTCTGCATTTCTCTAGCTTCTTCACAAGAATAGTATGAGATAGTTTATCAAAGGTCTTGTTATAATCTAGGTAAATTATATGGACAATATTTTCATCACTTGCAGTGGATAAAGTACTAGACCTAAAGTCATAAAGACTCATCTCCCTGAGACCAAATCTGGCCTCAGATACTTACTGGCCATGTGACCCTGGGCAGGTCATGTAGCCCTGTTTGCCTCAGTTTCCTCATTTGTAAAATGAGCTGGAGAAGGAACTGGCAAACCACTCCAGTATCTCTGCCAAGAAAACCCCAAATGGAGATGGAGAGTTGAACATGACTGAAATGACTGAATAATAACAAAACTACTTTGGTAATAATATCAAAAAACAAAATAAAGTTAGACTGGCATCAACTGTTCTTGATGATGCCATGCAAGCTCTTTGTAATCACTAATCCCTTTCTAGATATTCTCCAACCACCTCTTTAATCATGCATTCTAGAACTTCCCCAGGAATAAAAATGAAGCTCCCTGGATAATAGTTTTGCTTTTTGAAAATTGGGAAAATAGGTGCTCTTTTCCATTCTTGTGGTAGTCCTCCTGTTTTCCATGATCTTTCAAATATTACTGACAGTGGTTGAGCAAACACATCAGACAATTCTTTCATTACCTGAGGATGTAGTTCAGATGACTTGAATTTATTAAGGCAACTAAGATCTCTCATGATCTCCTAACTTATCTTGATAATCAACTTCCTGTTATTTTTTAAATTTTTGTTGGGTCTTTTCCAGAAGAAAGATCATTATCCTTGGCATAGAAAACAAAAGTAATATGAAAATTAACTAGCTCTATTTTCTGTGCATGGTCATTGCTGTCCTCCCCACCTGAAGCAAAGATCCTATCCCTGCTTTGATCCTCCTTCTCCCAATGTAAATAATAATAATAATAATAATAAAAACTTCTATGGTTGCAATAGCTTCCCTTACCCATCTCATTTTGAGGTTTTGCCCATTTTATAGTAGTTTTATAGGACAATACCACATTCATAGTCATTCTCTATTATTTGTCCCTGCTTCCATCTTCTATACATTTCTTTTTAAAATTGTATTTGATTGTTGAGTTTCCTTTGTATCCATATAACTATCTTCTGACAAATCCCATTTTATCTACTCATTGGAATTGCTATTCTTTATATCATCAAAATGTCATTATTAAACATTTATGATGGGAACATAAGAAGCAAATTGTCACTTGACTGGGAATTAATTATACTATCACTACTGGTATGTGTGATATATGCATGTATCTGAAAATATGTATATTGTCCCTTAACAGGAACGTGGTAGAAGGATCCCTGAGCTCAGAATCATGAATCAACAAGGAAAGCCTAAGCAAAAACCCATGAGAATATGTTCATTATAATATCCCTGTCCTCGTGCTTTCTTCCTATGTGCCAGAATGAATCCTCCTGATTGGGATAGACTGCCTGCATGATACCTGGCCTGGGAACCCATGAAACACAGGACACCTGGGATCAGTACCAGGATTCATTTTAATTCAATTCAGCAAATATCTACTGAGTGCTTACTATGTATTAGCATTATGCTAGGTTCTGGGGAATATAAAAACCTAAATAAAAATATACTTGCCCTCCAAGAGCTTATATTCTACTAGAGACACTCCATCTTGGAAGAGTTTCTATATACTCCCCATCAGACTTTGCTCCAGATGCCAGAATTTCCAGTTATGACATTAGGTGGTGGTGTTTACTTTTTTTTTTCCCACAAAGATGTTTATTGCACAATATTCCATATGCAATAGCATTTGTGTTGTTCCTCAGAGATTAAGTACATAGCCCATCAAGGACTCACAGGGGACCATGAGCACATACAGAAACACAATAGCTCATC
>CM053623.1:99138911-99173746 GCA_028646595.1 Phalanger gymnotis
GGAAATGGGGAGAAAATTTGTAATTCAAACGCCTGTGAAAATCAAGGCTGAAAACCAAACATGTCAAAAATAAATTTAAAAAAAAAAAGATGTTCATCTCACAGTGATGCCATAGGATTCTTCTTATAGAAATTGACCTAGGATCTTCTTTTCTCTTTAAGTGCCTCAGATCAAACCAGCTCAATACTGATTGTTCTTAGAGTGTTGTCTCTGGAATGTGTTGCTGTCATGGTGGGTCTCCTGCTTCAAGAACAGTTAGCAGCTGGCTCAGCATTCACCTTTTTCCTCCTCTCCCTTAATTGCAGAAACCTTCACTGTCTCAACCAGTTGATTCCAAAGGAAAGAAGATAATTGATTTTCCCTTTGCCAACATTAACAAGACCCACCTTTGCTTTGCTGCTTAAATCTTTCTCATTTTTGACTTGAACACTCACTCTGTCATGACATGTAGCAATTAATATGCTCATGCTATTGTTAGTCATATAGTTCCAAACCTATAATTAACACTTCGGTACATAATTAATATTAACATTTCATCCATGTCTTACAGCTGACACATTTCTGATTAAATGAACTAACTGAATAATTACATCTTACTATCTGAGTAATTAAATGCTTGGTTTTTTTTCCTTGCTTACTTTGGGGGATTGAAGAGGTTCACGAAGAACAGAACAAAAAATATATCAACTTCTTTGGTCATTCTAACAATATCTTGAAAATAAGGAAATGCTACAGAACCTCTTGAGTAAGGCTTTTCCTGAGGGACAGAACTGACATACCTATTATAAGCTAAGTACATTGAAGAGGGCTTTCTTTTAAAATGATGCGTAGCTATGTTTCTGGGGATATGTAGCTATTTCTCAGTTTCCAGGTGATTAATTTCTCTTTGTTACTGTTATAAGAAATATACCATTCAGTATGGTTTCACCAAAAAAACAACAACAACAACAACCGCCCCCAAAAAACCCAAAACACAAGGATTTGTATCTTGGATCATTTGTTTCCATACTACATCCCCCTCACAAACAGACACAATAATTCTAAATAGAGACATCCCACGGCATATAACTTTGAATGAGAGGACTTAATTGCTTGGCTTTCGTGATATTTTTATCCTTTAAAATTATAAATATGTTCATCGTCTTATCTTTTAGAAGGGTAGCAAAACCCTTTTGGGGGGGTGTATTTATCCTAGAACAGGGATGAGCAAGCTACTGCCCCCAAATCTGGTCTAAAGTACATTCTAGGGGAGCTACTCACTAAGAATGTTTTTTTTACATTTGTAAATAAATTATTTTATTCAAAAAAATTTTAAAAACTTTGTTAGCTCCCTGGCCATATGGTTTTGATTATATGCTGACTTCTGAATACAATTTTGCTCCTTCAGTCCTTGGGAACATTTTAGAGGCTCCTAAGTGAAACACATAATTATTTAAGAATTCAACCTCTTCTGGCACGAGGTTGAGCAACTATTTTCTGCTTATGATTTCTGACCTCTGCTGGAGTCCTCTTCTGAGGAATTGCTCAAATGTGGCTCATTTTAACTACTACTTTAGAAGAGGCAAGTGGATAAAGAAGGCCTATCGTCCATACAAAAATAGTTACATACAATAAATAGATTTGATCCATCAGTTCATGTATCCTGGATGGGCACTACAAATGGACAATAAGCTAGGCCTAGAACTGAACAGAAAAACAGATTAACTCTTTAACAAATAGCATAGCCCAATGATCTCAAACTTTTCCACGAAGCAAAGACCTAACTTTCTAGCAGTAATCTTTCTGTGATGCTATATGGCTACATTTCATGTAATTTCAGTTTCTGAAGAATTAAACTGGAAGGTTATCTAAGAAGCAGAGGAGAAGCATTATGGGAGCATGAGTAGGCTGCAACATTTTACCAATGGATAATTTTTCAAGAGAAGCAGTATCATCATTACATATCTATATCTATACCTCTATATGCATATACATATATGTATTTGAGAAAGAAGGTGAAATAGCTATGTTTTAAAAGTGAGGAATAAGTAGTGAACAACACACATCTCATTGGCATCCACAAAAGAGGAAGATCTAGAAGAAGGTTCCTAGTATATTGGATAGATCCCCTCCCATGAAGGAATTATGGGAAGACGTGTAAGAGAAACACAAGATGAAAAGGAATGTTATGTTCCAATCTACAACATTGAAAGATCCTAGGGTTGTTGATTTAGAGATGGGGTGGGAATAGGAATTTATTTAGCCTAACCTTTGGTACAACTCGTATTGAAAAAAAAGATTCATTAAAATATCGAAAAGGGATGCATGGGTAGAAAGGATATCTTAGGATCATATTATTTTGGAATTGGAAAGAACTTTATAGGTAACAAGTCTACTTCCTACTTGAAGCATGATTTTCCTATTTTTCTTTTGTCCTTTCAAAATGATTCATAATAAAGAGCATGGACCAATAGCTATTGTGCAACATCTGATAGGTATGGCAAATGCATTAACATTTTTACTCTCAAAGATCAGGGATCAGCATTCTCTACTATTTCTTTATAATCCACCACAATATTTTTTCATGTTTACCCAAAAAAACAAACAAAAACACTGAGACCTTCCTCAAGAGATTCTTCCATTCCTCATTTTTCCCTGAAGAACTGAGGTAAATGAGTCCCTTAAAATGTTACTTTAAAAAGTATTCTAATTTAGACATTATTGATTCAATTCAGTCTCAACATCTTATTGCCTATAAGTAAGAGGGAAATGTTATAACTGTCTCCAGAGTTTATTTTTAGTATAAATAGCAAACACCAGATTTTTGGCAATCAGCTTGATGAGATTTCAATGAGACTGTCTGCCTATACCAGTGAAAGAAAAGACTATTGAGGCATCTGACTTTAACATCATGGCATAATCAGGGGAAATAGCCCAATTGAGACATCCCATCCTTCCATTAAGTGACTAAACCAAGTACAATTGAATGCATTTTCATGTACCAGGAATTTTATGTTTATACCATAAAAGCAGATTCAATTATAAAATGTGAATATTTATGTTTTTAATATGAAACCAAGACACAAAGCAAAGACAATGCCATCTGTAATATATCTTTATTCCCACACATAAAGGGACAGGGCAATCCTTCATTGTTCTCAGCTCCTAAAAGGAATCACATAATGGCATAAACAATTTATCATCAAGTGTAAAGAGAACTCCACAAAACAACCATCAATGTTTTCTAGATAAATGAGAATGATGGTACAAAAGAGAAGTGCTCAATATTTCTAAGTTGTCAGCTAATCAATTTACTTTTATTACTGGTATAAGGCACCTACGACACTATTTTCCGAGAAGTAAAAAGTAGTTTTAGTCAATGGATAGTTTGTTTCCATGTCATATCTTTCCCAGACAGACAAAACACCTGGCATTTTGGGCACATAGAAGGGCAGGGCCTCAGAAAAGAGAAACCAAGAGATGGATGAGAAGAGTGTATTTCTGCTAGTGTAGGGTAATTGGCAGCTGAAAACAAAATACACAAGCAGAAATATACTATTCTCATAAAGAGATGGTAGTGAGTAAAAGAATGTTTTTTTCATGACAGAAGCCTTGAAGAAGCACTGAATTTCCTGTCCACAGATACCAAATTGAATGTTGAAGAACTACCTAAAACCTGCAAAGGAAATGCTTCAAATGAATATATCTTTAAATCTTTTCTCTTGAAGTAGAGCCAGAATGGAAAATCTACCCACACACTCACTTTTGCCAATTTTCCCTGGACCTGACTATGCTTTTTTTCCCTTTCCAGTAAAAGTTTCAGAAAGAGGAAACATTGAAAGGGAAATTTAAAAGGGAAAAGTCAAAATGGAATTCTTGTCTTAACTTTCTAACTTTCTGAACTTCCTAAATTCCCTGTTTTTGTAATGCTTTACCAGTGTTACTCTCAACTTTTCATTCTCATTAATTTGCCCAAATCCAATCAGTTGATAAGTATTATTAATTTTGTGCACCTAATATATCTCAGAATCTATCTCTCTGCTTAGGTGGTTGCTTAACCAATGCCCACAGCACCTCTCTTTATAATGTTGAATAACGAGGGTACCAGAGAAGTATGTAGAAATACAATGGAAGGTATAGAGGAATAGGCATCCCTTGATTCTCACTATTATCTGAATCATAAAAGGAGAGTTGAACTCACACAAACATACACACACCCAAAGAATTGGTGCAGAAATTCATAAATTCATTGGCGTGGATGTCAGACACATTTTTAAGTTTCACATGCATTCTAAATAATTTTTCTAACACTTTCTTAAGTCTATCATCAATGTAATGATAAATCAAGCCCTGATTTGTAGCATTTGGTGATTTTCAAAGTGTTAATGCCCACAATGAAAATTTAACTGGCTCATTCAAGCCAGTTCAAGCTGGCTCTAGCATACCCTCAAGTGAAATTAATAAGGAAATAAGTAAGGACATAGAAAGGCGAGACAAAGGCTTAAAAGGTAGGGGAAAACTAGAGATGGGATAGCCATAAGCAAAACAAATGTTAACTTTTAAGAGTAAATAATAAAGGAAGGGTGAAAAAGAGAAAAAAATTAGAATATTGAGTTCAAGGTCAGGGCTTAGTTAAGAAAGGAGAGGCAAAGTAGATACATACAACTCAATTTTAAAAAATACTAGTGTTATTCATTGTCCTTGTTTCTATTTCCTATTTCTTGCAAAGGTAGTGGTAGAAGGAAAAGAGAAAAAATGTATCAGGATATGATGGAGAAGAATATACAGCAGTCATGTGAATGGGATGAACTCACCTATACATTAGAGGGGAGCAAAAAGAATTAAAAGTAAATGTTACTTAAAGGAAAGACACTTGAAATATAAAGTCCATATCAACGAAAAAGGATGGACTAGGGCAGAATTTACCACGATTTTACAAAATTTTAAAAAAAAGGAATAGGTAACAGTTATTATCTCAGATAAGACAGCCTTCAAAATAAACATGGTTTAAAAAAATAAGAGAACTATAATAGGCTTTAAAACACTATAATTAATTAAATAATACTAATACTTAATAAAGATGCAAGGCGGCTAGATGGTTCAGTGTAT
Source organism: Phalanger gymnotis (assembly GCA_028646595.1). Taxonomy (NCBI): domain Eukaryota; kingdom Metazoa; phylum Chordata; class Mammalia; order Diprotodontia; family Phalangeridae; genus Phalanger; species Phalanger gymnotis. The sequence continues at coordinate 99,144,000 of CM053623.1, forward strand.
AGAGCACTGGGCCTGGAGTCAGGAAGACCTGAGTTCAAATCCACCCTCAGATACTTACAAATATGTGAACTAGGCAAGTCATTTAACCTCCATTTGCATTAATCAAGTAAGAAGGAAATGGCAAACCACTTTAGTTTTAAAGCTAAATAATTTTATCCTAAAGAATTGGTGTTTTAAAGAAGCAATAAATAATATCACAAAATAAAAATGAGTAAGACAGGAGATTAAAACTTCAGAATGTCTAAACATTCATCTAGGAAAATTTATATCTCCAAGTACTTTTTTGGGCTTTTAAATAATATTTTATTTTTTTCTCCAGTTAAATATCAAGAAAAAAAAATTGATGGGGGAAGGCAGGGCAATTGGAGTTAAGTGATTTGCCCAAAGTCACACAGCTAGTGTGTCAAGTGTCTGAGGCTGGATCCAAACTCAGGTCCTCCTGACTCCAGGGATGGTGCTCTATTCACTGTGCCACCTAGCTGCCCAAGAAAAAATTTAGCATTCATTTTTACAAGAATTTGAGTTCCAAATTTTTCTCTCTCCCTCCCTTCCTCTCTTCTGAAAGTGGTAGGCGGTTTGCTGTAGTTTATACATATGCTACCATGTAAAAATTTTTGTATTGGTCACAATTGTGAAAGAAGAAACAGATCAAAAGGAAGAAAAAACATGAAGAAGAATAAAGTAAGTGAAAAAAATATGTTTTGATCTGCATTCAGAATCCACCAGTTCATTTTTATGATTAGGGATAGCCTTTGAGTCCTTTGTACTTGTCTTGGATCATTGTGTTGCTGAGAAGAGGTGAGTGTTGCTGATACTGTGTACAATGTTTTGCCTGTTCTGCTCATTTCACTTTACCTCAGTTTGTACAAGACTTACCAGGTTTTTCTGAAATCTGCCTGTTCATCGTTTCTTATTGTACAATAGCATTCCATTAGATTGTTCAGCCATACCTTAATTGACAGGCATCTCTTCAATTTCTAATGTTTTGCCACCACAAAATGGGCTGCTATAAATATTTTTGCACATGTAGGTCCTTTTCCCTTTTTATGATCTGTTTGGGATACAGACCTAGTAGTGGTATTTCTATATCAAAGGGTATGCACAGTTGGGTTGCTTTTTTGGCATAGTTCTGAATTGCTCTCCAAAATAGTTGAATGAGTTCACAATTCCATCAACAATCCATTAATATACTAATTTTCCCACATCTTCTCCAGCATTTATCATTTTTCTTTTCTGTCAAATTAATCAATCTGATACGTGTGAGGTGATACCTCAGAGTTGTTTTAATTTGCATTTCTCTAATCAAAAGTGATTTAGAGCATTCATATGTCTATGGATAGCTTTGATTTCTCATCTGAAAACTGCCTGTTCTTATCCTTTGACCTTTTATCAATTTGGGAAAGACTTGTATTCTTTTAAATTTGACTAAGTTCTCTATATATATTTGAAAAATGAGATCTTTATCAGAGATACTTTCTGTGAAGAGTATTTCCAATTTTTCTGCTTTCCTTCTAATCTTGGTTGCATTGATTTTATTTGCACAAAAGCTTTTTAATTTAATATAATCAAACTTATCTATTTTAAATTTTGTAATGCACTCTGTCTTTTGTTTGGTTATGAATTCTCCTCCCTACCCCCACCATAGACGTGACAGGTAGACTATTCCTTGCTCTTTTAATTTGCTTATGGTGTCACCCTTAATGTCTACATCATGCCAAAGGTCTGTCATATCTAACTTTTCTAATATTCTACTTACCCCGTTAGTTTCCTTTTTGTTTGTTTTTTTTTTTTGCTTGGCTTTATCAAGTTCTGAAAGGGAACAACTGAGGTCCCCCACTAGTATAGTTTTCCTGTTTATTTCTTCCTCTAAGTCATTTAACTTTTCCTTTAAGAATTTGGACACTATATCACTTGGTGCATATGTTTGTAGTATTGATATTACTTTATTGTTTATGGTACCTTTTAGCAAGATGTAGTTTCCTTACTTAACTCTTTAATTAAGCCTATTTTTTGCTTTTACTTTATCTGAGATCAGGATTGGTAACCTTGCTTTTTTTACTCCATCTGAACCAAAATAGATTCTGCTCCAGCCCCTTACCTTTACTTTGTGGGTGTCTCTCTGCTTCAAATGTATTTCTCATAAACAACATATTATAGGGCTTTTGATCCACTCTGCTATCTGCTTCTTTTTTATGAGAGAGTCCATCCCATTTACATTACAGTCATGATTACTACCTGTGTATTTCCCTCCATTCTATTCTTCCTCTTGTCTGTCATCTCTCTCCTTTCATCCTTTCCTTACTTACCAATGTTTGGCTTCTGACTACCACCTCCCTTCATCTGCCCTCCTTTCTCTCAGTTCTCAACCCCCACCCCTTACTTTGTCTCCTCCCCTGCTACTCCCCTTTGGGCAAAATGGATTTCTACATTCAACTGATTGTGTATATGATTCCCTTTTTGAGCCAATACTGATGAGAGTAAGGTTCAAGTGATGCTCAATGTCCACCCCTTCATGTTCCTCTCCAGTGTAATAAGTCTTTGTCTTCGTGTGAAATCATTTACCCCATTCTACCTCTCCTTTCCTTCTGCACCCATTGCATTGCTCATTTTGTCTTTCCCCCAAATTCACCTTATACCCTTACCCTCTATCTATGTGTATTCCTTCTAGCTGTACTATTAGTAATGGAATTTTTAATAATTACAAGTATCATCTTCCCATGTGAGGATGTAAATAGTTTAGTTCTTTTGTATCCCTTGTGTTCTCTTTTCTCTTTTTACCTTTTTATGTTTCTTTTGCATCTTGATATTGAAGGTCAAATTTTTGGTTTAGTTCTGGTCTTCTCCATATGCAAGCTTGAAATCCTTCTATTTCATTGAATGACCATTTTTCCCTTCATGTATTATGCTTAATTTTGCTGGGTAAGTGGTTCTTGGTTTTAGTCCTAGCTCCTTTGCCTTCTGGAATACCATGTTCCATGACCTCTGATCTTTTAATGTTGCAGCTGCCATCCTATATAATCCTGACTGTGACTCTCCAATATTTGAATTGTTTCTTTTTGGCCACTTGTAGTATTTTTTTTTCCTTGGCCTAGTAGTTCTGAAATTTGGCTATAATATTCCTTGGAGCTTTTGTTCTATGATCTCTTTCTTGAGATGATTGGTGGATTCTTTCAATGCCTATTTTGCCCTCTGGTTCCAGGACATCAGGACAATTTTCCTTTATAATTTCTTGAAAGATACTGTCCAGATCCTCCTTTTGATTATGTACATGTACGTACAGTAAGAGCAAAAACCTAGAAACTAATGTGATATCCATTATTGGAGAATGGCTAAACAAATTAAAGTAAATTAATATAACGGAATAATACCGTACCATAAGAAAAGACAAAATAAATGATTTTGGAGAAATCTGGGAAGACCCATATGAACTGATGCAGAATGAAATGAATAGAAGTAGGATAACATTTTTTTACCATAGTAATGGCGTTATAGAGGGGAAAAAACACTTTGAAAGACTTTAAAATGCTGATGAAAGCAATTACAAACCTTAATTTCAGAAGACCGAAAGTAAAGTATGTTATGTTACCACAGCTCAACAGACAAATAACTGACACAAAAAGGAAAATAAGATACATTTTTGGACATGGCTCCTGCAGAATTTGCTTTACGAATATTTAAAGACTGGGGTTTTCTTTTTTTCTTTCTCTTTTTTCAATTGGGGAAGGAAGGTAGATGAGAAAGAAAATAAATACATTAATTGGAAAAATAAATCGAAAAAGAAAGCCAAATTATTAATATTAAAAATGATAAGAGAACTCAAAGTAAATGAAGAGAAAATTAAGGTGATCATTGGTAACTGTAACCAAACATGCCAACAAAATGATGATTTAAATAAAATGTATAGACATTTACAAAAAAAAATATTCAAATTAATAGAACTAGAAATATAAAATATTCAATTAATTTAATATTAATCCAATATCAAGGGGGAAAAGTGAATGAGCCATAAAACAATTCCCAAAGGGAAAAATGGAAGATATGGATTTCAGGTGAATTCTATCAAACTTTCAAAGAACAATTAATTCCACTTACATAAATTGTCTATAGACAAATAGGGAAAGAATGGATTATAACAACCTTCTTCTAAAAGTTAAGGCTGTATTATTGGACAAAAAGAGAAGGAAAATTCAGAAAGTGATTTTCTAAAAATTAGATTTAGACTATTACTCCCTACTATATACCACAATAATTTCTAAATGGATACAGTATCTAAATACAAAAGGTCATAACATAAACAAGGGAAGGAGCATGGAAGAAGATGTCCTTCACAGCTATGGATAGTGGAAAAGTTATTGACTAAATAAAGAGAGAAAATCACAAGATAAAATGATCAATTTTAAATGCATAAAATTAAGTATAGTAATAATGTTACAAAAAAGTATCAATAAATTAACCACAAAATAAACATAATATATAAAAGAAAAGCTCAGAAAGAGATACAAACAAGAAGGACCATAATGTAATTACCATATCAAAACCATCATATACTTTAAGAATCCAACTTTGGGGGGCAGAGCCAAGATGGTGGCTGGAAAGCAGTGACTCTCTTAAGCTCTCCCCCAGGTCCCTCCAAACACCTGTAAAAATGGCTTTGGACAAATTCTAGAGTTGTGGAACCCACAAAATAGCAGAGGGAAGCAGGGTTCCAGTCCAGGACAGCGTTAATGGTCACTGGGAAGGGTCAATCACACAGTTCTAGGAGCAGAGTGCAGTCCACTGTGGGCCGCGCCAGCACCAACCAGACTGGGAGTCAGGTGGAGCAGGCCGTAGGGCCCTGAATCATTGAGCTGTGGTAGTTACCAGACTTCTCAACCCACAAACGCCAAAGACAACAGATCAGGTTAGTGGAAAAACTTCGAGTGAGAGTGGTCAGCCCTAGCCCCTGGGAGCAGTGGAGGTGGTGCAGCTCAGCTGGAGGCAGCAGCAGGAAGCTCCTGTGGCTGCTTCCAGAGTTTCAGCTGAGGTTGCTTCTGGCCCCAGTCCACCCAGAGAGAGGAATTAAGCAGCAGATCAGAGCAAGAGTGCAGAGCTTGCTTTGCCCAGCTTAGATCTAGGTTGCTGTCCTGGTTGGTGGTTCTTGGTGGAGGAGAAGTGCTGTTGTGGCAGAGCTTGCTGTGTAGAAGTAGCTCCAAAAACAGAAGCACAGCTCCTAAAGCTTGGGACAAAGTACTCTCTAGTCTACAAGCAGGCATACCCTGACAAAAAGCACAAGGGTCAGGTAGTTGTCTGGGAACGTGAACAGGCAGCAAAAAAGGTCACAGACTATTGAATCTTTTTTTGGTGACAAAGAAGATCAAAACATACAGCCAGAAGAAGTCAACAAAGTCAAAAGACTCCAAGAAAAATATGAATTTGTCTCAGGCCATGGAAGAGCTTAAAAAGGATTTGGAAAAGCAAGTAAGCAAAGTAGAGGAAAAATTAGGAAGCGAAATGAGAATGATGCAAGAAAATAATGAAAAACAAGTCAATGACTTGTTAATGAAGATCTAATACTGAAGAAAATAACACCTTAAAAATAGACTAATCAAAATAGCAAAAGAGCTCCAAAAAAGCAATGAAGAGAAGAATGTCTTGAAAGGCAGAATTAGCCAAATGGAAAAGGAGGTCCAAAAGACCACTGAAGAAAATATTCCCTTAAAAATTAGATTGGAGCAAGCAGAAGCTAGTGACTTCATGAGAAATCAAGAAATTATAAAACAGAACCAAAGGAATGGAAAAAAAATGGGAAATAATGTGAACTATCTCATTGGAAAAACCACTGACCTGGAGAATAGATCCAGAAGAGATAATTTAAAAATTATTGGACTACCTGAAAGCCATGATCAAATAAAGAGCCTGATATTCTAGAACCAGAGGGTAAAACAGAAATTGAAAGAATCCACCAATCACCTCTTGAAAAAGATCCCAAAACAAAAACTCCTAGGAATATTCTCACCAAATTCCAGAGTTCCCAGGTCAAGGAGAAAATACCGCAAGCAGCCAGAAAGAAACAATTTGAATATTGTGGAAACACAATTAGGATAACACAAGATCTAGTGGCTTCTATATTAAGGGTTTCAAAGGCTTGGAATATGATATTCTGGATGTCAAAGGAGCTAGGATTAAAACCAAGAATACACCTACCCAGCAAAACTGAGTATCATGCTCCAAGGCAAAATATGGACTTTCAGTAAAATAGGGAACTTTCAATATTTTACTTTCAGTAAAATAGAGGACTTTCAAGCTTTCTCAGTGAAAACACCAGAGCTAAATAGAAAATTTGACTTTCAAATACAAGAATCAAGAGAAGCATGAAAAGATAAACAAGAAAGAGAAATCATAAGGGACCTGCTAAAGTTGAACTGTTTTGTTTACATTCCTACATGGAAAGATGATGTGTGTAATTCATGAGACCCTTCTCAGCATTAGGGTCATTGAAGGGAATATATATATATATATATATATATATATATATATATATATATATATAGACACAGAGGGAACAAGGTAAGTTGAATATTAAGGGATAATATCTAAAAAATAAAATTAAGGGGTGGGGTGAGAGAGGGAGAAAGGGAGAGATACAATGGGGTAAATTATCTCCCATAAAAGTGGCAAGAAAAAGCAGTTCTGTTGGAATGGAAAAGGGGGCAGGCGAGGGGGAATGAGTGAATCTTGCTTTCATCAGATTTGACTTGAGCAGGGAATAACATACACACTCAATTGTGCATCTTATTCCACCAGAAAGTAGGGGGAAGGTGATACGATGGAGGGAAATATAGTTGTTCTTTCACATTATTATCGTGGAAGTGTTTTACATAATGATACATGTGTGGCCTATGTTGAATTGCTTGCCTTCTTAGGGAGCATGTGTGGAAGGGAAGAGTGGAGAGAATTTGTAACTTAAAGTCTTAAAAGCAGATGCTCAAAAAAGTTGTTTTTGCATGCAACTGGGAAATAAGATATACAGGCAATGGGGCATAGAAATCTATCTTGCCCTACAAGAAAGTATGGGGAAAAGGGATGGAGGGGAGTGAGGTGACAGAAGGGAGGGCTGACTGGGGAATGGGGCAATCAGAATAAATGATATCTTGGAGTGGGGGGGGGGAAGAGTAGCAACGTGGAGAAAATTTCTAAGTCGAAATCTTGTGGAAATTAATGCTGAAAACTAAAACTATTAAATAATAAAATATAGAATTCATTTAAAAAATCCAGTATGTATGTAATGAAGATTTTTTTCATATACAGTTGTTTTTTTTTTTCCATTCTTCATATGTGGAAATGGATCATGTTTTGATGCTTATCATGTTGCTAATAAAAAATAAATTTAAAGAATTTAAGATATTATGCTACGGACAAAACTATTGGTGGGCAATGTGCATGATCTCTGTCTTGAATTTGAAGTGCTATCATGGGAAAGTGAAATCTGACTTGTTCTACTCAGTCCTAGAGGACAGAATTGGGAGCAATTGATGGAATTGGCAGAGGCGGGTTTTAACTCAGCGTAAGGAAATCCTTTTGAACAAATAGACCAGCAATAAAGAAAAATAGGTACTTGTGGATTCCTTATTATTGGAATTACTAGTTGGGTGACCATTTATTGGGTTTGTTTCAGAATGGACTCCTATTCATGGATGATTGGACCAGATAATTTTTCAGTTTTGTTATTATGTGATATAGGATTATCTCATGGCTATCCAGGCTGGGTAGAAAATGATTATCAAGACAGGGTACCTGAATTCTTATCTCATCTTTGCTGTTAAGCTGTGAGACTCCAGAGAAGTTAGATCACTACTCTATGACCCTCTTTCGTCACCTGTTATATAGAAGGAACAACATGATCATTGAGATCCCTTTTTCTAAACAACTATGATGTTTGTGAGGTGAAAGCATGAGCCTAAAACAAGCTATTCTTATGGCAGAATACTATACTCCTGTAGTAGGAAGGCCGAATTTATGATCTCAAAAAGGATCATATAAATATCTGAATGGTTTGAAATCGATGGGCATACAGAATTCTCCAAGCAGAAGGCATCAAAAAACTTATTCAGGGCCCAGAGCAACAAATTAGTGAGCCAACCTCTCCATTCCAGTATTGTGAACACAAGCCTCCAGGCCCAGTAGGCCCGCCTCACAAGAGTAGCCAGGAGGCCACAGAAAAATAAGATGGCGTAAATCATATTCACCGCTCGAACTCACACAGGGGTCTGCTCTGCTTCGGATTTTTTCCAGCTGTAGTTTCTCGCCTCTCCTCTCAGCCAAGCCTCTGGCGTTCTTAAGTCCCGCCTCAATGACTAGAGACCAGAGTCCAGAGACCCACTGGTTCCTGAATTGGCCCCTTTTAAGTCTTTAATCTACGCCCACACAGGTTCCACACCTGATGGGGCTTTGGGCCTGGGGCTTAGCATTTAACAGGTGAAAGTACTTTCACCGTAAACAAAAGCCAAACTCCTTAAGCACACCCGTTAAACTAAGCCCATTTTGCCTTACTGGCACAACTCCAAATCATGGTCCATCATCTTGCAAATCCATTGTTTTACTCAAAAGAAAGACACTTTAAGATAAAAATCCATTCCTGCTATTAGCAAAATAACTCAAAATTCAGAGTCTAGTGAATAAGGAATTTATTTATCTGAAAATAAAAGAAAAAATATGTTCATAATTTTATTAAGGGTTCCCAAAACAAAGAACAGGCAGCTAAGTGGTGCAATGAATAGAGCACCAGGCCTGGAGTCAGGAAGATTCATCTTCCTGAGCTCAAATCTGGTCTCAGACACTTACTAGCTGTGTGACCCTGGACAAGTCACTTCACCTCGTTTGCCTCAGTTTTCTCATCTATAAAATGAGCTGGAGAAAGAAATGAAAAACCTCTTCAGCAACTTTGCTGAGAAAACCCCCAATGGGGGTCATGAAGAGTCAGATATGACTGAAAAAGAAAAAAAACTCAACAACAACAAAATACAGCATTCCTTCTTTTATACTAGTTAATAAACAAATGGTAACATTTCCAATATCCAATCATTACTTTATAAATGAGCTGTATCTTATGAATAGTTTCACTTACATATCCTGAGTATGTCCAGGTAACATTATATATAGGCATCAAAATGATTCCCCTCAACCTCCAATAGAATACAGGTTCCTTAAAGTCATAAATGTTGTTCTGTTCTGGTTTTCATTTTTCTTTTTTCTTAGTTCCAGTGACTCACAGGCAGCATGATATAAAAGCTACACATCTGGACTCAGAGTCTAGGAGACATGTATTCAAGTCTCTCCACTTATAACTATTGGCTGACGTAGTTCTGGACAAAAACAAACAAACAAAAAACAAGAACTTCCACTGCCTACCACGCCACCTTGTATATAGTAGGAGTTAGATTGAATTGAAAGTTATCTTGGGGGCACTAGGTGGTGCAGTAAGTAGTGCACTGGCCCTGGAGTCAGGAGGACCTGCATTCAAATCTGGCCTCAGACACTTGACACATTTACTAGGTGTGTGACCTTGGGCAAGTCACTTAACCCCAATTATCCTGCCTTCCCCCTTCCAAAAAAAAAAGAAAGTTATCCCAATTATACTAATTTGGAAATTGTATCAATTGTATATTGGGCTGATGGGTTTGAGAGATTTTGTCAAGAGTCACTTGTTTACACTATTTCTATGAAACTCCAAAATCAATGAAACAGTCCAACTAAAGTTATGTTTTATAAATTTATGGAATAATTTTTTGGTCCAAAGAATTATATGATAGTGAAGAGAGAAGAAGGGGTTTTTTTCGATCCCCTTTTTCAGAAACATTTGTGGGCAAAGTGGAATTGTTTCATGAGGTCCATATTAACTAGTTGAAATCTCCTCACAACCTGGATTATGGGGCTATAAAATTTTATCTGCTTGAATGCCAATGTAGATGTGCAGACTCAATCTTTACTATACATGAGCTATAAAGGGTCTGAATCATAATTACAGAATTTAGGAGGCACAGAACAACATTATTGCCACTGATTTACCACATCAGCCTCGACAAGCCTCAATTTTTAATGCCATAGCAATTGCACAAAAGTTGCAGAGTGACGGAAGGAGGCAAAAATGAGTATTTTATAAATGTAAATTGCTAGCACAATATTGAAGCAACCCAAAATAACACAAAATCTCTTGCTTATTTTCCACAAGGAAGATTTAGAGGCCCAAATATTTTCTGTTTATGTTAGGCATGAGTGGGGAATACATGAAGGTCTAGGTCAACTAGTCATTGCTTCTACCAATATCATTAAAATAAAAAGTAGGAAGCATATTAGAAAGGTTTCATAATATTTGTACTAAATTCATTGCAAAATAGTTAAATGTTCCAAAATGCATATGTTTCTTACCAACTTGCTTTGATAATAAATAGCTATATATAACTAATGCTGCCTGAAATCTCTGTATAGTTTATCCAGTTGATGAGTGTATATTGTAAATAAGTCAACTTGATTTTGAACTCCTTGAGGGTAAGGACCACTTTTTAGGCTGAATTCATGTGCCACTCCCTATAGGAAGTTCTTTCCTGATTCCCTTGGCTGTTTGAGGTTTTACCCTCCTTAAATTATGTGTGTGTATGTATACATATATATATATATATATATACATACATATATGTGTGTATATATGTGTATGTATATAGATATATACACATACATATATACATATATGTGTGTATTATATGTGTGTGTATATATGTATGAAAAAAGGAAGGGGAAAAGAGAAAGAGAGAGAGATGCTAGATTACCTTCTTTTTCCCTCCTCATGCTACATATAATATAACTTCTTGAGTGGAGACACTTTGTTGTTGTCTTTGGATCCCAGTGCCTAACAGCAGTACCTAACACATAGTAGGCATTTTATGAATTCATTTTGGATTAGATTGAATTGTATCTCTGCCATTGTACCTAATAAATTAATAGGCACATTACTTGAATCTCACAAATTACTTGCTTATTGTTAATTGCTTACTAATGAGCCAAGGTTGCACTTCTGATCCTGTATGGGCTAGTTAGCTTCTGTCTGTTTTATAGCCCCAAACTGTACCTCTGATCTTTCAAATGTTTCTCATTAGTCATAAAACAGTAAGATGGAAACATGTGGCTAGAGTCAGCATAAATCTAACCCCATTGCAAGAAGACTTAAATCTCGATCTCTACTAAGAAGGAAGCCAGATATATTATCATAAAGTCTCTCATCTCTCCTATTCAATACCTAATAACCCCTTTAAAGCATTATTGGTCTTCATCTCTGAGGGAAAAGTGGCTCATCTCCTAAAAGTTGATAACACCTCTGTTTGTGCCCTCAGTCTCCCCAGGAACTTGCCCCATATCTCTCTCTGTCTCTGTATGTTTGTCTTTCCGTCTTCTTTTCCCTCAACTCCTATAAATTCTCACATCTCTTTTTTCAAAAAAAAAAACAAAACAAACAAAAAATAAAAACTCCCCTCCACTTTATCCCTATATTGACTTAAGCCATTGTCCTTTAACTCTCTTACCTTAAAATTCTCAAAAGAATCATTTATATTTGCTAGCTCCATGATCTCAACATTCATTTCTCAGTCTCTTCCTAGGTAACGTCTAACTCCGTTACTTTGCTGAAATTGTTCTCATCAATGTCACCAATGATATCTTAACTGTAAAATATTATAGCCTTTTTTTCTGTCCTCATCTTCCTCGACCACGTTGCAACTTTTGGCACTGTTACCTGACTAGATACTTTCTCATCCCTTTGTTGCTCCCTCTGGATTTTTCTCTTTTATCTCAAGGTCATTTGCTGCATTATCTCCTGACTCTTCTATGGCAGCCAAGTGGCTCATTGGATAGAGTGGTAGGCCCAGAGTCAGGCAGACCTGCATTCAGATTCAGATTCAGACACTTATTAGCTATGTGACCCTGGGCAAGACCCCTTTTAGCTAGAAATCAGTGCTAAATCTGATATGTAGGAAGGTTTTACTAATTTTTTTTAAAGTGTAGTTCCACTTTTAACTTATTCTAACATGAATGCCTTGCCTCTGATACATAAGAGCCTTTTGACTATGGACATGCCAATTAATGGTTTGGTGTCTCAGGCTATAAATTCCAGATGAATTTCCCATTTGCTTTAGTGGAGGTAGTTTTCATTCTTAGAGTTCCCCAAAACTGATTAAATTCCTGGCTGAGCCATCTCCAGTTGTCCTGAGCTATATCTATATCTGTCCATTGGACCCAGAGGGCTCTGGAGGAGAAAGTGAGGCTGGTGACTTTGCACAACCCTCCCTCATTGTAATACAATTTACTCACAAATCATGGCATCATCTTCCTGATGTCACGGTCCCCTTTGAGAATGAAGGACAAATCACAACCTATGAGTAGTCCAAGCTGCTCAATGTAGACCTAACTGGCCAGTTCTAGTTGGACAACTCAGATCCTCTTCTCCTTTCCTTTTCTCTCCTTTCTTCTGCTTGGGGTGTCATGCCCTTACCTGAGAGTACTCTCCCCAATGGAAGGTAAATTTTGATGGATGAAGTTTACCTTGATATCTTGGCTAGATTTCTTTCTTAAAGACCACTCCTGAAACCCAATTCACTCTAGCCCTCATTGATTGGCCAAAAATAGGTCCTTGCCCAAGCACCATTTGATGGTTATTTTGGGGGACCTGATGGCTCAGAGTGAATATAACTAGTAATTGTTTCTCTTATGGCCAGAAAAAATTCTGAAAGTCTTCCCCTCCCAGTTTGATTTGATTTGATTTTTTATTTATTAAAGGGACCAGCCCTTGAAAACTTCTTAAACAGCCCTAATCACTGAACCGGTGTTTCCTCAGTCAAAGTGAGAACTTGGAAAGACCTTAGTTTAAAAAGGTCAAGTTCTCCCAGTGCATCCTTGGCCATTTCCAGTTGTCCTGACATGTTTGGCCACTGGATTCAGATGGTTCCATAATGGTAAGAAAGGTGGGAATTTTTGCTGTTTTTTGTTTGACTGTTTCTTAGCACTGAGGTAATCTCGTGCCTTTGATTGAATCAAGAGTCTGTGATGACATGCTCATAGTTCACATGGGTTTGAGTTGGTTGTGATGCTCTCTGACCCTGAGAAGGGTATATAAGATCTGACATTGGTGTTTTGTTTTGGGGCTCTCACTCCCTGGAAGAGTGTTGTGTGATTTGAACAGACAAGACTCTGGGTAACTGTCACAGAGCTCCCCAGCTTTGAAAAACCCAGATGTTGTTGCTTTTCTCTCTGGTAACTGTACGTATTGCTTGGACAGACAACTAGAAGCCTGTCTGCTGATTTGTATTATTTTGCTCCATTTATATAATGTCTGCTTTTAATTTGTTTATATTTTCCCTAAAGTTCAGGGTGCTGACTTTTCCCCTGAACTAAGTGAATAATATAAGTATGTTTAATTAAAGTAAGATTGTTAGCCCCTTAAAGTTGCTTTCCTTAGAAAAGCACCTGTGTAAAGAACCTGTGCTAGCAGCCCTCCTGTGTGCTCTTGTTGTTGGTCTTGTGTTTCAACTCCACAGCAGGTACTAGCAACATTGTTGTTACAGGCTCTGGAGGAGAAAGTGAGGCTGGTGACTTTGCACAGTCCTTCCTCATTGTAATTCAATTCACTTGAAAGTCATGGTATCATCTTCCTGATGTCATGGTCTTCTTTGAGAATGAAGGACAAAACTACCACCACATACAAATTCCTGGTGCAGACCAAAACCAAAACAAAATCAAATGAAAAGAAAATATACCGATTAAAAAACAAAACAGAAGCTCTATTCCCTCATTCTAAAGATTGGCTCTGATTATTCTAATTCATTTAACTTTTATTAATAATGATAGTCACCTCCATTCAACACTGAGCACTTGCAGAAGTCAAGAAAGTAATGTCTGAACATCAACATTTTTGCAGTAAGCTATTATATAGACTATATTAGTTTGTCCTAGCCCATTTGACATCAATAGTTGGTTACTCCCACTTGGCAAGCATTTACAGAGAGAGGAGGGAGACAGTGATGAATTGGTGTCAGATTGCTTTCTAACAGTCTGTCTAATCCCCAGAAAGCATCTTCTTCCAACCTAGCTGTGAAAAATGAACATTAATCTCCTATTCTGAAGTTTGCTGTTTGTGTCACGTAATTATTATGTGTGTAGGTCCAGCGGGGTATATTTTAATGGAAATCCAATCATGGGGGTGGGGTTGGGGAGGGACTTGTGTTGATCCTACATTTTTCAGCTTATCATCAGGTAAACTGGAAAATTATCCTACCAAATTATATTCTCAGCAGGGGTGGATTTAAACAGTCTAAAAAACCCTGGGCATAGTGACATCTGTATCTCTGGAAAGGGACCAATTTACATACCATCTGGTACCAGAAAGTTGAGGTACTTGAAGTCATAATGGAGATATTTTGGCTTTGGCAGTAAATGATCAGGGTTACAGCTATGTGGAGAGTTAAATGTTCCACACAGAGACCCTGACAGAACTAAGTACGGCTACCCTGGAAAAAGAGGAACTTGAGTGGTATTTGGCTGACGAGAGATATTAGAAATAAGGCAGCCAGAGGTTGGGGATATTTCCTCTCTGGTTGGGGAAAACTCAGCAAGAGTATTTTTGAGCACCGAAGGAAAGTTCATTTTTTTAATGAGTCATTGAAAAAAAATCACTGGACTTGAGCCTTAGTAAAAGGCAGAGAGTAGGGATATTCTTTCCAAGGTGCAGCATTCTGTGTCTGTAAGTAACAGCTTGAGAGGAAATTACAGTCATTAGGGTGCAATGGTAAATAGTTTTTATTTCTATTTAATTCAAATTAAATCTGATTCAAAATACATGGGAAACAAGGGTGGTTATTGCCAAGAATGCTATTAAAGCTTCTGCTAAGCCTTTCTGCAGACCCTTTATTAGAATGAGACCGACAGTAACATTTCCCTCAGTTGCCCTTCTGCTGAATGATCTCTTCACACTCCTTCCCTTTTCCACACTGCTCCCCCACAAAAATAACAGAAGGAATGGCTACAAAGTATGGAAGAAAAATTGACAGTTAAAAAAATACTGAGTGAAACTTTTAGTCTACCATTTCCAGGATTTTTAAAACATTTTTATGGAACTTAATAAAATGAGGCACTGTGATTTCCTTAGGCTGCCTTTTCTCATGTCAAAATGACATTCACGTGTGATTGTGATTCCTAAACAAGGCATTTATTAAGCATTTACTGTATACCAGGCACTGCGACATGTCTTTAAAAATAGAGTATTTTTGAGTACAGATTCTGTGCTCCCAAAATTAAAGAATTAACTATTTACCTTTGGAAATCAGGAATAGAAAATCCTGGACACATATCATGAAAGTCAATGAATAGGATGGTATTATTTAGAGATGATTCAATTCATTCATTTTTAACTTACTACTGTTTATGGGGTCATGAAGTGGTAGCAATAGAGTTAAAATGCCACACGGTACTAGATTGCATCAGACATTTAGTCACTGGTTGTGCAAATCTAATATCAGTATGAAATTTACTCAGGACCTCTATTTTCATTTTCACCTTCAATTTCAGTGCATTAGAAGATGCCTGACAAATGAATTGCTCCCACAAGTCAGTACTTGCAGGTATCTTTAGCTGGAAGTGGTTCCCAGCATCAGGATAATGAAGCTTCTTTGACTTGAAAACAGCCACCTGCCTGTGTCTTCCAGCTCCACCTGTAATGCTGCATGCACAAGATTGTGGTCTTCTGAAAAGGATAAGTTTAAGCAAGTTTTGTTTTTGGTATTCCCCTCCTGGCTGTACTTCTGACTTTCTGGACTTCAGTGCCATGCCTCAGTGGCAGTCTCCCTCTGGAACTGCACTCAGTACCTGGGGCTTCCTCACCCTGGATGATCTTTTCCAACCCTGTCACCTCCTCATTCTGGAATATCCATTTGCCATGTTGACTCCTTTCCCCCATTGGTGGGCTCTTCCAGGACCCTCCATTTTGAGGAAAAGATCAGGTCAGCCAACTTTCATTTCCCTACTGTTGTGTTTCTGACTTTCCAGACTTCAGAATCATGTTTTTATGTGAGTATTTTCATCCCTCCTCTTCTCCTATCCAACCACTAGTTTTTCAATTCCCACTTTATGTTCTCTTCCATCCTTTGCAAATAAGCTCCTTGAAGGCAGGAACAGTCTTTCTTTTTGCTTATATTTGTAACCTCACCACTTAGTACAGTGCCTAGCACATAGCAAGTGCTTAATAAATACTCATTACCTTGCTTTGACAGTTTTCTTGATCTCTCTAGGTACTAAACTAAGTTATACTTATTTTGTGGAATAGTGGATAAAATCATGGGCTTCAAGTCAGAAAAACCTGGGATAAATTCCTATATGACCTTGTACATATCACTCAACCTCACTCAGTCTTAGCTTTCTCATCTGGAAAATGGACACAATAATAATGTTGCCTAGCATGCAGGTTTATTGTGAATGTCAAATGAAATAATGCATCAATACATTTTGGAAACCTTAAAATTAATTATTTTATTTCTATTATTATCAAATAAGGTGTCTATAAAATGCAATATAAATGTTCATTATTATTACTACCCAATAATAAAAACTACCTAAAATTAAATGTTTGTAATATAGAAGGAGTCTATAAAACTATCACTCCTTATACTGATTTGACTTTGTGATAGAGACCTAATCAGGACTTCACAACATGACTACATCATAAAAGTCTAATTGAGTCCTGTACCCAATAAAAGGGTTAGTGCTATCCCTTTATAGCAATACTATAAGGAGCTTCTATTGCATCTTCTCACACTTTAGCAGTAGAAGCACATTTTCTCTAAAAGTGGGGTTAGGGTCCTTGGGTAAGGAGATTTATTGTTTTCCATGAGCTTTGAGCTTTATCTTCTTTGGCTCAGGGAAGCTGAACAGATGTGAGAAAAAAATATGATTCTGTTTCTCTTAGAGAAAATAGCCAATTGACTTAAAATTTTTCTCCTTCACTTTCATATTTGCTTTTCTAGCTACAATCATCCTTTCTGTGTCATTTTGGAAGTAATTTATTCTTCCAGACCATTCATTTCTTGACCTCTTTGTTCAGACCACCAAAAAAGATGTCAGTTGTGGTAATAGTTTCTCCCTCCACCCCCAACATTGGTATGTGGATCTCAGAAACTAGACAGAAAGCACCAAGTCATTTCCTGATGACTATCAATCATCCATCACAAGGTGACAATTTCCAGGAAACCTTACTTCCATCAGTTCCAGACAGTTGGCCTCAGTGTGAAAAATCCGGGATTCTATGAGAGGCATAAGCAATGCTTTCCACAAGGAGAGTGAGTATAGAAGATAGTTATCCTGCTTTTCAGGATTTATTCATTCATTTATTAAACAAGTATTTTCTCATTGCCCACTCTCTGGGAGGCACGTTGCTTTGTACTACACGCAATATAAAGACACTGTCCTTGCTTTCAATTATCTTACAATAGAGGAGGGAAGTTGACTCTAAATAAAGGCATATAAGACATCATGCAATAAATTATTTTAAAATGGTATGAACAAAGTTCTGTAGGAGTTCATAAGAGGGAGAGGGCACTTCTAGGACGACTAATAAGAGGAGATTTGATGGAAGACATGGCAACTCACCTTGGTATAGGGCTTTTAAGTTTATAAAGTCTGAACAATCATTTGAAGTTCATAATCTAAAGATATTTTTAGGTGGCCAGAGAAGTGATTTCATAAGTGTAGGGGACTCCCGACACAGAAACTTCCTCTTTTGATTCAGATAGGGAAGTGATCTATTGCTTTAGAAAGTTGCCTATGATTAGATACACAAGACATGGTAGTAAACGACTATAGTAAGCTAGGGATTGATAAACCCAAAGATCCCAGCTTCTAAGATAAGAACTAACTTTTTAACAACAACTTCTGGGAAAATTGGAAAACAATATGAAGGAAACTAGGTATAGACCAACATCTTACACAATATACCAAGATGAGGTCAAAATGCATACAAAATGTAGACCTGAAGGGTGACACCATAAGCAAATTAAGAGAGCAAGGAATAGTTTACCTACCAGATCTTTGAAGAAGGGAATAATTTATGATGAAACATATAGAGAACATTACAGAAAGTAAAATGGATAATTTTGATTATATTATATTGAATAACATTTTCACAAATAAAACCAATGCAACCAAGATTAGAAGGAAAACAGAAAACTGGGAAACAATTTTTATAGCAAGTATCCCTGATAAAGGCCTCATTTCTCAAATATACAGATAAGAGTCAAATTGATAAGAATACAAGTCGTTCTCCAAGTAATAAATCATCAAAGGATATGAACAGGTAGTTTTCAGATGAAGAAATCAAAGCTATCTATAGGCATATGAAGAAGTGCTCTAAATTGCTATTGATTAGAGAAATGTAAATTAAAACAATTCTCAGGCATCACCTTACCTGTCATATTGACTAATATGACAGAAAAGAAAAATGATAAATGTTGCTGGAATGTCAGAAAATTGGGATGCTAATACATTATTGGTGGATTTGTGAACTGATCCAATCACTCTGGAGAATAATTTGGAACTATGCCCAAATGTGCATACCTTTATCCAGCAATGCCACTATTAGGTTTGTATCCCAAAGAGATGATAAAAGGGAGGAAAACCTACATATACAAAAACATCTATAGCAGCTCTTTTTGTGGTGGCAAAGAATTGGAAATTGAGGGGATGCTCATCAATTGGGGAATGACTGAACAAGTTATAGTATGTTATTATGATGGAATATTATTGTGCTATAAAAAATGACAAACAGGATGATTTCAGGAAAACCTGGAAAGACATGAACTAATTGCAAAGTGTAGTGAGCAGAACCAGGAGAACATTGTACACAGGAACAGCAACACTGTGTAATGATCCACTATGAATAACTTAGCTCTTTTCAAGAATACAATGATCCAAGACAATTCCAAAGACCCATACTGGAAAATGCTATCCACCTCCAGAGAAAGAATTGATGTAGTCTAAAGGCATATTGAAGTACACTATTTTCACTTTATTTTTTTCCTTTTGATCTGTTTCTTTTCTTACGATATGACTAATATGGAAATATGTTTTATATGATTGCACATATACAACCTATATCAAATTGCTTACCTAAAACATTTTAGGGAGAGGAGAAAAGAGGGGAGAGTGAGAGAATTTGGAACTCATTTTTTAAATGAATGTTAAAATGTTCTTTACACGTAATTGGAAAAATTAAATACCATTATTTAAAAATGGCCTGTGGCAATTGACTTGACCACTATCACACAGCTAATACCTGGCACATGCTAGATGCCTAATACATGTTTGTTGATTGATTGCTAATACTCGATCCTAGATTTCCGGAAACTCAATTTTACCATAATTCTACAAATTTGATATGAAGTAATTTCAGAGAGAAGAAACCACATGAACAAGTATGTGGAAATCACAAGACATATTTGGAAAATAAGTATTAAAATTTGTCTGAAGTCTAGGATTATAAAGAGTGGTGAGGAAAAAAGGATAAATGGGTTTTAGCCAGATGATGGAAGACCTTGAATGCCGGTATGAAGAATTTGAATATTATTTGGTAGTAGATACTAGGAAGCCATTGAGAATTTTTGAGAGGGATAGAAACATGATAAAAGGGCTGTTTTTTTTAAAAAAAATATTGAGATATGACAAATGGAAGAAAGGAGATGGGGAGAGTTAAGGCCAAGAAACCAGCTCCTACCACTTGATGAGTAGTAAAAGATAGGTGAGCCAGAGCTGCCAAAACTAGGAAAGCAAGGAACTACAAATTACCATTGAACAACAGATATGAAGCATTATATGAAGACTAGTGTCTCAAACAAGATATCCCAGTTTGCTATACACATGTGAAAGTTGCCAACTGTTATTTTGTAAATTCTTTTCCTATTAATAATGCTCTACACAATCTTAGGTTATCTTGGGTTTGGAGCACCCCATTACATATATCTAAAAGCAAATAGGAAGAATAGTTCTCTCTGGATTCTGCTCTTGCTTCTATGATTCAGCTTCCTCAGTCTCTTTGCTGGTTTTTCAGCCAAGTCATGACCTTTTAATTGTGGGAGTCTCCTGAGGTCTAGACCTTGACCCTTTGCTCATTTCCTTTTATTTTATCTTGTTTGATTTTCTTATCAGCTGTGATGGCTTCAATTATTGTTTCTAAGCAGATAATTCCCAGACCTACATATCCAACCTTCATTTCTCTCCCGAGCTCTTCTCCCATATTTCATGTGCTTTTTGTTTATATCAAATTGAGTGTTTCATAGACATCCTGAACCCAACTGTCCAAAACAGAACTCATCATATTTCCCCACAAATCTTCCACTATTCTCAACTTCACTGTTACTATAGAGTATAGTGTCATCATCTCTATCACCCCGCCTCTCCAATTCAATGTCATTCTCAATTCTTTATTCTCACTCACATCACATATCCATCTTTCTGTAGCTGCCTCAGTATGATGAATCCTATGGTTTTTTTTTTTTAATATTGTGTTGTGCTTTATTAGGGCACTTTATAAATACATTGTGATCCATATTATAGTTCTGAAATAATTTACCGAGACTTGTGTAAGTATTCATCATTTTAAACATTTTCTTTCCATGAACTTTTGGATTTAGAATGTCAATAGGTCTTTTAACACATTCAGCCATAATATTCTTTTTTTATACTTAAGATTTTTTATTTTTGGCTTACAATGCACAGTTCCACATAATTTGGAGTTGCAGATTTTCTTCCCCCCACCCAGATGACATGGAATCTGATATATCATCTACAAATAACTTCTCGTTGAAGCTTATTTACACCATAGTCAAGTTGTAAAGATGAATTATGACCAATGGAATGAATCAGGAGAAAGAAGAAACAACACCAAAAAAACCAAAAGCAAGCAAAAGAGAAAAAAAAAAACCAAAGGGAGGAAAAACAGGAGAGCAAACAGTGTGCCTCAATCTGCATTCATACTTCATAGTTCTTTCTCTGGATGTAGATAGCTCTCTCCATCATGAGTCGTTTGGACTTGTCTTTGCACCTTGTATTCCTGAGAAGAGTGAAGTCTACCAGAGTTAGTCAGCACAGAATCCGTATATCTGTGGTTGTGTATAATGTGCTCCTGGTTCTGCTCTTCTCACTCAGCATTATATCATGTAGGTTTTTCCATGTTATTATGAAGTCTGTATCATCCCCATTTCTTATCACACAATAGTATTCTATTACCTTCATATGCCACAACTTGTTCAGCCATTCCCAAACTGATGGGCACCCCCTTGATTTCCAATTCTTTGCTACTACAAAAAGAGCCACTACTATAAATATTTTTGTACATATGGGTCTTTTTCCCATTTGTGTGATCTCTTTGGGATACAACTCTAGAAGTGGTATTGCTGGGTCAAAGGGTATGAACATTTTTATAGCCCTTTGGGCATAGTTCCAAATTGCTTTCCAAAATGGCTGGATCAGTTCACAACTCCACCAACAATGTAACAATGTTCCAATTTTCCCACATCCTCCCAGCATTTATCGTTTTCTTGTTTTGTTATTTTAGCCAATCAGACAGGAGAGATGTGTTACCTAAGAGTCGTTTTGATTTGCATTTCTCTAATCAGTAGTGATTTTGAGCATTTTTTCATATGCCTATACATATCTTTAATTTTTCCTCTGAAAACTGTTCATATCCTTTGACCATTTCTCAATTGGAGAATGACTTGTATTCTTATAAATTTGACTCACTTGTATTTTAGAGATGAGGCCTTTATGAGAGACACTAGTTGTAAAGGTTTTCTCCCTATTTTCTGCTTTCCTCCTAATCTTGGTTGCATTGGCTTCATTTATACAAAAACTTTTCAATTTAACATAATCAAAATTATCTATTTTGCATTTTGTAATGTTCTCTATTTCTTGTTGTGTCATAAATTCTTTGCTTTTCCATAAATCTGATAGGTAAACTATTCCTTGCTTTCCCAAACTGCTTATGCTATCAGCCTTTATTCTTAAATCATGAACCCATTTTGACTTTATTTTGGTATATTGTATAAGATCTTAGTCTATGCCCAGTTTCTGCCCTACCATTTTCCAATTTTCCCAGCAGTTTTTATTATATTAGCTTGGCCTAACCATGAGCAACCAATATTTTTCCATTTGTTTAGATCTGACTTTATTTGCGTGACAAGTGTTCATATAGGCCCTGGGTTTATCTTGGCAGATAGACTCCAAATATTTTGTAGTGTCTACAGTAACTTTTAATGAAATTTCTCTTTCTATCTCTTGCTGTTGGGCTTTGTTAGTAATGTATAAGAATGGCAAAGATTGATGTGGGTTTATTGTATATCCTGCAGGTTTGCGAAAGTTCTTTATTATTTCGAGTAGTTTTTTACTTGATTCTCTAGGATTTTCTAAGTAAGTTATCATATCATCTGCACAGAGTGATAATTTAGTTCCTTCTTTGCCTATTCTAATTAGTTCAATTTCTTTTTCTTCTCTTATTGCTACTGCTAATGATTCTAGTACCAAATTGAATAGTAGAGGTGATAATGGACACCCTTGTTTCACCCCTGATCTTATTGGGAATGCATCCAGCTTATCCTCATTACAAATAATGCTTATTGATGGTTTTAGATCGATGCTATTTATAATTTTAAGGAAGGCTCCATTTATTCCTATGCTTCCTACTGTTTTTAGTAGGAATGTGTGTTGTATTTTTTCAAAGGCTTTTTCTGCATCTATTGAGATGATCATATGGTTTCGGCTAGTTTTGTTGTTGATATAATCAATTATGCTGATAGTTTTCCTAATATTGAACCAGCCTTGCATTCCTGGAATAAATCCTACCTGGCCGTAGTGTATTATTCTCATGATAAGTTGCTGCAATCTTTTTGCTAATATCATATTTAAAATTTTTGCATCAATATTCATTAGGGAAATTGGTCTATAATTTTCTTTCTCTGCTTTGACTCTTCCTGGTTTGGATATTAGTGCCATATTTGTGTCATAAAAAGAATTTGGAAGGACTCCTTCTTCACTTATTTTTCCAAATGGTCTATACAGTATAGGAATTAATTGTTCTTTAAATGTAAAACTATCTGGCCCTGGAGATTTTTTCCTAGGGAGTTCATTGATGGCTTGTTCAATCTCTTTTTCTGAGATGGTGTTTTTTAGGAATTTAACTTCCTCTTCTGTTAACCTGGGCAATTTATATTTTTGTAGATATTCATCCATATCCCTAAGGTTGTCAAATTTATGGGCATACAATTGGGCCAAATAATTCTGAATTATTGTATTAATTTCCTCTTCATTGGAGGTGAATTCACTCTTTTTATTTTCAATACTGGTAATTCGATTTTCTTCTTTCTTTTTTTAATCAAATTGACCAAAGGTTTATAAATGTTATTGGTTTTTCATAAAACCAGCTCTTGGTTTTGTTTATTAATTCAATAGCTTTCTTGATTTCAGTTTTATTAATCTCTCCTTTGATTTCCAGTATTTCTAATTTGGTATTTAATTGGGGATTTTCAATTTGTTCTTTTTCTAGCTTTTTCAGTTGCATGCCCAATTCATTCAACTCCTTTTTCTCTATTTTATTCATGTAAGCATTTAGAGATATAAAACTTCCCCTAAGAACTGCTTTTGCTGCATGCCATAAGCTTTGGTATGTTGTCTCATCATTGTCATTCTCCTGAATGAAGGTATTAATTGTTTCTATGATTTGTTCTTTGGCCCACTCATTCTTTAGAATTAGATTATTTAGTTTCCAATTAATTCTTAGCTTATTTTTCCATGGTTCTTTATGACAAATAATTTTTATTGCATCATGATCTGAAAAAGATGCTTTGACTACGTTTACCTTTCTGCACTGGATTGTGAGGTTTTTATGCCCTAATACATGGTCAATTTTTGAGTATGTGTCATGTACCACAGAGAAAAAAGTATATTCCTTTTTATCCTCATTCATTTTTCTCCAGAGGTCTATCATATCTGCCTTTTCTAAGATTCTGTTCACCTCCTTAACTTCTGTCTTGTTTATTTTGAGGTTAGATTTATCAAGTTCAGAGAGGGGGAGGTTGAGGTCTCCCATTGTTATAGTTTTGCTGTCTATTTCTTCTGGTAACTTTCTTAACCTTTTCCCTAAGAATTTGCATGCCATCCCACTTGGGGCTTATATGTTAAACAATGATATTGCTTCATTGTTTACGGTGCCTTTTTGCAGGATGTAGTGTCCTTCCTTACCTCTTTTAATTAGATCTGTCTTTGCTTTTCCTTTGTGTGAGATTAGGATTGCTACCCCTGCTTTTTTTTTTTTAACTTTGGCTGAAGCACAATATATTCTACTCCAGCCTTTTACCTTTACTCTGTGTGTATCTGGCTGTTTCAAAAGTATTTCTTGTAAACAGCATATTGTAGGATTATGGTTTTTAATCCATTCTGCTATCTGTTTCAGTTTTATGGGAGAATTCATCCCATTCACTTTCACAGTTATGATTACTATCTATGCCTTTTTCTCCATCCTATTCCCCCCCCATTTATGTTTTTATTTCTCCCTTTCCCCTTCCACCCCTCAACAAAGTTTTGCTTTTGACAACCGCCTTCCTCAGTTTACCCTCCCTCTTGATTCCACTCCCTTATCTTACCCTTTTCCACTTGCTACTTCTTCCCTCCCTTCTGACCACACACCTTCTTTTTTTCCCCCTTTCCCCTCTTACTGCCTGTAGGACAAGTTAGATTTCTATGCTTATCATACTATGTTATTCCCTTCTTGAGCCAAATCCGATGAGAGTAAAGCTCAGATACTGCTCTTCTCCCTTCCTTCTTTCCCTCTACTACAATATGTTTTTGTGCCTCTTCGTGTGTGTAATTTACCATTTTCTACTACCTCCTTATCTCGTCTCCCAGAACCATCGCTTTATATCTCTATAATTATATTTTTTATCATTATATTGATTATTTTATAATAATATCCACAGTCTATGAATATCCCTTTCAATTGTCATAACAAGTATACCATTCTAAAGATTGACATATGTATATCAAACTTATATAAAACAAAATAATCCTATATAAGGATGTAATTAATTAGTCTTATTGATTAACTAGGGTTTTTTTCCCCCCATTTACCTTTTTATGTCTCTCTTGAGTGTTGTATTTGGAGATCAAATTTTCTATTGAGCTCTGGCCTTTTCATCAGGAAGGTCTGGAATTCCCTTATTTCATTGAATGTCCATCTCCTTACCTGGAAAATTATGCTCAATTTTGCTGGGTATTTGATCCTTGGTTGTAGTCCAAGCTCCTTTGCCTTTTAGAATTGCATATTCCAACTTCTCCTATCATTTAATGTAGAAGCTGAAAGATCCTGCATGATCCCGACTGTATTTCCATGATATTTGAATTGTTTCTTCCTAGCTGCTTGCAATATTTTCTCCTTCTCCTGCTAGTTCTGGAATTTGCCTATAATATTTCTTGCAGTTTTCAATTTGGGATCTTTTTCCAGAGATGATCGATGGATTCTTTCGATGACAGTTTTACCCTCTGGTTCTAGGACCTCTGGGCAATTTTCTTTAAGGATTTCATGGAAGATACTCTCTGGGTTCTTTTTTTCATCAAAGCTTTCAGGTAGACCAATAATTCTTAGATTGACTCTCCTGGATCTATTTTCCAGGTTGGTTGTTTTTCCAATCAGATATTTCACATTTTCTTCTATTTTTATATTTTTTTTAGATTTTGTTTGACTGATTCTTGATGTCTCATAGAGTCATTAGCTTCTACTTGTCCAATTCTAATTTTTAATGTTTTGATTTCTTCCTTTGTCTTCTCTATCTCCTTTTCCATTTGGTTGATTTTGCTTTTCAATGAGACATTTTCTCCATTTATATTCTGATTTTCCTTAACCAATCCCCAATTTTACCTTTTGAAGATTTGTTTTCCTCAATGATTTTTTTCCATTTTTTTTTCTTGTACCTCCCTAATTTGGTTTTTAAAGTCCTCCTTGAGTTCTTCCAGGAATGCTTTTTGGTCTGGAGACCAGTTCACTTTCCTTTTGAGGTTTCAGATGTGGATGTAGTGTCCATGCTGTCCTCTTCTGAATTGGTAATTTGGTCTTCCTATCTCCATAACATGAGTCAATTGTCTTTGAAAGCTTCTTACAATTCTTTTTCATGGTGTTTTTCCCCTCTCCTGGTTTCTGAAGTGGATCTCTGTTTCTGAGGCTTAGGGGGCTCTGTCTCAAGTTTCTTGTGTTGGTTTCTAGCTTTGTGTGCTATGGCCTCTGGTTTTGTGAGGTGTGGGGGAGGGGTGGTCTGCCTGCTGGGAGTCTCCTCTTCCCTAGGACTGCTCTACAGCAGGGGTGGTCTCAACTTGTCTATGTGTTGGTTTCTGCCACTTCCCCAGCTATGCAAAGCCATGTCTGGGGTCCTGGCATTGACGTTAGTTAGCGCCACCCCCTGGGGCTCACTCTACTCGTTCTGCTAAGGTGAGAGCTGCTGGGACACCTCTCTTCCTGCACTAGTTTCCTTCTGCCACCACAGGAAGGGCCCTCTCCCCCACTTCTCTCACTACTGAAGCCCTGCTTCTGGCTCCTCTGCTTCTCCTGAGGCTTTATTTTCTGGGTTTATTCAAGGGAGGGATATGAGCCATTTTACCTGCACGTCCTGGCTACTGGGATTCCAAGAAGGTAAGTTTTAAACCCTTAGACTGTGAGTTGAAGGCCTCCAGGCTAGCTGCTCCTGTGGCTGCAGGCTCTGTGCTCCGACAGACGACAGACTCTTGTCCTAGGCTGAGAAATCTGGGGCTCAATAGTGGCTGTAGCTGGTACTTTCGCCCTGGGCCTGTTCCTGCTCCAGCATTTCTCTTGCCCAGCGCTCTCCCAGACCTGCAGGCTGGCCAGATTCCTCTGCTGTTCCCGGTTGGTTTGGTCTGGTGCCCTTGTGTTTGCCTGGGGTTTGAGGCCTCTGGGCTAGTTGCTCCCGCAGCCGCAAGCTCTTGTTGCTCCAACAGACTCCTCCATCCAAAATATTCTTTGTGATATGCTCAATATGTCTTACCTGAAGGACGCCAAGGTATTTACTGATATTGTTTTCATCCAGTGGTTCAATGTGACCTCCAGATTAATCTCAAAGCCTTTAATCTCTATCATTCCTTGGTTCTCATTAAGAATTTGCACATATCAACTCCAACCGGAATTTGTATGATACCATGAGATGAAAGAGCTGTTTTCTGTTTTGCAGTAGAGCTGCATAGCTTGGTATCATCCATGTACATAAAATGATTAATAGAATGTTTTATTTCAACTCATTCTTTAATTTGGAAGTCATATTTGGTTCTATTGGGAGAAATGATAATGAATTTAAACTTATCAGAATCATAATGGGCTTATACTATCTGCAAAAATGCTAAATTTTATATGAATTTTTTTATATTATTGTGTTGTTGATAGAAAAAAAGTTTTCTATGTCAACATAAAATATATTCTTACTATCCTTGGATCTATTTTATAAACTTAAAATACATGAGTAAGCCATGAGTAAGGAACTGGGTCTAAGGTTTGTGAATAATCAACCATTCTATTTAAATCTTACAGAATCTTCCAGTAGCTTATTAAATAATTACCATAATAAGCTGATCTAAGGAGTACTTTTGGGACTTTTTAGCACATTCTTTTTTTCTTCTCAGTGAACATATTGCCTTTTTTTGTTTGTTTACAGATTATTTTTAGTGATATAAGCTATGAATGCAGTACATGCATAAAATACATGAACCAGCAATTAGTCTGTATTTGGAGGGATTACTGGGGTTCTCAACTTTTGGTAATGGATATGTAATGCCCTCTTTTAAAAAAAGATAGAATTAGGGTGGAATTTGAGAGGAAGCTGGTAAAGTGCTTTGCTAGTATTTCATGTGCCATTTTAAAGTTTCCGAACAAGCATATAGATATCATAAAACTGTTAGTTTTTGCTGAGAAGGCAATTATAGTCACCTCCACTAATGTAACCATTCTGCAATTCATTACATTGAAAATATACATGCTTTATTATGGTTTTATAATGTTAGGCTTCTTGCAACTATATAAATGACCAGAAATGCTCCACTTCTTTATTTAGTAGTTCTACTTTTAAAAGATTTATTTACTTCTCAAGTTATTATAATGAAATTTTGATTAATATTGAATAGCTATTGGGCACTTTGTGCATACTCCTTGTATTACCTTATTCTTCTGACTTATGCTTTTGCTCATTAAGGTAATCTAGAATTTCCAGTATCATTTGTTTCCTGGATTCCTTTCTGTATTTCTCTTTTGTTTCTCTAAATGGGCACTATCTTGTTCAAGTTTTCTATTTCATATGCCAGTTACATATGGATGTAATCTTCTAATTCTTTCTTGTAGAACTTTAATAGTTCTCTCAATCATGTCTACTACGGCAGTATTTGGCATGTGTCCTTAGAGGTATTCCATTATAATGCTCCCTTTCCTGCTGTGGTCCTTATGAACATAGCTTCCACACTGTTTCCACTGCTATTTATAGATGAGTTTTATATTGAAACTTTAGTGAATTCAGATCCTTTGTCTTAGCGAATTCAGCCAGACTCTAATTTTGAATTTAGATAGAAACTCAGTAATTGTGAAGGAGTGCCCCAAAGATACAAACAGAAATTGATGCAATTCAATCCCACAAGTATGTATTTGATTTTTATTGTGATGGTTTCATGATTTCATCAATGTCAGCATTCCCTCCACAGGTAGGAAGGAAGGAAACAAGCATTTACTTAGTGTCTACTATGTGACAGGCACTGTGCTAACCACTTTGCAAATATTATCTCATTTGTTCCTTGCAACAACTCTGGGAGGTCATTGCTATTATTTTCCCCCATATTGTAGTTGAGGAAACTGAGGCAAGCACATACTAACTAACTTACTCAGTGTTCCACAACTAATAAGTGTCTGAAGCTACATGTGAATTCAGGCCTTTCTGACTCTAGACCCAGCACTCTATCCACTGTACCAGCTAGCCATAGATAAGCCTACTCATGCTCTTCTCATCTTCTGTGATTCTCATCTAGACCCCCTGTAAATTTTCAGAAGAACCATGTATCCGATATATTAATGGTTATATGCTAGGTCTGTAGATATAAGTGTATGTATGGATATAAGTGTACCACTCAGGCTTCACATCTGTTGTCCCTCACTCTCATTTAGAATATTGACATTGCCTTTTCTAATTACACCTTTGTTTTATATCATTTCTTATATATGCCATTATTGGTAGGATCTTTATACCACTTCTTACAATGTCATTGCTGGTAGTGTTCTACAATTCATTTAAAATTAGTTTTTTCACTCCATATCTATCATTATACCTCTTGTACCTCCTACAGAATGTTTATTACAGGAGTAATCTGGCAAATAAATAGGTTATCTAAATAGCCTAGTTAATATTTGCCAGCTGGCTGAGTGAAATATCAGAAACCAGAATTAGGAAAATTGTGAAGATTCACTGGCAAACATTCATGCAACATTACTCATAGCAACTGATCCTATACGTTATATCATGGGGAATTCATCTTAAGGTTAACTAATAAGTTAAATGCTGGCAGTTTTTTTTTTCAATTTTTTTTATTAACATCTTTAGTTTTCAGCATTAATTTTCATATGCGTTTGAATTACAGATTTTTCTCCCCATTTCCACCCCCCC
>CM053623.1:99174246-99187910 GCA_028646595.1 Phalanger gymnotis
TTCATCAGGCTCTTCACTCCTGCTCTGATCTGCCACTTAATTCCTCCCACCAGGTGGGCTTGGGGACAGAAGCAACTGCAGCTGTAGTTCTGTAGCTGCCCCACCTCTGCTGCCCCTGGGGTGGTGGCTGAACCGCAAACTCTATCACCCTGTCCCCAGCAGTTTTTTCCCAGTAACCTTCTCTGTTGTCTTTGGTATTTGTGGGTTGAGAAGTCTGGTAACTGCTGCAGCTCACTGATTCAGGGCACTAGGGCATGCTCCACCCAGCTCCTAGTCTGCTCGGTCTGCACCGCCCACACTGGACTCCGCTCCACTCTGCTCTGCTCCCAGCTCCATGCACAAAAGACCTCACCCAGCAACCATCCAGGCTGTCCTGGGCTGGAGCCCTGCTTCCCTCTGCTATTTTGTGGGTTCTGCCGTTCTAGAATTGGTTCATAGCCATTTTTATAGGTTTTCGTAGGGACTTGGTGGGGAGCTCATGCTAGTCCCTGCTTTCCAGCCACCATCTTGGCTCCGCCCCCAATGTTTTCTTTTTCAACTTAAATTAACCTCATACACTGGGATTACACTAACTTAGAATTCTCAAGGTTAGGTTGAAATTTGGATTTGTTCTAACTATAAGGGGAAAATAAGGAGTATTTGGATGGGGAAAAATGTGAATAAGATTTAAGAAGGGATGATGAAACTATTTAAGAGAACAACCTATAATAAATGTTTTATTTACTTATAAATTTATCTTATTATACAGAACATTTTCTTATACTTCAGTGATTTAAAAATGTGGTATCCATTTTAAATTCTGGCACTAAAACTTTTTTTTTAATAAATACTATGCATCCATTATTAATTTAGTAACATCAGTAGCAATTCTGTCTTACTAAGGCAGTACACTGAAATATAGGTGTGTGTGTATTTATATATGTATGTATGTGCATATATACACATATGCATTATGTGTGTATATATACATATATGTTGCTAAATGATGTTAAGTATTTTTGCCATTTCTCTTTGGCAGTGTGTTTCAACATGTGAATTTTTATTTAGATCAACACTATTGCACAGTAATAAATTATACTGAAATAAATATAGCATAGCATAAATACCGTCTTAAAATTCATTTCTATTAAACTAATTAAAGAAAAATTCTAAATTAAGCTCTCAATACATAGTTGAAAGCAAATTCCCACATTTGTCAATTCTGAAAATGTGTGTCTCCTTCTGCATTTTAAGTTCACCTTTCTGTCAGGATGCAAGTAGTGTGTTTCATCTTCAGTTTTTGGACTTAGAGTTTATCATTATGTTGATCAAAAGTCTAAAAACCTTTTCAAAATTGTATTTCACTACGATGTTATTATAATTGTATAAATTGTTTTCCTCACTTTGCTTTGCATCAGTTCATAGAGTTCCTCCCATTTTTTCTTATATAGTGCAATAATATCTCATTATATTTATATAATAAATTTTGTTGAACTATTCTCCAATAGGTACAGAGTTCCTTAGTTTCCAATTTTTGACAACCAAAAAGCATTTTAGATGTATTCCTTTATGTGCCAACAATTGATATGCAAATTACAAAGCATTATTACCAGTCTCCTAAAATAGATAACCAACCTGCCTATATTCTGTTGCCTTAATTTGAGTTACTAGATGTCCTTTTGAAAAAAAAAATCTATTTCTTGAAGGAAAAAAAAATCTATAATTCAGATTTCCCATTAATTCAGAAGGCATTTATTACTTCTTCCTGCTTAGAGATAAAAACATACATGTTCACAGTTTAAAACACTGTTTGCTTCTTTATTGATTTTAAAGAAAAGCTTTAGGACATAACGGTGTGTGTTTTCAGATAATGACTGAACTGACTTTTTTTGGTAAAGTGTTTTAGAAACTATAAGAGCAAATTATTAGAAACTCAGGAATAGCTTTCTCGAGGTAAGAAGTAGCACTTGAATTAATGTTATTGTCACATTACTCAATTTTATTACTTCTAATTTTAGTGATTGATTTTAAATCTAATTATGAACATTATAATCCAGAACATATTTCAGAAAAGATAGTATAGATTATCTATAACATATTTTGTCAACTCTGATTAAACATAAGATAGTATTAGCAGGCCTATATAATTACAGATATTAATCTGGAAACAAAAATTAGATGCTGCATGGGCATATAGGCTCCACAGATAGAAAGTGGCAATGTTAAATATCCAGAAACCACAATTTTTTGAGAAGCAGTGACTGTTATAGACTAAAGACACCTTTATAATATAGTCTATTGTTGTATTTAAATGGTGTACAAAGTGCCAGCAGATAAAAAAAAAATAGAACAGTGGACTTTTTTTCTAGACAGTTTCAGAAACTAGGGAATGACAGAAATGTCGATGATTATGATGAAGACATGCCTCTCTCAAACTTTTAAATCAATGTCAAAAGAAAAAATACATCAAACTGATAAGGAAAATATGTAGCATTAGAGTAGGAGATAAACAATAGATAAAAAAGCTACATAACAAGAAGTCTTAGCTTTAGATAAGGATCCAACCCTCATGTCCCCTTCTGCAAGCATTTTTAAACATATGGAGAGTAAAGGCAGGCATGATTAGGTACATCTATCAAGTCAATCAATCTTATATGCAGTAAAATTTTCAGCCAATCAATTTCAATCTTATGCTTTTGATTAAATGTGAAAAGTCCTTGAAAGTCATTGGATTAAGTGAAATGACAGAGACAGGAAGTCCTTCAATCTTCTGGATCACATATAAAACATCAGTTAACTGCAACTGCAAACTGATGGTTCTACTGAGAAGACAGAGATGGAGACAGAGAGAGAGAGAGAAAGAGAGAGAGAGAGAGAGAGAGAGAGAGAGAGAGAGAGAGAGACAGACAGACAGACAGACAGACAGACAGACAGACGTGAGAATTATAGCAACCCCCTGAGAAGGAAACACCTGGTACCAGGGGATGAAGAGGTCTCAGCTTTGGCCTTTAGCTAGGTATCCTTCCTCTCCCTCCAGGGTTAGCTAAAGGAGGAGCCTGTGAACTTTGAAGGTTCCAGAGGATTTCCCATCATTCCTCATCCAATTCCAACCCTGGATGCTAAAAGCAGAATTTTCATTAGGAGCCAAGCATAGATTGGATGCAAATTCTTGGCTCCACAAGCAAAGAAATTACATCATGCCTAAAGGGGAATTTCTTAAGCACTTCATACGAGGGAGAAAAGAAACACCCAAGACCGTAGGTTGCCCCTTTACCACATGTGCTTCCTGATCTTGAGCACTCTTTACTCTGTACTCTTTATGAACCTGAGGGATGATATATCACAGACTTTGGGGAGGGGGTGGTATTTTTGCAGTTTTTTTTAACTTTGCCATCTGAGTAAATACCCCTTACTTTAAAAAAAGCTACTTAAGGCTGACTACATTGATTCTCAACTGAAAATCTTTAAGGAAAGCACAATGATAGGGGCTCTAGATGATTGCATTAGCATATGATCTCTAACTCCTCAAAGGTAGCTATCCAGCTCTTAAAAGGAGATATAACCGTACTCTCACACTTGAGACTCATCTGTGAGAGTAGTAGGGATTGAAATTATGATCTTCAGAACTTTTAATGAACTACAGTCATTTTCAAAAATCAATGGCAGCTCCAGAAGACCAAGAAGGGAGGAGATTTGTGCCAAGAAAGGAAGTTCTATCAAAAGGAGAAGTATATTCATGGATGAGTCATATTTCGAGCTAAACTGAATAAAATAAAAATACATATGGTGCTACGAGGTTTATAAGGAGGGAAATAACCTCTATTTGACACTAGAATTATTAAGTGACTTGAACCCTTTTTTAACAGTTTGTGGCCAGGCCTCCAACCACTCCCAACTACTTCTTACTGAGTGTACTTTCTAAGGAAAAATTTTCCAAACTGAGGTGGACATGCTGGGGGAAGGCCAATGGTGGAACTCTAAGAAGTAGGGGGGAGACTTTCAATATGGGCTACAAGTACTGAGTATTTTAAAGTACAATTCCTGTATAAATAAATCCACTTTTTTCAATGAGAAGAAAATCCAAAACAAAATAAGAGCAAGAACTTATTCCAACAGATGGTGAATTCAGTGAAGCCTCTATTTAGCAAAAATGGATAAACAAGGTCAAATTTGGTTAATTACATACCTAGGGAGACACCATAGCATTTGGAAGGAGCTGTGAACTTGGAAGGTTGAATTAGGAGTCACAGGATCTAAGTTCAAATTCTGACAGTGCCACTACTTGTGGGACCTTGGGCATATAATCTGTTTGGATCTTAGGTTCTTTTTTGTTGTTGTTTGTTTTCTTTTTTTGTTTCTTTGCAGGGTGGAAGGCAGGGCAATTGGGGTTAAGTGACTTGCCCAAGGTCACACAGATAGTAAGTGTGTCAAGTGTCTGAGGCTGGATTTGAACTCAGATCCTCCTGACTTCAGGGCCGGTGCTCTACTCACTGCACCACCTAGCTGCCCCGTATCTTAGGTTCTTTACATCTAAAATCTAAAGTCCCCCCTGTGGAGGGACTGGTCTTGATGATCTCTAAAGTCCCTTACATCTATCGATCTAAGGTTATATTAATCTAACATTGACAAAGCAGGCGAAATATGCCACCATCAGTGCCAGCTGTCTTAGGCTTATAACACAGTAGTATTGTGCTAGAGAACTGATTGATTAATTTAAACAGGAAGTTTGTAAACTCAAAGTCAGGCAATCTTTGTGCAGAAATGGAAACCTCTGTGATTTCTGTTATATTTCTCAACACTGTTCACTTTGGTATGATGACTTCCAATATGGTGGCTTCCAAAAATCATGCAACTTTGGAAAAAATGAAATGTCAATATGCTCAACATGTCTGAAATTCTCAACAATTAGCTACAAACTTATATTTGTTGAATGTTTCATTGTCTGTTTTTTTTCCAAATGATGATTAAAGGCATAACTGGTTTGAAGAAAAATCATTGGAGCAGTTGAAATTTGTATAAGCCAAAAAAGGAAGACAGTTAAGTTAATGGAAACACAAAATAAAAAGGCCAGATCTAGAAAATTCAAGTCATCATTCTATCATTGGATTCACAATTCCTGATAAAGAGGAAAGACTTCTGGCTTTGCTTTGAATGAATGTTTTAGCCGCAGAGGGCATGAAAATAATAAATTTAAAGGATATATTAAAAATATATAGAATACTTTGGCAAGATAAGGTTTCCAAGAAATAATTGATGCTTTTAATTTTTATATTAAATTGTATTTTAATAAAAGAAATATATTTTCTCTCCCTCCCGACCGTAATGCCATTGAAAAAAATAAAAAAGAAAGTCCTCGTAATAAATATCTGTAGGCAACCAAAACCAGTTCCCTCATTTGCCATGATGAGAAAACATGTCTCATTCTGTATCTTGAGTCCATCACTTCTCTATCAGGAGGTGAATAGGATGTTTTGTCAAACAACCTGGAAGCACAGACAATCAGAATTCATACAGCTTTCAAACTTTTTTACATTTACAATGTTGTTGCTATTGTATAAATTGTTATCCTGGTTCTGCTCATTTTTGTTCTTCAGTTCATAAAATATTCAGACTTGTTCTTTTTAAAAATATTGATATTATAGCTATTGATATTATAGTTCTTCTGATTCTTATATCCATATCAATTCATTCAAGATTTTTTGGTTCTTTATAAAATCATCTATTTAGAGGGACTTTTGGGAGCCAAGATGGTGGAGTGAGAAGTAAGTCACTCTCATCATCCCTTATTGACCCCTGAAAGCTTAGAAAATATCGCCCAAGGAAAGTCCCTGGAACAGCTGAGCCAGCATGAAGATGAGGTGCAGCAGTCTTGTAGTCCAAGAAGCTTGAGGGATCAACAGGAAATGCCCCTCTGGCTCCAGAGAAGTGGGAGCAGTACAGGAATGGAGGTGTCCCAGTAAGCCCCACCTCAGCAAACCAGGGGGAAACCCTCAGCCCCAGGGTGGTGGAGCAGGCAAGTGCCAATACCATAAACAGGAGGGAAAATGGGATACAGAGAAAGACAGAGATAGTAATCATAATGGTGAGTATGAATGGGATGCACTCTCCCATAATTGGAAGTGGATAACAGAGTAGATTAAGAACCATAATCCTCCAATATGTTGTTTACAAGAAACATATTTGAAGCAGAGGTACGCACACTGAGTAAAGGTAAAAGGCCAGAGCAGAATACATCATGCTTCAGCTGAAGTACAAAAAAAAAAAAAAGCAAGGTTAGCAATCCTGATCTCAGACAAAGCAAAAGCAAAAATAGATCTAATTTAAAGAGATAAGAAAGGAACTACATTCTGCTAAAAGCTACCATAGACAATGAAGTAACATTATTATTAAACATACATGCACCCAGTGGTATAGTATCCAAATTATTAGAGGAGAAGTTAAGGGAGTTACAAAGACAACAAACCTATATTAGTGGGGGCTTCAACCTCCCTCTCTCAGAACTAGGTACATCTAATCACAAAGAAACAAGAAAGATGTTAAGGAGTTGAATAGAATTTTAGAAAAGTTATATATGGTTGATATCTGGAGAAAATTGAATGGAGATAGAAAGGAATATACCTTTTTCTCAGTGGTACATAATAACTACACAAAAATTGACCATGCACTCGGGTATAAAATCCTCACAATCCAATGCAGAAAGGAAAATTATTAAATGCATCCCTTTCAGATCATGATACAATAAAAATTACATGTAATAAAGGGCCATGAAAAGATAGACTAAAAATTAGTTGGAAACTAAATAACCTAATCCTAAAGAATGAGCAGCTCAAAGAACAAATCATCGAAATAATCAATAACTTCAACAAAGAGAATGACAATAATGAGATGACATACCAAAACTTTTGGGATGCAGTGAAAGTGATTCTTAGAGGAAGTGTTACATCTAAAAATGCTTACATGAATAAAATAGAGAAAGAAGAGAACAATTAATTGGGCATGCAACTAAAAAAGCTAGAAAAAGAACAAATTTAAAATCCCCAATTAAATACCAAATTAGAAAGTCTGAAAGCCAAAGGAAAAATTAATATAATTGAAAATAAGAAAACTCTTGAACTAAAAAATAAAACTAAGATCTAATTTTATGAAAAAGCCACTAAAATAGATAAACCTTTGGTAAATTTGATTAAAAAAAGAAAACCAAATTACTAGCATCAAAAATGAAAAAAGTGAATACCACCAATGAAAAGGAAATTAAAAAATAATTAGGAGCTAGTTTGCCAACTGTATGCCAATAAATTTGACAAACTTAGTGAAATGGATGAATATTTTCAAAAATATATATTGCCCGGATTAACAGAAGAGGAAATAAAATATTTAAATAACCCCATTTCAGTAAAAGAAGTTGAACAAGCTATCAATGAACTCCTTAAGTAAAAATCTCCAGGGTCAGATGGATTTACAAGTGAATTCTATCAAACATTTAAAAAACAATTAATTCTAGTACTATATAAACTATTGGGAAAAATAGGTGAAGAGTCTTACCAAATTCATTTTATGATGCAAATATTGTGCTGACACCTAAACCGAGAAGAGCAAAAAGAAAGAAAGAAAATTATAGACCAACTGTCCTAATGAATACAGATGCAAAAAATTTAAATAAAATATTAGCAAAGAGATTACATTGAGTATAATACATTATGACCAGGTAGGATTTATAACAGGAATGCAGGCTGGTTCAATATTAGGAAAACTATAAGCATAATTGACCATATCAACAACAAAACTAATAAAAATCATATGATTATCTTGATAGATACAGAAAAAGCATTTAACAAAATACAAAACCCATTCCTTTAAAAACACTAGAGAGCATAGGAATAGTTGGAGTTTTCCTTAAAATGATAGGTAATCTCTATCTAAAACCATCAGCAAACATTACATTAAATTGAAACATTTTTGCACAAAGCCAATGCAACCAAGATTAGAAGGGAATTGTGATTTCCTTATCACAAATTTCCTAATCAATTCCTTACCACAAATTATTTCACAAATTGATTAGAAGGGAAGCAGAAATGTGGGAAACAATTTTTATAGCCAGTGTCTCTAACAAAGGCCTCATTTCTAAAATACATAGAGAACTGAGTTGAATTTATAAGAATACAAATCATTCCCTAGTTGATAAATGATCAAATTATATGAATGGGCAGTTTTCAGAGTAAGAACTTAAAGCTATCTGTAGTCATATAAAAATGCTCTAAATCACTATTGATTAGAGGAATGCAGATCAAAACAACTCTGAGGTACCACATCATACCTATTGGATTGGCTAACATGACAAAACAGGAAAAAGATAAATGTCGGAGAAGATGGGGGAAAATTGGAACACTAATGCATTGTTGGTGGAGTTGTCAACTGATTCAACCATTCTGGAGAGCAATTTGAAACTATGTCCAAAGATCTATAAAACTGTACATACCCTTTGACCCAGCAATACCAGCTCTAGGTCTGTATCCCAAAAAGATCATAAAAATGGGAAAAAGGACCCACATGTAAAAAAAATATTTATGGTGCTTTTTGTGGTGATGAAGAATTGGAAATTGAGAGAATGTCCACCAAGTGGAGAATGGCTGAACAAGTTGTAGTATGTGAATGTAATGAAGTACTATTGTAATACAAGAAATGATAAGCAGGGGGACTTCATAAAAACTTGAGAACACTTATATGAACTGATGCTTAGTGAAATGAGCAGAACCAGGAGAACACTGTGCACAGTAACAGCCACATTGTATGATGACTGACTTTAATAGACTTAGCTCTTCTCAGCAATGTAAGGATCTAAGACAACTCCAAAAGACTCATGATGGAAAATGCTATCCATATCCAGAGAAAGAACTTTGGAGTCTGAATACAGATGGAAGCATACTATTTGCTCTCCTTTTCTTTTGTTGTTTTTTTGGTTTCTTCTTTCTTGTGGTTCCTCCCATT
Source organism: Phalanger gymnotis (assembly GCA_028646595.1). NCBI lineage: Eukaryota > Metazoa > Chordata > Mammalia > Diprotodontia > Phalangeridae > Phalanger > Phalanger gymnotis. The sequence continues at coordinate 99,183,211 of CM053623.1, forward strand.
AGTTCTAATTCTTCTTAACATCATGACTAATGTGAAAAGATGTTTAATACAAATGTATAAGTAGAGCCTACATCAGATTGCATGCCATCTTATGGAGGGGGGTAGAGGAGAGAGAGAAAATTTCAAAATCAAAATCTGATGGAAGTGAATGTTAAAAACTAAAAATAAATAAATTCATTATTTAAAAAAAATAAAAATATCTATTTATTCGTGTCTTTCAGAATAATTATCTTCCATTATATTAATTTAGTGTGATTTGTCCAGTCATTCAGCTATCCCCCAACTTACAGACTTTAATAATCAAAAACAAACTTTAAAAACCTGTTTACAACAATAGCATTTGTTTATGATATAAGATTATTTCTAAAACTTCTAAATGAATAAAAAAAAATCTCTTAGTTGTTTTTCAGTCATGCCCAACTCTTCATAACCCCCATTTATGGTTTTCTTGGCAAAGATACTGGAGTGGTTGGTCATTTCCTTCTCAAGCTCATTTTATAGATGAGGAACTAAGGCAACGAGGGTTAACATAGTTGTCCCAGGTCACACGACTAGTAAGTGTCTGAAACCAGATTTGAACTCAGGAAGAAGAATCTTTCTCACTCCAGGCCCAGCAATCTATCTACTGCACCACTTAGCTGCCCAAAAACCGTCTTTGGGTAGGAGTGACACAGGTACCCTTTCTGCCATTGGCATAGAAAAAACAATGTGTGGGACTCACATACAAAACAGGTTCAAATGGTTCCCCTTGCAGAGAATTTGTAGAAAGGAGAAATGTTCATATGTCTTAATAACTTGACAATAAATAGAAAAACTAAAACCCTCTAAGTAGATATAGGAAAATACATAATGTTAATTTAATTATACATGAAGGAAATAGCGTTAGAGATATGATACTTGGCGAGTCCTAAGATAAATCAAAACCGTGAGTTGAAGAATAAAGCATGTTTGTAAAGTTTGTTTAACTGAGACAACAGGGTAGCAAACCTGCCACCCTGGGGGATGTCCACTGGATTTCCCAACCAAATAGCCCCCTGAAAAAAGTTTTTATAGTTTTAGGAGCAGAGGGGGAGGAGACAATATGAGGTAGCAAAGCCTGGTCTTAAGACCCCAGCCCTTCGTAATCCAGGCAATGAAAGCTACTTTGTTCTGGCTTTTTTTGCCCTTCATGCCATGAATCCCAATGGAAAGGGGCAAGGACACTAGAAACAGATCCAACTTGAGCTGGGCCACCCACAAAGCTAATTCCCCAGATGGGAGGACCTAGGGTATGGTTCAGTTCAACCTAATCAAGAATACCTATCTTAGGAGTAGGAATGTAAAGACATTACTGAAATTCTGACATTACAAGGATCTTTTAAGGGAGTGGAAGTCATATTATATTTAATATTAAGAACTTCTTATATTTTATCATACTTTATAAACCTATTGATAGCAAAACCACATCAAAAAAACTTTAATATAATTGACAGATTTTTAAAAAATGAAAAGTATATAACAGGAGAAATGGATTATATTAAACCCTGACACAACTCAGTATCAGTGTGAAATTCAAATCTAAAAGTCCTAGTCAAAAAATGTGACTTCTTCTGTGTGCTATTTGAATACATAACATGCTTTACAGACAATAAATTTGTATGATGACATATAAGTGAGGAGGAACTACTACATACATTTTTCTCCTCCAAATTACAGTCTTTTCAAAGGAAGGCTCTTGGCATAATTGTATAATTGTATAAGGGCAAGAGCATAGGGCATTTCTATAGGACTGTGAAACAAACTGGTTGATGTACATGTGCGTGTGTGGCAAACTACAAGGTATTTGAGTTTAATTAAGAAATTGTCATTTTTCTTAAAGATAGTGATAGCAAGGAATCAAATTAATTTTATATATTTACTTGCTGGGTTTATTTAAAACATGAGTACTCTAAGCAAATCAATGCTAGATTCTCATATTCAAACTGATTCAAAAAGATACTTTTATATACTATGAATATTGATATTGTAAATTATTTTTCAAATAATTTTATATTATTTTTATTACAAGTTTAATCTATGTGTATTGTTATACAAAGTATAATGAATTAACATATCAGATGAAATACAAGTGAAGAAAATTATTAATGTAGCTTTGTGAAAGGGAAGAATAACATTTTTAAAGGGGTTTTCTAAAAACAGTTTGGAAATCGTGGCTCTCAAGTATGACTGATGATAGCTGCTAAGTTTATTATTGGAATTGATGTCTCATAGATTGAAGTACGTCCTTCCCATGTTTTGCACCATTTGAAATAAAGTTACGTGTTAGGTCTCTGAGTTTTGCCAGTGGAGAATGGATAGACTTTCTGAGAGAACCCTCAGGCATAATTTATAGCTGTATACAGCTAATACTGTTCCACTATGTTATGTTCTGCAATATAGAACACAGTAACAGAGAACTTCTGTGCAGTGTAAGACATATAATTCTAATGATTAATCCATTATGCTATCCATGCATGATTTCCTTTTACATTATAGCTAGCCCTATATTCCAGGAAGTTTAGAGGAAGTCATTAAAACATCATTTTTAAGCATTACAATATTTATATAGAATGACACTGTTTATCACACAATATTGTTAATGCCATAGAAAATTAAACTGCAAAATGCAGTTTTAGTTTGTGTGCCCATGCCTAGATGAAGGAATTTTCAACTATCTTCCTAGCGGATCATTCCCATGTAAAAATTAGTGCTTTTACCAACAGCCTAGAAAGTGAAAACAAAGGCAGCGAGATTCATTTTCCATAGGCATTTTCAAGTTTTTTGTGCTAGATTGGAATTCTCCTCTTTTCAGATTCATACCCAGAACTACACGTTGGCTTTGCTCTAACAATTTATGGCCTATATAGACATATCTCATTTTATTGCATTTTACTTTATTGTATTTCACAAATATTGCACTTTTTTTAACAAATTGAAATTTTGTGGCAACCCTGCATTGAGCAAGTCTATTGGCACCATTTTTTAACAGCATGTGATCACATAGTCACATTTCAGTCATTCTCACAATATTTCAAACTTTTTGATTATTATTACATCTGTTACGGTGATCTGTGATCAGTGATTTTTTATGTTACTATCGTCATTGCTTTGGGGCACCATAAACAGTACCCATACAAGATGGCAAACTTAATCAATAAATGGTGTGTGTGTTTTCATTGCTTCATTGACTGGCTATTTCCTGTCTCTCTCCCTCTCCTCAGGCCTCTCTGTTCCTTGAGACACAACAATATTGAAGAACATTATGTAAACTTGATAAAACAGTGGCAGGGTTTGAGAGGATTGACTCTAATTTTGAAAGAAGTTCTACTGTGGATAAAATGCTATCAAACAGAATCACATGTTACTGAGAAATCTTTTGTATAAGGAAAATTCAATCAATGCGGCAACTTTGTTTTTGTCTTATTTTAAGAAATTGCAAACAGCAGCCTCATTAGTCAGCAGCCATCAACACTGAGGCAAGACCCTCCACCAGCAAAATGATTATGATTTGCTGAAGGTTCAGATGATGGCTAGTATTTTTTTTAGCAATAAAGTATTTTAATTAAAGTGTGTACATTTTTTTAGGCATAATAATGTTGCACACCTAATAGACTATAGTATAGTATAAATATAACTTTTATATGCACTAGGAAACCAAAATCCTCATGTGACTCTCTTTATTGTGATATTGTCCTTATTGCAATCATCTGGAATTGAACCTACAACATCTCTGAGATATGCCTGTAGTGCGGAATATTTTCTAAGGACATGTTGGGGAAAAAGAAGGGAAGAAGGATCATTTAATACTATCCAAGAAGGACTGTAATGGAAGTACCTGAAAGACCTCTGTGACATAGGCCTTGAGAATGACAAGTGTAGTTTATTACACGCTCATAACAAAAAAAAATCAAACTGGATAAAATGTCAAAAACAAATCCACATGTTGGATATGCTAGGGAAGGTAGGTAAATTTACATGTATAGAGGTAAATAAAGGTAGATGTAGAGGAAGAGCTAAAGAAATACATAATTTCTATTATTCTTGAACAAAGAATTGCCCATTTTATAACCTTTTCCCCCAGAAGAGAGTTTACATCATTTTATAGACTTGTGAAGTAGAAGTGCCATAACTTTGTAAACAAGAAAATGCAGAAATCAAAAAAGAAAGCAAATGCTATCAAGTAAAACTGTATTGAGAAAACATAAAATGGGAATCAGAATTGGATGGCTTTCTAAATCCAGTAACGAATGAACAGGGTCATAAATAAGCTGATGACAAGTATCTGTAGGGAGCAGATTCAATTGGAACAATGCTCTTACAACCCCATATTAAATGTTTAATTTGCTGCTTAGCAGTACAACCCCTTTGAAAGCCCAAGGTGGTATGGTCAAAGTATTATGGACAAAAAAAATGCTTTTTAATAATCACATAGAATGGTTTATAGGATTTTGAAAAACTAAAATAAATCTTTTGAAAATGAATGTTTCATACTCTGATTTACAAAAACACATAGATTTAAATCTCTAATCAAGATTTAAAACAACCTCAAAATATATTATTCTCTCTTACCTATTTATTCTTTCGCAAAATGTGTTGAATCTTTTAAAATTGAATTGTAATGCTTAATAATAAGTTGGAATATACCCAAACAGAAGTGTATTGTGGCAAGGTTTGTGAACATT
>CM053623.1:99188010-99238518 GCA_028646595.1 Phalanger gymnotis
GAAGGAAGGAAGGAAGGAAGGAAGGAAGGAAGGAAGGAAGGAAGGAAGGAAGGAAGGAAGGAAGGAAGGAAGGAAAGAAGGAAGGAAGGAAGGAAGGAAGGAAGGAAAGAAGGAAGGAAGGAAGGAAGGAAACCTTTATTTGGTGTGTACTATCTGCTAGGTATTGTGCTAAGTGCTATAAGAAGCATTATCTCATTTTATCCTCACAACAACCTTGGGAGGTAGGTGCTATTATTATCCACATTTTACACTTGAGGAAACTGAGGCAATCAGAAATTAAATGACTTAGTAGAGACACAACTAGTAGTTGTCTGAGGCCAGATTTGAACTCAGTTCTTCTTGATTCTAGGCCCTCCACTATAATCATGGTGTGTCTTAGTTGCCAATAGTCTTTAGCTATATTATACTGGAATTAAGGTATATGTTTTTACCCATTAGGGTCTATGAGGTGAGAGTTTTTGATGGACCTTTGATTCAGGTTGGGCATTATCTTTGATAGATATCATGACCCATAGGGCTCCCAAGGTAGTATGATCCATATTTGTGTGAAGAGGTTGGTCTCTAGTACTATAAACTTCCAAGCACCAAAGTTTGAATACAAACCTACGTTCCCAGATTTACAATCTAGTCTTCTTTCTACTCTTCTGTCAAGTTCCTGATATTAGTCTGAACACAAAAAACTAAAAAAATTAGTTTTTAATTAAATCTGTCCAGGAGTCCATGTGTAAAAGATACAATGAGGCACAAACAATATAGAAGACCAAGCTGATTAGATAGATAATTAGGCTAATTACTGTGGGAATAATAGGAACATAGGACCTTAAAGGTAGAAACTGGAGAAGCATAGTAACTGAAGTCAGGGAAGTAAATTAGGGTCATTCACTACAGCAATCTGAAAGATTGGATTGAAATTTTGGATTTGAATTTTAAAAGGAAGAGAGCACTTGTTCTGTTTCTGCTTCCCATTCCAGTTCCTTCATTTGGTGGCAAAAGCTACTCCACAGGAGTAATTGTGTGAAACTCTTATGTCTTCACAAGAGATGAGAAAAGGAACACTATTCAGACCACTTGTATGTCCAAAAGAAATTTAATTGTGTATATTGTCTATAGTTGGCTAGAAGCAAGAGTTAAATGTTGTGGGCCTCTAAGTTTGCATCTGGTTGGGATGATTGTATGACCATTCTCTGGATCACAGTGGTGTGATGGCTCTAATGATGGCTTCCCACTTTCTCCATTTTGTATAGGAAAAGTCTCATTTCTGATGTATATTATATTTATTCCCTTCTTTGGGGATCAGGTAGAGTTCCAAGATGCTGAATTGTGGGAACAAGGTGGTATCTGCTACCTTTGTTTCTGGATTTGTACTGTGGGAAATTGAGTGTTGTAACTAGTTGCAGGTGATGGCAATATGGAATTAGAATGCTTATTTATTCCAGGTTACTAAAAAGGGAGACATGGAATATCCCAGTTATACTCCCAAATGGTGTTGGGTATGAACATAGGCAGAACTCAAGAACATGCAATCCAAATATTTATCAAATTACTAAGTACTAGACAAAAGAAATACAAAGAGAAAAAATAAAATAGCTTACATTCCAATAGAGGAAACAATATTCAAGTACACAGGCATTTACAAAACATATATAAAGGAAACACAAGGTGACACTGGGGAAATATATACTAGCATCTGTGACCAGAACAGGATTATGCAGAAGACAGAACTTGAGCAGGGTTTGGGGGCCAAAAAAGGATTCCAAGCATTAGAATTGTACATTCTAGACATGGAGTACAAGCAATATAAAAGCGGAGAGTCGAGAAATGCAGTGTCATTTGTAAATAGTAAAAAGACCATTTTAGTTGGATCCTAAGATGATAAGACGAGTTTGGAAAAGTAGGATAGACCCAGATTGGGAAGAGTTTTAACATCAAACAAAGGAGTTCATGTTTAATCCTAGAGGCAGAGAGAGTCAATTCAATTGTCTGAACAGATTGGTGTTTTAGGAAAATGAGTTTGCTGTCTATATGGAACAGGGATTAGAGTGAGGAGAGATTTGAGGTGGGAAGAACAATAAAGAGTGCAACACAGAGCATGCAGGAACAGAGTATGAATATTTAATTGATGTTCCTGAAATCAGCTCAAAGTGATAATTCAATGGGCCAATTACATATATATGTGTGTGTCTGTGTATGTATACATATTACATGTGTGCGTGCATATATATACATATTAGGACAATAAAATCAGGAGCTAATGATAATAACTTTATGTCACTATTCCTTTCTAAACACTGTACATTTGGGTACCTGACATATATAAGACATGAAAACAGTTACTAAGTCTATTCAAGTCACACCATACCATAAAATAGAAAAATCCCTTAAAAGAAGGAAAATGGGGAATGATTTTCAAGAATTGAAAACTAGATTTTTTTCACACATTGAGCTTGTCTGATTATTGAGAGGAAGAAGAAAAAGAACTTGTTTATATGATTGATATATGTCTGTACATTTTATTTTTAATTTTTGTGAAAGTGTGTAATCTATAGGAGTCATTCCAATGATAAAGAGACCAAAGTGCAAGAAATATGAAGATCCCTGAGATACAGAACTGGCTAAAGATATTAGCTGAGGGTAGGGACAGGTATCTAAGGTCTATTGGCCAGTGGATATACTTAGGTAGGTGGCACAGAGGATAAAATGTTGGACTGATAGGAAGACCTGAGTTCAAATTTTTCCTCAGACATTTGCTGCCTGTGCAATCCTAGACAAGTCACTTAATTTCAGGTAGCATGTTTCCTCATCTGCAAAACGTGGATAATAATAACACCTAGGTCTCAGGATTGTTATGAGGATAAAATGAGATAACATTTGAAAAGTGTTTTGTAAACCTCCTAGTAGTATATAAATGCTGGCTATTATGATTATTGTTATTATTATATAGTTCTTTGTTCAACCAACGAAAAGGAAGTGCTCTGACATAATAGCACCAGATTTAGAATTGGATGTAATTAAATGATCCAAATAAAGCTCTTGCTCATATTTTAAAGCAAAAAAATAATTGTGACCATTCACTCCGATCTCACTCTTCTCCCTTCTTCCTCATCTCCTATCACACAGGTGCCTTCTGCCACTTTCTCCTCTTTCACTCCTGTCTTACATGATGAAGTGACCTTATTCCTTACCAAGTCTAACCCCTCTACTTGTTGAAGTGATCTCATTTTGTCCTGTCTCCTCCAACAGACGCCCCAACCCACCACCACCCCCAGGAATCCCCCACTCTTTCATTTATTTTTAATCTCTCCGTCTCTACTGGCTCATTTCCTACTGCCTCCAAACATGCCCATGTCTCCCTAATCCTGAAAAAACTCTCACTTAATCTTTTCATCCTCCACATCCAAATGTCTTCCTATGTTTCTTCTGTCCTTTATAGATGAATTCTTTGAAAGGACTGTCTATATTAGGTGCCTTCACTTTTGCTCCTCTCATTTTCTTAACCTCTTACAAATTGTCTTCCAACCATATCATTCTACCAAAACTGCTTTCTCCAAGGTTATCAATGATCTCTTAGTTGCCAAATTCAATGGCCTTTTCTCAATGCCCTCACTTTCTCGGAATCTATGTAGCCTTTGACTCTGTTGATCACTCTCATCCTTAACACTCTCTTCTTTCTATGTTTTCAAGACATCCTCTCTCTTAGTTTTTTCTTACCTATCTGACCACTCTTTCTCTGTCTCCTTTGCTGGATCCTCTTCCAGATCACATCCTTTAATAATAGGTGTCCCTTAGAGTTCTTCTCTTCTCCCTCTATGCTATTTCACGTGGTGATCTCCTCAGTTCATGGATTTAATTACCATTTCAATGCTGATGATTGTCAAATCTGCCTTTTCATGGCCAAATCTCTCTGCTGATCTCCAATTTCACATCTCCAACTGCCTTTCAGAATTTGAACTGGATGTCTAGTACACATCTTAAACTCGCTATGTTCAAAATATAACCCACTATCTTTCCCCCTAAACCCTGCCTCCCCACCTTTCCTATTACTGTGGAGAGCAACACCCTCTCAGTCCTTCAAGTTCACAACCTAGCAGGCAACCTGGACTCCTAACTGTCTCTCGTTTTCCAAGGCCTGCCTATTTCACCTTTGCAACATCTCTTGTGTGTGTAACAACAATGCTGCTAGCAGCTGCTGTGGAGGTGTAAGACCCACACCACCAGCACATAGGAGGGCCCACTAGCACAGGTTCTTTGATCTGCTTTTCTAAAGAAAGCAACTTTAAGGAGTTTACAATCTTATTTTAATTAAACGTACATGTATCATTCACTCAGTTCAGGGAAAAAAGTCAGCCCCCTGAACTTTAGAGCAAATGCAAACAGAAATTTCAGACAGAAAAAATAACACAAATCGACAGACAAGCTTCTAACCAACTGCCCAGAGGAATACACACATAGTTACCAGAGAGAGAAGCACCAACATCTGGGTTTTCAAAGCCAGGGGGCTCCTTAATTGCTACCCAGAGTCCCCACACAAACACTCTTCCAATGAGTGAGCCCCAAGCAAAATGCTAACCTGAGAATATGTATATACTCCTTCAGGATCAGAGGGTATCACAACCAAAAGACTCACACCCATGTGACCCAGGCCTTCCTATGACTTAAGCAGGTCATCAAAGACTCCCAATTCAATCAAAGACTCTTAATTGAAACAAAGGCAAGATTCAAAGATGTGTGATTGTCTTAGTGCTAAGAAGCACTCCAAAACAAAAAACAGCAAAAAGTCCCACCCTGATTGCTATTACAGTATATGTGATACATTCTCTCCTCTGACGTTGCCACCACCCTGTTTAAGGTCCTTGTCATCTCACACCTGGCGTATTATAATAGCCCACTTGTGGGTCTCCCTGCTTCAAGTCTCTCCCCACTGCAATCTATCCTCCATTCAGCCACCAAAGTCATTCTCCTAAAGCACAAGTCTGATCATGTCACCTCCTCCCTATCCAAATTAATAAACTTCAGCATCTTTCTATTGCCTCTAGGATCAAATATAAATTGCTGTATTGGCATTTGAAGCCCTTCATAACATGGTCCTTTCCAACTTTCTCATTTTTTATGCCTTACTCCCTGCCATGTAGTCTTTTATCCAGTGATATTAGCCTCCCAGCTATTCCATAAATAAGACCCTCTCTCCATCATCTCTGGGCATTCTCTTTGACTGTCCCTCATGCTTGGAATAAGCTCCCTCCTCCACCCCAACTATTGATCTCTCCACCTTCCTTTAAGTCAACAACTAAAATTCTGCCTTCTACAGAAAACCTTTCTTAGCCTCTTAATTCCAGTGCCTTCTTCCTGCTAATTATATCTTTTTTATCTTATCTCTCCAATTTGATTGTGAGCAACTTGAAAACAGGGACTGTCTTTTACCTCCTTTTTCTATCTCTAGCACTTAGTACACATACAGAGTAGTTGCTTAATAAATGTTTATCAATTAATTGATGTGTGTGAGCTCATAAATACCATTGTACTTCTATGGGCCACTGTTTCCTAACTGGACCAAATGACCTCTGAGTTTCTTAACTTTTCTAAATTCTGAGATTCTAAGCTTAGGGTAGGGTTAAGGTGTTCAAGGTCAAGATTAGAGCAAAAGACCAACTTTGAAGAAGGTATACTGCAGTCCTGTGCCACAGTGTCTGCTGCCAGTCTCAGCAATAGTTGTAATGAGACAATTTCACCTCTAATGACAGAGCCAGAAAATATAATCCCAAAAGGAATTGCTTCAGTTTGGACAACCAGAAATAAAAAGGATGGATTGAGGGAAAAGAGAATTGTCAGAGATAAGAGCTTTGAGATCTTCAAGGGAGGCAAAGGAGACAGAAAAACTAAAATCAAAGACAGAGAACCTTTGGGGAGGTCATATAGCAAAGAATCTTTCTCGTCCAGAGAGCCAAGGACAAGGTCATTGCCTCTTTAAGTCTGTGGGTAATATATCTAGCATAAGGACAATAGGCCAGAAAATCTAAGAAAAAAAGAGTTATCTGCAGGAGGGCATAGGAGAAAAGTATCTGGCTAGATTCCAACACCCAATTTTAAGTTTAGGAAGCAGAGTCCCTGAGATACTAAATAGCCTCAAGGATCAATTTTACCTACTACATAAAAGACAAAATCTAACAGAAAGGGGTGAGGGAAAAGGGAACTAAAAAAGAGTTCTCAGTGTTTTTTTTTTTCATGACCATCATTAACTAATAATAGCCATTGCCACTCATAAACTTTATCGTTTTTATTTGTTTTTTCATATTCTCTCACCCTTCTCCAACCCCACCCCCACATACACATACTCCAATTCATTTCCAGGTTTCTTCTACTGTTCTTTGTGGTAATCCCTGGTTCTGATTTTTTTTTTAATCAAGCACGGGATAATAAGAGAAGTAGGAAAAAAAGGCATTTTCCATCTTCAGATAAGCTTGAGTTGGAAAACATAGTCCAAATGAGGTGGGGGGAAAGGGAAAGGGATGAAAAGGTAGCAATAGGAATTGTTTAGAAATCCTGGCAAAGTGACATATTGGGGCACAAAAGTGAAGTGGTATTATACATCAGGGATACATATGATAGCAGTGCTGCTTCCATCTGTGAAATTTATGACCCCTTTTGCTAAAATAGTTGACAATCAGGCAGGAGGAAGAAAACCTCTATAAAGTCTGGACTATGGAAAGGGAGAACAGAGAAATGGGTACAGCAGAGGACTTTGCCCTGTCAGCTGTTTCCACACTTAATTTAATTCCTCAAGTCTCCATATTATGTGTGACTATAACCACAAGGCATGTGCCCCCCACATGCTTAGCAAAATAACTCCTTTTTAATATAAAGAAGCATATAAGTTTAGCATAGTCGTGGTCACACCTACTAGCTACATCCTCTAGGCATAAATTTTGTATAAATTAGCTTTGCTAGTTTCACTTCCTCAACTGGAGCTCATCCTGTGTGTGCACTCTAGATAAACCTCCTCCCCTTACATAGTTATACCCTTCTAAAAATGTGTTAAAAACCCGTAGTTTTGTCTACTAGTTAGCCAGCCCATGCAATAGCACACTGGCCAGCTTGGTCACTGAGGCTGACTCACTAGCAAGACAGGAAAAACCACCTGAATCTGCACAGGGAGAGGCACCATCTGGCCTAGCCTGGTAGCCTTAAGGGAATGATGCCATACACTTGACATACAGTCTGTGGTTTTCCATTCTTAGAAGCAAATCTCCACCCGGGGGGAGCAATGACCTATTTTGCCAGCAGCTTGATGGGACCTTTCCATATCCAGGTAATTGCAAACAGCTCCAGCAGTCTTGCCTAAATGTGACCTTAGGCATTTACAATAATGTTGAGCATCACTCTTGGATGTACCTGACACTCGTTGGCATGGAACCTCACATTTCACATATCCACAGACCTTGGTTTATTGTATCATAATCACAAAGGTACAATAGATTCAAAGACACCAAAACTCCAAAATTCTCTTATACTCTTATCAACATAAGACAAATAGCATGGGCAACTGAGAATTTTCCCTCTGAAATTGCTCTTGCCACCGTCTGCCGAAGTCTATGAGTACTTTGAATCATTGGAATAGCTAAAAAATTAGAGAAAAGAAAGAAAAAGTAACAAAGAGAGAATAGCAGTACTTTTTTTTGGAGGGAGGGGGTTATTGAATCCTTTTATTCTGCACACAGAAGCTTCTAAGGATCTGGCCTGTGGGCTCATCTAGGCTGCGTCACAAGTATATGGTTCCACACATCAACACCAGGTGAGAACATGTCATTCTATCCCAGTCACAAGATGATAAAGTCCTCAAACAGAACACCAGATGATCAAGATAGTTCTAACAAAGCAATGAGAACATCACAGAAAGGTGGAGGGGAGAGGGAAGTTAAGCAGAACAGGCCCCTGACCCCACAACAAAACTGGTCTAGTACTTGGCACTGGCCCATTGTTAGGGTAGGAGCAGACTTCTACAGAGGTGACTGGTGCCTGCTAGCACTGAGGCCATAGAGCTTACTTGGCTGGAGAGTTTCTAAAGTTCCTTCCAGCAAATTTAGCCTTGCTACCCAGCTCTTCCTCAATTGTGAGAAGCTGGTTATGCTTGGACAGAATCTCAGATAGACAGAGGGCATCAGTCTTGATCTGCCCAGCACAGAGAGCCACTACCAGGTCTACAGTGAAGGTATCTTCAGTCTCCCCAGAATGATAGGAAACCATTACTCCCCAGCCACTGGACTGGGCCAGCTTGCACACCTGGAAAGATTCAGTCACTGAGCCAATCTGGTTCACTTTGAGTAGGAGGCAGTTGCAGGCTTTCTCATTCACAGCCTTTTCAGTGTGCTTGGGATTGGTCACTGGGAGATCATCCCCTACCACCTGGATGCCTGCAGTGGCAGTGAAATTCTTCCAATCTTCCCAATCAGAGTAGCAGTACTTTAGCCTACTCTACATACACCTATTTACTAATGACAATAGCTGTCCTAATAAGAAAGGCACAAAAGTTGAATGCAGGGAGTTGCCTAAGTGGCAGTTACTGCCAATCCTCATAAACTAGGCACCCACCTTCTTCTGTGGAGACTGCCCATTATTAGCCCTCAAATAGGTATGAGAAGCAGGCTTCGCAGGCTGCCTGTACTGCTGTCACATGGATAGTTGTCATTGACAGAAGGTGTCAGCTAAGCGATGCAAAGTGTAGAGCACTGGCCCTGGAGTCAAGAAGGCTGGAGTTAAAATCTAGCCTCAGACACAAGATATGTGATGGTGGACAAGTCATTCAAGCTCTACCTGCCCCAGTTTCCTCAGTTGTAAAATAGGGAAAATATTAGCACCCAACCCCCAGCATTGGGAGGAGTAAGTAAGATAGTATTTGCAAAGCACCTAACTCAGTGCCTGGTACATAGTAAGTTCTTAATAAATGCAAGTTCCCTTCCCTTCCCCCTTCCAAGAAGAGAGTCAAGTGAGAACTTTCCATGATGAAGGAACAATTACTGTTGGGGAGTGATGTTCTGGAATAGCTTTCTTTACCTGTGTTTGTATTTATGCCTCTCTATTCTGGGGAAGTACTTGTGCAAGGTTGTTGTGGTACCTTACGCTTTACATGGTAAGAACCCCCAAAGGTTTGGTACCAATAACCAATTCAAAAATTCATTGGTATCTATGCCTTTGACAATATCTTCTGAGTCTTTCCTTGTCTTTCAGGGGTGCCTGTGTCCAAAATCTTAGACCTCTTGCAGTCAGAATTAATGGGACACTTGATAGTAGGGCATCAAAATATTCCTCATGGAGTCCAAGGGGCCCTGGAGCCTCCTACACAAGAAAAGATATTTTCTATACCCATCTACAATAGTCTTTTGTGGCAGTTTAGGAGACAAGAATATGAAAAAATCTCCACTGAGGCTATTAATTAGACATTTTAGTCATTGCATTTTCTAGTAAATTCATTTCTTGACAATACAAGGATGTAGAGATGCTCATTAAATAACTTTTGCTGAACAGACATGTATTTGACTCCATTGAGGGTAGAGAGAGGACATCTTATACGTACAACATCTTTTTTATCAGTAACAAATGTTAAGTCAGCTGAAAAATAACACTGGCAATTTCCTGCAGTCACCGTACCACAATACTAATCAGGACATTAGAAACTCGAAGAATCTTCTAATGACAGTGTTCTTAGTTTTCACAAAATTTTCCCACAAAAAAAAGAGGGATAGGGAGAGGGAGAGGGAGAGAGAGAAATTCTTGACCAGTGACTTTAAAATTTTCAAAGGGCCTCAAAATGGTGTCCTTATTCTTTTCTTCATTTCTCCTCTTAGAAGACTTTCCAATTTCCTTATATAAACAAGCCAATATGAAGTCAAAAAGAGCAAGCTAAACATTGGAGTGAAAAGTGTGATTTCAAAAGCCTGCCAGGAGGTTTGAAAAAGCAGGCTTTTAAGCTAAGAAACAGCTTCTATGAGCTAAATTTCATTAACAAAAAAGGGAGTATTTTAAAATCCCTTACAGCTTTCAGCAGTGTATAAAAAGTTACTTAGAAACTAGGAAGCACTTTTGCATCTCATTTACCTAACTGATGAGAGATAAATGAGTTAAGCATGGAAAGTATAGCCTTGAGGTACTTTTTTGCACATGAAGCACAGCCTGAGCTCTCCTTAAAGACAAGAGAATCATTAACTCTCTGCCACCACAGGGCCAACCATGGTTACTAACTTTTCCTAAAGCAATAGTTGCAAAGACAGTAATAGAAAAATTAGAAATCATAATTTTTAACCTTAATTGCTTTGCAATAGAGATGAAATGCTTTTTTTGGATGGGGGGAAGGGGCATGGCTTTGTGCAGAAGTCCCAGAATTAGGAAAGTTTATAAAAAGACAGAAATGTTTTGTTTTGTTTTTAATTTTGTGAATGAATACGGGTTTCAACTGGCCATTGGGTTTCACTGGTCATCTCCAAACTGTCTTTCCACTGACTGTCCTCCATGTCAGCAATGTTCTCTCTCCCTACTTCTGCTTCCTGGTTTCTCTGGCTTCTGTCAAGGCTCAGCTTGGATTCCATCTTTTATCTTCTACATTCTATCTACAATCCATCTTCTATATGTCCGTCCTCTATAGGAGGCCTATTTCAATCCCCTCTTTCCACTCTCACCCCACCAGCTCTTACACTGCTAGAACTTTCTCTTCGAGATCACCTCCTATTTTCACTGTATACATCTTGCATGTACATAGTTGTTGCATGTGTCTCCCCTATTAGAATATAGTTCCTTGAGGACAGAGAGCATGTTTTGCACCTTTCTTTGTATTCTCTGTGCTTAGCACAGTGCAGGTAAGTGTTTAATCAATGTTTGCTGACTGACTAACCTTTAGCCCTCCAGATGGAGCTGTGGAAACCAGCTTCCCTGCCTCGGGAAGAGCTTCTCACTCTGGTGCAGGTTTAAAGCTCTTTAATTTTAGAGGCTACATTTAGGAGAAGAATAATTGTCCACTTTCTGAGAAAAATGAAGGGCAACCCTTCTTGAGTAGCTTTGGAATCTTGACTCCAGGCTGCTGCCAAACTGAGAATATCCCTTTTTAATGGAATATGTCCAAGTATTTTGGAGTAAAGATATCTTTCTATCTAAAAGGTGACAGAGAGAAACAATCTCTTTTATGTTGATGCTTCAGGGAGCCATCAGTGGTTGTTTCCAAAATATGAGAGTCTATCCTAGTTATGCCTGCCCTGAAAATGCCTCCCTTATGATCACTTTTCAGTGAAATTGTAGTCAGATTAGCATGCCTGGGAAACATGGAAGCAGCATGTATTAATGCTCTGGGTTCTGTCTTCAGAGGACACTCCTGCCAAGACATTCAGAGAATGTAAACAGTGACATTTGATTTTTATCTGTATAGCCATTACTTTCAGTTTTCTTTCTGTAACATGGACAAGGACTACCCCCAAAGGGATAGTTTTTCATTAGTAGAGTAGAAAATGAAAATGATTTAATTTGGACATTCTTTCTTAGAAGCTCTTGAAATTGAAGTCTCCATTGAAAAAAAATGTATAAGGAAAAGTTGTAAAAAAAAAAATCACGATGTATTCTTAGATCAACAGTAGAAACTGCACAAAGTGAGAACTGGTGACCCAGTCATAACAAAGCCTAAAAAAATGCCAATTTGTGAGAAAATACAATGGAATCACAGCTGTATTCATGTCATGGAAATGAAAATTTTCCGAGCAATCACCTTGAATGTATTTTGGCTACATAAAATCATAATGGAGTTCTTTTAATATACATGATCTCCTTAAGGTCTGAAAAGATAAAAGTTTATTCTCTGCTATGAAAGATTTTTTTTTTTCCTCTATTCTGATTTTTCCTACTCCAGGTGCACTCAGACTCCATTATATTAACTCTGTGTGTGTGTGCCCATGTCTCATTTAATTTTTCTTTCCATTGCAATATGAGAAGAATTCTTCAAAGAAAGAATGATCGTCATTAATGATTCTCCTGCCTAGAAATGGCATCTCTGTCTATCATTAGGTTAGTGACAAGATTTAAATATAAACTCCTTAAGGTTTCTTTTTTTCCCCACACTTTCCTCTTCATAGACAGGTGGCACTCTATAAAAGAGAATAATGGGAAGATAAGAGCTACAAATCTAATATTCTGCTTTAAGCTGTCAGCAAATTTTCCTTTCATTCTTCAATTGCTAAAGGAATTTCATAACAATCAAGGAGAATGCACTTGTAGAATGCCACCAAGCTGGCCTGCCACAACACCTGTAATTATTTTAATGTCATGTCTGTAGCTCTATGCATTAGGGGAGAGATGCCATAAGTGAAGATATATTAAAACACACCCACATGATGTGCCATGTGGAGCTCATTATCAACATTAGCTCCCTTGCCAGAGGACAGATGCTACATATCCTCAAATCTGCCTTTAGAGAACATTTACATTGTTTAATGGGATGCCCAAGAGCAAGCTTCATGTCCCCAAACTGGCCAAAGAACATTATTTTTAATCATCCAACTATTAGTAAGAATTGACTGAGAACCTACTCGACTCATACAATCTGAAAATCTCAGAATTGAAAAGGACTTTTGATATAATCTAGTTCAACTTCCTTCCCCATCAAGAATGTCTTCTATCACATCCCTGACAGGTGAGCATCCAGCCTCTGAACATTTGTATCTGAAAACAGAAGATAAATAACACTTCTATTACTCATCTCACAAAGTAGCTGTTAGAAAAGTGGACAGGTCCATAGAACTACAGACCCAAGGATCATCATAGCTGCAGAGATGGAATGGACCTCAGAATCTACCTAGTCCAACTCCTTTATTTTACAGATGATGAACCTGTGGCCCAAAAAGGTCATACAGATATAAAGTTGCATAGGTTGGAGGTATGAGAATGGGGATTTGAACCTAGGTCCTCTAACTCCAGAATTAATAGTTTTGCCATATATCATGCTGCCTCCTTAAAGGACTGTAACTTTGAGTTGTTATCCTTATTCTAACATCATTATTATTTTCCAGTGGTGGAGGCTCATTTTCATGAGGCAGGCCATTTTCTTTTTGGACAATTCTGATTACTAGGCAATTATTTTTAAATTGATTCATAATCTGCTCCCTGTAGTGTCTATGCAACTGGTCTCATTAGATATAAAATCTAATCAATATTTAACATGACAGACCTTCACATTTTTGAAGAGAGATAACATATTTTTCCAAATGTTCCTTTTTCCAATCAAAGTAACCAGAATTTTTTTCAACTGATCCTCATCCATTATAAATTCAATTTCCTTCACCATCCAATTTGGAGGGGACATGTCTGCATAGTGATGGATATGAAGCTCCTGGGACCCCAAAATGTTCTTGTCTGGTCCATGGCAGTCGAGAAATACCCATCTATTTCAATCGATGGCTAACAGGTCCCTACTTCTATTGAGTCTCCCCTAAATGAGTCAGATAAACCATGTGACATAGTAAAGCCAAAGACTTTTACTTAAAGTCCAATAGTAAACATAAAAAGTAAATAACAAGAGGTTAGCTCAGAGCTTAGCATGGTCATCACTCATTTCCCAAAGTTACTACCAAAGATTCACTAGTAATGATTCCTGATTGGCCCATACAGAATTCTCCTTCCACCTCCTCTACATAGTGGGAATAACATTTCATCCAGTTACTCAGGGCAGGATGTGTTGGCTAGTATCTGCAGCAGCATTGTTGGGAAGGGAGAATTTTTCAAAACACTGTAGTCTAAGCCCAACCCTCCAGCAGGATGTGACATCATCATGAAGTATTATAGAGAACACTATGGCTTCCTAGCAGGGAAAAAAAAGAGAAAATTATGTCAGAGGTAGGTTCCAGACACCATTTCTTCTTTATCTACCTCTGTACCTCTGCTGCCTATACTTATCTATTTCTGATCTTACTGTGGATCTTACTGAGGTCAGGTGCATCTTAGCTCTAGTTGTAAGCAGATATTGAATCAATGAGGCTAATAAAAAATTAAATATGACATTAATAATAGTAACAATTTTTATTTACAAAGGAAAAAATCACAACCAAAACCATAATAACCATTCAAAATCAAAACCACCATAATGTCACCAAGATTATAAACTAAGTTCATAACAAACCTAGAAATCAAAGAGGAAACCAGGAAGCCAGCAACCAGGAACAGAAAACATACTCTCTGGCCAGAACATTATTATCCCCATGTTCATATGGAATCTCATTGCTGCTAGAGGAAACTCAAATTATTCAGCGTTACTTGAACTTCCCATGTAGTTAGAGTCTGCTATCCTTCCCTCTACTGCCAAGCCTTCCTTGGCTTTCAAGATTATTTTCCTAAAACAAAGGTGGAGAACCTGTGGCCTTAAGGCCACTTGTGACCTTCCAGGTTTTTAAGTGAGGCCTTTGAACTTAAACCAAATTTTACAAAACAAATCTCCCAAAAATATTTTGACCTTAAGATCACAAGTCACACATACACACCCTGCCCCACCCTGACCTTCCCCCCACCCCCACCCCAACTATTCAGGAAAAAGCTAAGCCATTTTATTGAGGGGACACATCCTACATTACTTCTAGGGTTGATATGTTGTTCTTTCAATGTCAATTCCTGGTTTCCCAATGAAGGTGGACTAAGAATGCAAAAATTTCCCTGGTCATGTTGGGATTCTAGTGAGAAGTAATGAATTCTCATCTTCACTATCCAAGCATTAAGCAAATGTTGACCTACAGAACTATCACCCCTTAGTAATTTCATGATGACTTGAGGGCATATACTACCACAGCAGGGAAATAAGTCCATGTAGAGAAAGTGAATACAAAAAACAAACGATTCTGATCTTTAAAACATCTATTCCAATGTTCAATGAAGCCCACTGCCTAAGGCTGAAAAGACAAATGAAACACTACATAACATAATAGGGCAGCTAGGTAGCATAGTTGATAGAGTGCAAGGCCTGGAGTCAGGAAAATTTATCTTCCCGAGTTCAAATCCAGTCTTAGAAACTTACTAGCTATGTGACCCTAGGCCAGTCACTTAACTCTGTTTTCCTAATTTCCTCATCTGTAAAATGAACTGGAGAAGGAAGTGGCAAATCACTCCAGTATATTTTGCCAAAAAACCTCCAAATGGGGTCGTGAAGAGTCAAGCATAACTGAAACACAATGTTACTGTGTTCATTTGCTTCTATATGTTGTATCTGTAATCTATTCTACTGATTAACTTCTCTATTTTTAATCAGTACCAAAGCATTATAATGTAGCACAGTTTGAGACCTGATAATGAAACTTACCTTCTCGTACCACTTTTTTCATTATTCTCTTTTACATTTTTGACCTTTAATTCCTGAATATGAATTCCATTTATTTTTTGCTTTATAAATTGTTAGGTGATGTTGTCATTTTTATTATATCACCTTGATCTACCTATATTCAGTTAATTTAGGTCTGTCTTTATATCTGCAAAGATAAAGAAGAAAGAAGTTAAGGACTTGAATAGAAAAATTAGAAATGCTAGATCTCTAACAATTATGGAATGGAAATAGAAAGGAATTTATATATCTCTTTGCTATAATAAGTCACCTTTGCAGAAATTGCCTTTTTACTAAGGCATAAAGACCTCACCAAAAATATAGAAAAATAGAAATACTGATTATAATCCAATAAGATTATACTCAAAAAATGGCCCCCAAAGAAATAAATTAAAGTAACTGGAGAAAATAATTCTAAAGAACTGTCATGAAAAAAAAAATCACAGTGTAAAAACAATAGAAAATTTCATCAAAGAACACCATGCCAAAATTTATGGAATGACACTAAAGAGTTTCTGTGGGGATATATACATATACATGCATATACATGCATATATGTAAATACTTTCATTAACCAAAGAGATACTTTCATTGTCCATTTCATCAGAAGTATCAACAAATCCATAAATTGGGCTTGGTAAGATTTGAAGAACAAAAAATAAAAAAAAATAACTCTCTCTTCTCAGGACAAAGTAGAATTCTGAGAACCAAAAAAGTGATTTATATATTTGTGAGAAAAAAAAAAGATTGAATTGATAAATGACTAGAGTTTTTTTTTTATTTAATTTAAAAATCAAGTTATCTAAGTTGATTTTTTTTAAGAGAGGAGAAAAGTATCAAAAATAAAAAGGAGACTTCAAAGCAATTTAAGAGAAAATTCAAGAAATAATCCAAAATGTTTTAGCCTAATTAGCTCAGTTCTATGTTATTTCTTCGGCTCATTCATGTAATTGACTGTCATGGCAAACTGTCTGCCATTTAAGTCTACATATCCCTGAGCAATGTTTTGTTTTGTTTTGTTTTAATTTTTGACTAGTAGAATTTCCTGTCCTTAAAAAAAAAAAAATTCTTTAAATAGGAGTCTTCTCACCTACTTAGCTTTGATCTTTAATTAAAGGATTCCTGTTGAAGTCTATGAGTATCCAGAAGGCATCTTAATCTCTTGTCAGGAAGAAAATCTTATGTAAAGATAAACTTTTCACCCACTCTCTGCCTCTTCCTTTCTAATTTGTTCTCTCCTCACTGTCCACATTTCAAGTACCTTCTCCCCCTATCTAACATCTTGCTTGTACCAGCATCTTTTGTCCCTGCTAGCACATGTGCATGGTGAGGTTGTCCTGCCTTTTCTCGTGCTATGTGTGGCACTCCTTGTTAACTAATTACCAATTACTGCTAATGTTAATGAAAACAGAAGTTGCCTTCAGTTGTTTTCTGCTAGTAGGTTTTATGTAGAAGTTCAATTTCCAACCTGATCTTACCTTTTCTTTTCTCATATCTTCTCCCCAATATTCAGAATTCAAACATACAGATATATCTGACTTTTTTATTGCCTGAGTATATTCTCTGGTTGAGTTTAATTCATGTAGAGAACAGAGTGCTAAATGAAGTCCTAAGAAGAAGGTCTTTGTCAACCTGGAATTAGGAAATACTTCCTCTAGGAGACTCTGTACAAGTTAAGCTTTAAAGTATGAAATGAGAATTCAACAGACAAAGAGGGGTAGGGAGTATAGCTTAAGTATAACAAACACCATAATTAGAGACACAAAAGCTGTGAAGTACAGAATACTAGGTGGAGCAGTGGATAGAGTACTGAGCCTACAGTTAGGAAGTATTGAGTTAAAATCTGGCCTCAGAAACTTATTAGGTATGTGACCCTGGACAAGTCACTTAGCTCCGTTTACCTTAATTTCCTCATCTGTAAAATGAGCTGGAGAAGGAAATAGCAAGCCTGTCCAGAATCCTTGCCAAGAAAATCCTTAAAGGAGTCATGAAGAGTTGGATGTGACTGAAAACAACTAAATAACAACAACAAATTTAGAATAGAAAGATGTCCAGTGTGTCTAAAACATACATCGTTTGGAAGTCAGTAATGTAGTATACTATTAAATATGACCTACGATAGATAATGTTAAAAAAAAAATAGGAGAGTTAGAAAAAAAAATTTTTGATTATGCAAACCAGAGATTGGGATACAGCCAGCATAGTGGCTTATATGAAGAAGGCATTTAATAAAGGCCTAATTGATTAACAGTTGTCAGTTGATTAAAAAGGTAGTAGTGTGGCTCAAAATACGGGGGTTGAACCTATAACTACATAACAAGGAGATAGAGTCTAGCATTCCAGAATGAAGCCTGATAAAAAAAAAAAGTGGGTGAATTAAGTTGGTTAAATTGGAATCTATATAAATTGTTTACTGTAATCTGTTCATGTGTGTGCTTATTGTTGTTGTCCAGTCCTTTCAGTCATGTCTGACTTTTTGTGATCCTATTTAGAGTTTTCTTGGCAAAGATACTAGAGTGCTTGCCATTTCCTTCTCCAGCTCACTTTACAGATTAGAACACTAAGGCAAATCACGTTAAATGACTTGCCCAAGGTCACACAGCTAGTAAGTATCTGAGGGCAGTTTTGAACTAAGGAAGATGAGTCTTCTTGACTCCAGGACCAGCATTTTATTCATTGTGCACCTAACTGCCCTTTATATGTGTGCATATATGTATACAAATATACATATATACATACCACATATTTGTGCATATACTATATTCACATATAAGCATATATATGAAATGGCAGTCAGGCAGAGCAGATACTGGGGTATCTTATATTCATGAAGACTTTGGTTTTTGGTTTGGTTAGTCACTTAATTTTCTCAGTGCCCCAGGAAACTTTCTAAATTGCTGGATATTTATTGCTATGCACAGGTAGAGGATGTTTCCTCATCAGAACTTCCCTATATCAATGACATCATTGGACCAGACACACACATACATACATGTATGTATGTACATATATGTAGTATACACACATACATAAATATAATCACACATATGTATATGTATATACACATGTGTATATGTGTGTATATGTGTATGTATATTTTTTAATGCAGCTATTTGAAGAGTGGTCACATGAAAGAGCAATCAGACTTGTTCTACATGACTGGAGAGGGCAAAAGTAGAAACAGTAAGTAGACTTTTAAAGTTATGAATTTAGGCTTGAAGTAAAGAAAATCTCCCTAACAATTAGATATATCCCAGAGTGGAATGGGCTGCCTTGGGAAGTAGTGTATGAAGAACCCTCATAGGAGATCTTCCAACAAAGCCTGGGCCACCACTTGCTATTCCTTACATAATAGTGTGTATTCTTTTCTGAAATGGGTTGAACTAAAACTCTGAAACTCTGTGATTCTGTTAGGTTTTTACTCTGGTGTCCTCCCTCCCACCCTCCCTTCTCACCCACCCCCCTGCCATTTTAGTAAATCAGCTCATGAAATATAAGCAACTGAATGATAAGACTATTTCATAGCTCTGGAACCAGATGCCCAGTAAACAGTTAATGCCTCATCAAGGAAAGGTTAGCTATTGTGATGATAGCTGTAGTATGACTAGCCACTCCATGATTGTATCTACTTCTTCCCATCTCAATTGTCCCTCTCCCTTGTTGTGGATTATTAGCTATTTGATTGTAAGTCTTATTCTCAGGTGAAATTAACTATTGCAAAAATATTTGTGACAGGTACACATTTGATAGCTAGAGAAAGGGCTAACACTTGGCATCACTCTGAAACTTGATGCCAGCTGGTGGTCCCTTTCCTTCTGTGACACTTCCAGAGGACACTCTCTCTTTAGGAAAAGTTCATTTCTACTTTTTTGATCTCTTGGTGTGTTTTGTGACAGGCCACAGGAAAGGTGACTGACTGGTTTCCTAATCTAAAATGATAAATTCTTGTGAAACTCATCATATACTTTAATACTGGCAGATTTTCAGGCAGCTGGTTGACATACTATGGCATGATTGCTAGGCATTCTCTTGCTCATGGGAGCTGATTCTGAAATCCCCAGATTGTTTTTAAAAGTAGAAATAAGAGATTCTTGAGCCAGAGGCTAGAACTGAAGCATATGAGAGTCCCTCTGGCTGTTGGCCATGACAATATTCCAAATTTGGGTAAAATTTTTCCTATTTATGCAGAACAGTGCCCAAGTAAATCCCTAATGGAGCTCTGGTTCTGAATACTCAATGATAAGGATCTCTGCCCAGTTCCAGGGCCAGGGATCAACAGAAAGAAACCATCTGATGGCTTGGTTGGCATCCTTAAACTTAAATAACATTTTTTACTTTTTTTTGTACATGAAATTGCAAATCTATTATCTACAACTTGCTATTCTTTTAAATATATAATAATGCCCTGAAGGCTATTTATGGGCCAAAGTTCTATACTGCATCTCAACTATTCAGTGCCCATGGAACCAAACTGATGAATGATAAGGACATGAATGGTCAATGTCAAGTAAATATTTTTTTCTTTTTTTTCTTCCCCTCCACCCTAGAGATGGCTACCATTAAATATAAATGTGTATGTGTATATATGTGTGTGTGTGTGTATGTGTAAAAATCATTCTATACATCTATTTGTGAGTTCTTTCTCTGGATGCAGATAACCTCTTCCTTCATATGTCCTTTGTAGTTAATTTGAGTATTTATAATAGTCTAAATGACTTATTTGCTCAGAATTGTTTTTAAAACAACATCATTACTGTATACAGTGTTCTCCTGGTTCTGCTAATTTCACTCCTCATTATATCATGTGAGTCTATCCATGTTTTTCTAAGATCATTGACTTCATCGTTTCTTATAGTACAGTAGTATTCCATCACAAACATATACTACAACTTGTTTAGCCATTCTCCATTTGATGGGCATCCCTGCTATTTCCAGTTCTTTGCCCCTACAAACAGAGTTGCTATAAATATTTTATAAATATAGGTTCTTTTCCTTTTTCCCTAATCATCTTTGGAAATAGACCTGGTAACAGTATTGCTGGGTCAAAAAGTATAGGCAGTTTAATAACTCTTTAGGCATAATTCCAGATTGCAATAATAAAAATAACATTTTTCACATTGCACGATCAAGGGTGTAAGACTGAAGTCTTGCAATTCAACAATTACTCCACCTCTAGACTTCTTTTTTTTTGAAGACACTGAAAGTGAAAAATGTAAATTTTAGTTTCACAACTCATTTGGCAAGACAAATGATCGAGGGTTGGGTTCCCTGCATCGTCATTTAGCCTTGACATAAGGCTCTATAGTTTGCTTTCTCCTCATCATTAGGTACTTTGGCAGATATCCTACTCTGTTTCAGAGGGAGAAAAAAGAAAAAGGAAAAAAAAACACCTTTTCTTTCCCTCTAATATGAAGTTTCTCTCTTTTTTGTTGTTTTCACTGCTACAATCTCCCTTTATTCCTTCTAGAAATAAGGGCTTGAACTTTCTGTTTCCAAGGTTACTTTGTCTTCCCTTTTTACTCCTCCTAAAAATCCCTTTTTTTACAAGTCTCCCTGATAAGGTTCAATCTATCTGACTCATGACATTTTTCCTAGCCATATCCCTCTCATCTTTCCTGATGCTCACCCTTTCTTCTCTCTTTCAGTGGGGTTCATACTGTTAAGAAACTTTTTCCTTTTCTGCTTGAGGCTCTGCTGTCAAACCATCTCTCCCTATGCTTGAGCATTGTTTTCTCCCGTCTTGTGGCACTTAGAGTATGCGGCTGCAATGTTATTTATTTCAGTCATTTCAGTCGTATCTGACTCTTCATGACCCCTTTTGGGATTTTCTTAGCAATGATACTGGAGTGGTTTGCTATTTCCTTTCCACCTCATTTTACAGATGAGGAGCTGAGGTAAACAGGATTAAATGACTTGCCCGGGGTCACACAGCTTATAAGTGTCTGAGACTGAATTTGAACTCAGGTCTTCCTGACTCCAGGCCTAGCACTCTATCCACCATGCCACTTAGCTGCCCACCACATTATTGGTACGAACCCTAAAATTCCACCCTAGACATGTGGGAAAATGAGCCCACATAGCAATCACTAAACAAGGGCAGGCTTAATGCAAAGCAGGCAGTCATTTGGCAAGACTGGAGAAGTAATCATCATCATCATCATCATTGTCATCATCATTGCCATCATCACTGTCATCATAGCAGTAGTAGTAATAACATTTATGAAGCATTTACTTTGTACCAGGCACTGTGCAAAGAACATCAAAATTATTTTCCCACTTGATTATCACGATGACCCTGGGAAATAGGTGCTATTAGTATTCTCATTTAACAGATGAGGAAACTGAGGCAAACAGACTTTCTAAGGGTCACACAGCTAGCAAGTGTCTGAAGTCAAATTTGAACTCAGGTCTTCCTAACTCCATTGGGCAGCTAGGTGGCACGGTGGATAGAGCACTGGACCTGGAGTCAGAAAGACCAGCGTTCAAATCTGACCTCGGAAATTTACTTGCTGTGTGACCCTGGGCAAGTCACTTCACCTCCGTTTGCCTTAATCCGCTGGAGAATGAAATGGCAAACCATTTTTGTACCTTGGCCAAGAAAACTCCATGGACGTTTATTCCATGGGGTCACAAAGAGTCAGACAAGACTGAATGAATGAACTAGGACAATAGCAACTTCTTGATTCCGGGTCCGGTACTCCGTTTACTGCACCCTGAGCCAAATATATAGTTCTAGAGCTAGAAGGGATCTCAAAAGCCATCTAGTCCAATGCTCTGATTTTATAGAAGGGGAAACTGAGACACAGGGAAGCTAAGTTACTTGCATGAGGCTCCCAGTAGGTAAACATCATAGATGGGATTTGACCTCAGATCATTCGACTCTGAAGCATGTGTTCTTTCAGTAGTATTATACTATCTTCCCAACCTCTCTTTTTGCTAAAATGCCAGGAAAATGAAATAGAAATAGGACCTATATAGTTCTACTATTAGAAATTGTTCCTTCATGGAAAGATACTGCATCTCCTGCTAAACCATTAATATAGCTCCTATGATCAATCAGTTGATCACAAGACTTGAGGTGCTTCTCTTTCTTTGCCTTACCTGTAGTCACATTACTCTGGTTTCCATTCTGCTTCACAAACATGTTAGCATCTGTGCCTATAATGTGCTCTCATGTTTTACAACTAGATATTTATTCCTTGGAGTAAGGCAATAAATCTCTTGTAGTGATTTTTTTTAAGTACACCCCACTCAGAAAGATGACACATAATCTTCACTGACTTTAATTCCTCAGTATAAATTAGTTTGGGGCAAAAGGGCTATAAAACGATGCATATCCTTTGACCCAGAATTACCAATTCTAGGTCGGTATCGCAAAGAGGTCATAAAAATGGGAAAGGGACCTACCTGTACAAAATTATTTACAGCAGCTCTTTTTGTGGTGACCAAGAGTTGGAAATTGAGGGGATGCCCATCCACTGGGGAATAGCTGAACAAGTTGTGGTATATGAATGTAATGGAATGCTACTGTGCTATAAGAAGTAATGAGCAGACAGACCAGAAAAACCTGGAAAGACTTATATGAACTGATGATGAGTAAAGGGAGCAGAACCAGGAAAACATTGTGCACAGTAACAGACACGTCGTGTGGTGACTAACTTTCATACACTTGGCTCTTCTCAACAATGCAAGGATCTAAGACAACTCTAAAAGACCCATGATGAAAAATGATGTCCACATCCAGAGAAAGAATTACAGAGTCTGAATACAGACTGAAGCATACTATTTGATCTGTTTTCTTTTGTTTGCTTTATTTCTTCTTTCTTTTGGCTCTTCCTATTAGTTCTAACACTTCTTTATAACATGACTACTGTGAAAATAAAATAAATAAATTTTGGGCAGCTAGGTGGCACAGTGGAGAGAGTGGTGGGTCTGAAGTCAGGAAGACTCATCTTCTGGAGTTCAAATTTGGCCTCAGATACCTGTGTGACCCTGGGTAAGTCACTTAACTCTACCTCAGTTTCCTTATCTATAAAATGAGCTGGAGAAGGAAACGGCAAACCACTCTAGTATCTTTGTCAAGACAACCCCAAATGAGGTCACAAAGCACAGAGCATGACTGAAACAGCTGAACAAGTAAATTAGTTTATCAGATTAACAAATCATCTATGCACTTCTGCTCCATTCTTAGACTACACTGGCCCCACACAGTGGTGAGGCAGGTGACCCACAATGTCTGTGGACACCTTACTGTCACATGGAGCTCCCAAAGCCTTTTGCGCTTTTCTCACTGTACATATGCATTATATTTGTACATTTGCATTATATTTATGTATGTCTCCATCTTCTCTCAGCTACTAGACTGTATGCTTCACAAGATCAGAGCACTATGTCTCTAATGTTGGTACCCACATAATCTTCCCAAAATAATGCTATGATCATATTAATCCTCAATTTAAAAAAAAAGCCTTAGTGGATCCCCATTTCCTCCAGAAGGAAGGAAACAAGCATTTATTTAGCACCTCCTATCTTCCAGGCACTATGCTAATAAGAGCTTTAAAATATTATCTCTTTATTAAAAACAAAATGGTTCCTAAGTAGAAAGCAGACTGGCAGAATTTGGCTGAGATCAATATCTAACATCCTATTCTACGATAAATTTGAAATGGATATGCAACCTGAATATTAAAGATTATACTGAAAGAGACAGAGACACGGAGAGAGACAGAGACAGAGACAAACAGAGACAGACAGAGAAAGAGGAGGAAGAAGAGACGAGAGGGGAGAAGCATATCTATTCAAGTTACAAGTAGAGGAAGAATTCTTAAATGAGGGTTTGGATGCAACTAATATGAAATCAATAATTTTGATTACACAAAGTTGAAAGCTTTTGTACAAGCAAGTTTAATATCTCAAATAGGAAGGGAGGTGGTTGACATGAGAAAAAAATCTTTGTATCAAATACTTTCTAACAGAAATATGTAAAACTAAACGCTATCTCCACTAGAGAAGTAGTCAAATAATGTGAACAAAGACCTCTCAGTGGAAGAATTGCAAATCATTAATACCCAAGTCTTTTAACCTCTGGATATTTTGTGTTTTTAAGGAGTATAAATAGGATAATGATAATTCTAACTCATAAGTGTAATGAAGCCAAATTGCCATAAATTTCTACTAATGAAATGATTTCATTTGGGCTGCTAAACAATATAATAAAAATATTATCTCATTTGATCCTCATTACAACCTTGGGAGGTAGATGTTGTTATTATCCCCATTTTACAAATGAGGAAATTGAGGTAGAGAGAAGTTAAAACATTATCTCAAGGTCACATAGCTAATAAGTGTCTGAGGTGATTCCATGGTTGTTTTTGTTTCCCCTCACATCAAAGAAGTGTTACTGTTCAGTCATTAGAGTCATGTCCAACTTTTCATGACCCCATTTGGGGTTTTCTTAACCAAGACACTGGAATGTTTTTATCATTTCATTTCCCAGCTCCTTTTACAGATAAGGAAACTGAGGCACAGAGAGTAAAATGACTTGACCAGGGTCATATAGCTGTAAGTGTCTGAGGCAGGATTTGAACTCAGGTCTTCCTGACTCCAGGCTCACTACTCTATCCACTACTAACTGCTCTAAAAGGTTGATTTATACAATTATGCCCACATTCACAATGTCTGATTCTACCCTTAGAAGGGTAGTTATCAAATGGCTTGTGCTTATGCTCCCCCAGTTAGAGAGCTAGGTAAGGTCCCCCTCTCCTTGACATCTATTGCACCCTCACACCACAAATACAGAGAGACTCAGCACCACAAGGTCGACCACAAGTGTTTTTGAGAAATAATATTAAGTATGGCAAATGCTCTAATGGAATAAATTTAGAAACACACAAAAGAAGATAAGGTTGGGGCAGGATGGGGCCTCTTGTTGTTTCCTTGGCTAAACATTCCTAATTTCTCCCCCTACTCCTGCTGCAGGTGTGAGCTACTAGAACAAAACTCACAGATACAGT
The DNA here is from genome assembly GCA_028646595.1 of Phalanger gymnotis. Classification (NCBI taxonomy): domain Eukaryota; kingdom Metazoa; phylum Chordata; class Mammalia; order Diprotodontia; family Phalangeridae; genus Phalanger; species Phalanger gymnotis. Next base: position 99,213,349 of record CM053623.1, read on the forward strand.
CACATGCACTTCCTACCATTTAGATGAAGGTCATTTCTTATGGTCTTACAGAAAAAAATTGCAGATGTTGCAGGCATCAGCTGTTGCTGGCTGGGATAATGTAGCTGTGCCTTATGAATGATCTGCGTGTCTCCTTTCCCTCTTCTCTCTTTAGAACACCATCCTCCAAAAAACACATCATAGCCACAGGTGAGCCCTTCTCACCATCAGGCTGATCTCCCATTGCTTTCTTGTCTTCCCAAAAGGTCTGGTGGCCAACCCACCCCTGGAAAAGGTTGGTTGCACTTTCATAATTAAAGCCTTTTTCCATTTAAGTCATAATTTACTGTTACAAATCATATCATATATATAAATCATATTATATATCATAAATGAGTAGGATATGGATAAATGGGGAAGAGGAAAAGTCACTCTTCATTCCAGGAAGAAGGAAGAGCTTAATCAAAGGGGTCGGAAGCAAGAAGGCACAATGTGGGTTCAGAAAATTGGCAAATGGATCAGCCAGCCTACAATTATATGAGAGTTTATATCACAAAACAGGGGGAGATAAAATCAAAAGTCAAAAATTACCAAGAATTGGAGTGCCTTAGAGCACTAGGCTAAGAGATTTGGAGTTTATTTTTAAATTTTTACTATACTTGTGATGCTCAATATATCTTGCTCTGGGCATATATAAACAGTTTAGCTTTCTGGGTAATGTGCTCAAGGCCCTACAGAACTACACTAGTGAGATATAGATATATAGGTTTAGATGCACACACACATACACACACGTCTATCTATCTATCTATCTATCTATCTATCTATCTATCTATCTATCTATTCTAAGCATAATTATTGAAATTGGATCTTAAGCTACACTAAATTTAAAATGCTAAACCTATATAACTGGATATTTTTTGTTGTTGTTCAGTCAATTTCAGTCATTTCTGACCCTTCATAGCCCATAAATGTGAATACAGCAGGTATTTTAAATCCTTTTCAGCATTTGGCCCTTGTGGTTCCAAAGGTGGTGAACCGCTGTGGCTTACTGAGTAAGATAATATTGTAAAAGCATGGAATTATAGGATTTCTGAGTTAGAAGGAACCTGAGATGTCATATAGCCCAGTAGTGTTAACCTCAAATAGAAACTGATTCCTAATCAAGGTATATTGACTTGAAAACCACAAATTAACATTATCTATGTTGTATCATATTTTTATTCATTTTTAAAAAATATTTCCCAATTAGATTTTTTTTACAATTACTTTTTTATTTTTTAAAATATTTCTCAATTATATCTATCAATTACTGATTGGGTTTCATTTGGGAGTTGTGGGCTGAGGACCCAAGTTCATCTTTTAACCATTCTAATCTAGTACATGGAAATCTCCTCTCCAAAATGTGTGACAGGTGGCCAGTTAGCCTCCACTTGTCTATGCCACTTTTGGAAACCCTATGGAAAGTTGTTTTTTTTTTTCTCCCTTACATTGAGCTTAATCTTCCTATGCACAACTTCCACTCACCCACACTACCTTCAAGGGCCAAGAAGAAACAAGGCTACTCCTTCTTCAACATAAAAGTCCTTCAGATACTTGAAGGAAGATGTGTCCTTAGCCCCCTAATTTTTTTTCTTCCCTTGGCTAAATATTCCTACTGTTCCAACTATGCCATGGACTCTAGCCTCACTAATGAGTGGGTTGGGCCTGAGCCAAATGACCAAAAGAGTTTAAAAATCAATTGCTTGATATCCAGTGAGTCATATATGTTTAGTGTCACATGGTTAACACCATCAAATTAAACTCTAACATATAAAGGAGATTTTTAATGGAAAAATATTGTTTTTAAACCAATGTGAAATCAAAAAAATAAAAACTTTCTCCATCTTTGTTCCTTAACATCAGACTATCAGTGAAACCCAATAGTAAAAACATAGTCGTTATAGAAAAAAGAAAATAATTGTTTTTGCAGGCTAGGACTGTCTGTAAGACAAAATATACATTGCATGTTGAATATAAAGTTGGCATCAAGGTAATTACAAAATATAGCACATCACAAGTTATGCTAATATGAAATTGAACTTCTAACATAAATCTAGTCCAGGAACATCTAGCACTATCAGTTTGACAATGTGTTCTTAACTCACATAATTGCAGATAATCATTTGAACACATTCAATGGCTGATTTAACCAGATGATAAAATATGCACTGCCATGTCTAGGCATAGTAGATTTAAAGGGGCTCTCTAGTCTCAGTTTGTCATGATAGAATATGAGAACTAGAAGGTATAGAGAGGCCATCTTGACCCATAGAATTTGAGATTTTGAAGAGACCTTAGCGAACATCTAATCTAGTCCCTTCATTTTACAGATGAGGAAAATGAGGCCCAAAGCAGAGAAGCAATTTATCCAAGGTCACCAAGGGACACACCTGGGATTCAAACTCAGACCCTCTGCATGGAAATCCAGCTATCTTATTATCTAACCTCATTTCTTCTGATAAATGTTAGAAAGATAATAACAGGAATAGCTCACATTTATGTAGATCCTTAAGTCATGTAAAGAACTTTCCTTACAACTCTTGTAAGGAGAACATGTACTATAAGCTTCGTTTGACAGCTGAGAAAGCTGAGGTGCAGAGTTTTTTAAAAATAAAAAATCTTGCTTACAGTCATATAGTTATTATTTTCCAGAAATAGTATTTTTTAAACTTGGACTCCTGATTCCAAATCCACAATTATCTATACTTCTATACCATTTTAATTCTGGTGTGGTCATAGATTTATTTTTTTTCTCTGTGTATATGTATATGTATGTTTAAGATTTTATCATTTTATTATAATTAGAAAGGTAAAAGAATAACCAGAGACTCATAATTCTAGTAGTAAAAGTCCCTAGAATCTATTACAACTAGAATTTGTCACAACTAATTTATCCTTTTGTAATAAATACTCCTATATCAATTCTGCTGTGAAAAAAAATGGCTTTTGGTCTAATAACTGATTTGGAAAAAAAACAATAAGAAATCCAATGACATGCTGTGTTGGCAATCAAAACAGGCTCTTAGCCTTCAGTTCAACCAAGTGACTTTGAAGAGTTTGACCTTTGTTTCCTTGATTAGATTGGGAGTTCTTGGTGACCTCCTTGCCTCAGGGGAGGACCTAGTTTACATGGGTTTGAGTGGCATGTTTGGGACATCAGAGGCTTTTAGACCACATGGGTTTAAGTCGCCTCTTTGTGACCATTTTAGGTCACATGGGTGAGTTGCATGTGTGACTCACCCTTGACCCTGAGAAAGGTATAAAACCAGGGGTTGGCTTTCTCTTTCTCAGAGCTCTTACCCACAGCTGTGGTGGCACGCATGACTCTGGGCCATCCCTTGTTATCCCATGCTGAACTTAGATGTTAGTAACTATGAATTATATTTGGTCTGTCTGTCAATGTTTGTAATTTTGCTCTGAAGTTCAGGGTGCTGGCTTTTTCCCCTGAACTAAGTGAATGGTATTTGTATGCTGGATTACCAACATGCCTGAGAACGTACCTAAGAACTCAGAAATTATTGATAAAAATGCCTGGGTCACTGACTTTATGGTTGTCACCATCACTCAACTCTTAGATATTCTCTGGGTCCCAGACATCAAGAAGATTGCAGTAGAGGCCAAGGTACAAGATTTGTCTATGAAATGGACACAATACAAAGATACACCAAAAGGAATACACAGAGAAAGCTGTTCAAGAATACAGATACCCTCTTTTCCCAGAGCTATGCTATTCTGCCTCAAAAAAGTCTTATTGGAAATATAGGTCTCATAGGGGCAAGCCATTTGATACAGTACATAGAGCTCTGCGTCTGGAGTCAGGAAGGACTAAGCTCAAATCTGGTCTCAGATGTTTATTAGCTGTATGACCCTGGGCAAGTCACTTAGCCTCTGTTTACATCAGTTTCTTCATTTATAAAATGAGGGTAATAATAGCCCCTAACTCACAGAATTGTTGTGAGGATCAAATGAGATAATAATAATTTATATAATGCTTCCTATATACTTAGCAGAGTGCCTGACATGTAAGAAGCACTATGTAAATATTAGCTATCATCGTCGTCATTGTCATCCTTATCAGACTGTCTTGCTTCATCTTCTACCAACACACCTAGTTCTATATCTTCAATATCACAGGCTACCCTAGCCTTACCACTGACACAAATAGTTATATTCTTGCTAATTGTATATGTTGCCATGTTCTTGTAGGGCTATTGGCAACAGATGCTGCTCTTCTGCTGTCACATATCAACTGACCTATCTTTCTGATGGAGGTGACTCTTCTCCAAATAAAACTTGTAACTGGCTGCCACAATAATATTACTAAAACTCTACCCTACTATCTTTATATCTGTTCATACAACAGAGAAAATAATTTTAGCTGAGACACAAGGAGGGAAAGTACCTGGGGAAATTGTAGGTAACTACAATCAGCTGGCATACCTAAGCCACAAAAATATTCCACAATGCTGAGGCAGATCTGTTGATCACTGAGGATGGTTTTATAATTTGGCCCTGTCTATCTAATGTTAGTCATTAAAATTTGGTACCTTTTGTGCTTTGAGAAGCAGAGAGTAACAGTCAATAGAGTTCTCTATGCTTTATGAAGGTAAAGAACTATAGGTAGTTGGAGGGGGACAGGGGTTTGGATTTTGATTTCATCAGCAGAAGAAACTCTAGGCATATAAACATCTTCCACCAATGGAAACTCACAACATATCTGTTAGTTACAGTCTCAGAATGTCACTGAGTGCAAGAAAAATTAAGCAACTTGTCCAAGATTACAGTCAGAATGTGTCAGTGGCAAAACTTGAGCCCAATTCTTCTGGATTCAAAGGCTAGCCCTTTATTCATTCTATTACCTTACCAAAGGAAGAGGAACAAGAGGAGGATAAGAAGGAAGAAGACAAGGAGAAGGGGGAAAGGAAAATGAAGAGAAGGGGGAAGGGCAAGAGGAGGAAAAGAAAATGATAACAGAAGAGACACAGTGTGGTTTAGAAGTTATAGAGTTAGCCTCAGCTAACTCAGATTCAGGAAATTCCTGGTTCAAATCTTATTTTGACACTTTCTGGTTGCATAACCCTATGTGAAGTCACTTAATCTCTCAATATCTCAGACAATTATCTAAAATTATAAATTGTGTAGTAAGTGATTATCTTCATTGATAGAGGTCTTTTCCTTAACTGGAATTCCTTACATTAATGAAATCACAAGTCAATAAGAGAGAGGGAGGGATACACACACATACACACACACACACACACACACACACATACACACACGCACACTTGAGAGAGAGACAGAGAGAGAGAAACTACTTCTATCATCACCAGCCAGACATTTCTACTCACTCTTCATTTTACGTTCCATGCTCTTTCTTGCTTCCATGCTTTTCCTCCTATTTCTTTCCATGGCTTACAATGTCCTTCAGCCTCGAATATGTTCATCCAGCTATAAACAATCCATTCTTCATGATTCAGCTCAAGTTTTACCATTAGCTCCTTTAGTCTACACTTATCTTTACTTTGCCACTTAGATGCTACCTGGGGCCATCACCAGTCATCTTAACTTATGTCTTGCAACTGGACTCTCTTGAATCTGAAGGAAAGAGACTGATGACTTTGCACAGCCCTGCCTCACTGAAATCCAAATCACTTCCAAGTCAAACATTACCTTCATGATGCCACTGGTCTTCTTTGAGAAAGAAGGACCAACACCAACAAAACAATAACAGATTCTTTCTAATTGCTTCATATGTCATTTTTGTGTCCTCAACTAGATTATATAGTTTTATTTATTTGTTTATTTATTTTAAGTTTTCAACATTCGCTTCCATAAGATTTTGAATTCCAAATTTTCTACCCATCTCTCTCCTCCCCCCACCCTAAACAACATGTAATTTGATATAGGCTCTACATATGCATTCATATTAAATCTATTTTCACATTAGTAATGTTGTAAAAAAGAATTAGAACCAATGGGAGTAACTATGAGAAAGAAGAAACAAAAAAAGAGAGTGCAAATAATATGCTTCGATATACATTCAGACTCCATAGTTCTTTTTCTGGGTGTGGACAGCATTTTCCATCATGAGTCTTTTGGAGTTCTCTTAGATTCTTGTAATGCTAAGACGAGATAAGTCTATCAAAGTCAGTCAATGCACACTGTGGCTGTTACTGTTTACAATGTTCTCCTGGTTCTGCTCCCCTCACTCAGCATCAGTTCATATAAGTCTTTCCAGGATTTTCTGAAGTCTTCCTGCTCATCATTTCTTATAGCGCAATAGTATTCCATTATATCCATATATCACAACTTTTTAGATATTCCTCAGTTGTTGGATATTCCCTCAATTTCTACTTCTTGGCCACCACAAAAAGAGCTGCTGTTCCGATTTTCCCACAACTTCTCCAACATTTATCATTTTCCTGTTTTATCATGTTACCCAACCTAATAGATGTGACATGGTACCTCCGAGTTGTTTTGATTTGCATTTCTCTAATCAATAGTGATTTGGAGCATTTTTTCATATGACCATAGATAGCTTTAATTTTTGCCTCTGAAAACTGCCTGCTCATATCCATTATCCATTTATCAGTTGGGGAATGACTTGTATTCTTATAAATTTGACTCAGTTCTCTATGTATTTTAGAAATAAGGCATTTATCTGCAACACTGACTGTAAAAATTGTTTCTCAGTTTTCTGCTTCTCTCCTAGTCTTGGTTGCATTGGCTTTGTTTGTGCAAAAACTTTTCAATTTAATGCAATCAAAATTATCCATTTTTCATTTCATAATGTTTTCTATCTGTTTTTCAATCTTAAATTCTTCTGTTCTCCATAAAACCAACAGGTAAACTATTCCTTGTTCTTCCAATTTGATTTTGGTATCAGCCTTTATATCTAAATTTTTTTCCCATTTTCACTTTATTTTGCTATATGGTGTAAGATGTTGATCAATGCCTAGTGTGAGAAATAAACCTCTCTCACTCAAATAAACGAGCTAAATCAGACAGGCCCAGGATGAGTGAAGCAGTGGAACTTTAATTCGTCCTGCAGGGCAGGTAAAGGGAAACATGAAGAGATCCCTTTACACCTTACAGAAATGAAAGTGAGTCTTAAATCTCTCACTCTGACCTCAAGTCCCTCCTAGCTGACTCTGATTGGTGAGAGTCAGCATAGTCCACAGGCTTCCTGGAATCGCCTACTACATGGCCTTAAGGTGTTTCTCCACCCACCACCTATAAAACATAAAATAAAATGTCTCTATCTCCTCTTTAGGGGCATGTAAGTTAACATACATGAAACTTGTTAAGCAGACTCTATAAAAATGGTAGTTAATTCTTTGCACTTCTCAGGTTTCCTGGAGTCTTTCAGTCTATTCTCTGGAAGTTTTCTTTTATGGCCCCATCTTCTAATATGGAAATCTAGTCCTTAGCCTAACAGAGCCTATTGACCACATTCCTTTGTTAGATAACCTTTTTGGAAACAGAATCTGGTCTGCCAACTCCTACACTATTTTCTGCCATACTGTTTTCTAGTTTTCCCAGCAGTTTTTGTCAAATAGTGAGTTCTTGTCCCAGAAGTTGGAGTCTTTGGGTTTACCAAACAATTGATTATTACAGTCATTGACTATTTTGTCCTGTGTACATAACCTATTCCAATGATCCACCAATCTATTTCTTAGCCAGTACCAAGTAGTTTTGATGATTGCTGTTTTATAATACTATTTAAGATCTGCTATAGCTAGGCAACCTTCCTTTGCATTTCTTTTCATTAATTCCTTTGATATTCTGGATCTTTTGTTCTTCCAAATGAATTTTGTTATTATGTTTTCTAGCTCTATAAAATAATTTTTGGTAGTTTGGTATGGCACTGAATAAGTAAATCGATTTAGATAGAATTGTCATTTTTATTACATTAGCTTGGCCTAACCATGAGCAAGTAATGTTTTTAAAGTTGTTTAGATCTGACTTTATTTGTGTGAAAAGTGTTTTGTAATTGTGTTCATATATTTCCTGGGTCTCTTTTGGCAGGTAGACTACCAAATATTTTGTAATGTCTACAGTAACTTTAAATGGAATGTCTCTATCTCTTGCCGTTGGGCTTTTTTAGTAATATATAGAAATGCCAATGCTTTATGTGGGTTTATTTTTATATCCTGAAACTTTGCTAAAGTTGCTTATTATTTTAAGTTGTTCTTTACTTGATTTTCTAGGTTTCTCTAAGAATATCATCATATCATCAGCAAAGAGAAATAGTTTTGCATTTTTGTTGCCTATTCTAATTCCTTCAATTTCTTTTTCTTCTCTTATTGCTAAAGCTAGTTTTTCTAATTCAATATAATAAGAGTGGTGATAATGGAAATCCTGGTTTCACCCCCAATCTTATTGGAAATGGTTCTAGCTTACCACTATTACATATAATGCTTGCTGATGGTTTTAGGTAGATGCTACTCATCATTTTAAGGAACACTCCATTTATTTTTATGTTCACTAGTGTTTTTAACAGGAATGGGTATTATATTTTGTCAAAAGCTTTTTCTGTATCTATTGAGATAATCATATGGTTTCTGTTAGTTTTGTTGCTGACATGGTCAATTATCCTGATAGTTTTCCTAATTTTTTTTATTTTATCATTTTTATTTAGTATTTTAGTTTTCAACATTGATTTCCATAAGATTTTGACTTAAAATTTTTCTTCCCATTTCTACCCTCTTCCCCATTCCAAAATGGCATATATTCTGATTGCCTCATTCTCCAGTCAGCCCTCCCTTCTTTCACCCCACTACCCCACCATCCTCTTTCCCCTTACTTTCTTGTAGGGCAGGATAGATTTTTATGCCACATTCGCTATATATCTTGTTTCCCAGCTGTATGCAAAAAAAAAAAAAATAACTTTTTTTAAGCATCTGCTTTTAAAATTTTAAGTTCCAAATTCTCACCTCTTCCCTTCCCACCCAACCTCCCTAGAAAGGCAAGCACTTAAACATAGACAACACATGGATCATTATGTAAAACACTTCCACAATGCTCATGTTGTGAAAGGTTAACTATATTTCCTTTAATCCCATCCTGTCCCCCTTTATTCAATTTTCTCCCTTGACCCTGTCTCTTTTCAAAAGTGTTTGCTTTTGATTACCTCCTCCCCCTATCTGCCCTCCCTTCTATCATCCACCCTTTTTTTTTTATCACCTACTTTCCTGTGGAGTAAGATACCCAATTGAGTGTGTATGTTATTCCCTCCTCAAGTTGAATCTGATGAGAGTAAGATTCACTCATTCCCCCTCACCTGCCCCCTCTTCCCTTCCAACAGAACTGCTTTTTCTTGCCACTTTTACGTGAGATAATTTACCCCATTCAATCTCTCCCTTTCTCCTTCTCTCAATACATTCCTCTCTCACCCTTTAAATTTATTTCATTTTTTTAGATATCATCCCTTCATATTCAACTCATCCTGTGTCCTCTGTCTATATTCCCTTCAACTCCCATAATGCTGGGAAAGGTCTCATGAATTCCACATATCATCTCTCCATATAAGAATGTAAACATAAGAGTTCAAATTTAGTAAGTCTTAAGAATTCTCTTTCTTGTTTATCTTTTCATGATTCTCTTGATTCTTATATTTAAAAGTGAAATTTTCTATTCAACTCTGGTCTTTTCATTGAGAAAGCTTGAAAGTCTTCTATTTTTTTTGAAAGTCCATACTTTATCTTGGAGCATTATACTCAGTTTTGCTGAGTGAGTGATTCTTGGTTTTAATCCTTGCTCCTTTGACCTCTGGAATATCATATTCCAAGCCCTTCCATCCCTTAATGTGGAAGCTGATAGATCTTGTGTTATTCTGATTGTGTTTCCAAAATATTCAAATTCTTTCTTTCTGGGAGCTTGCAATATTTTCTCCTTGACATGGAAACTTTGGGATTGGGCAACAATATTCCTAGGAGTTTTCTTTTTTGGGATCTTTTTCAAGAGGCAATTGGTGGATTCTTTCAATTTCTCTTTTACCCTCTGGTTCTAGAATATCAGGGCAGTTTTCCTTGATAGTTTCTTGAAAGATGATGTCTAGGCTCTTTTTTTGATCATGGCTTTGAGGTAGTCTCATAATTTTTAAATTATCTCTCCTGGATCTATTCTCCAGGTCAGTGTTTTTTTCCAATGAGATATTTCACATTGTCTTCCATTTTTTTCATTCCTTTGGTTCTGTTTATAATTTCTTGGTTTCTCATCAAGTCACTAGCTTCCACTTGCTCCAATGTAATTTTTAAGCTAGTATTTTCTTCAGTGGTCTTTTGGATCTCCTTTTCCATTTGGCTAATTCTGCCTTTCAAGGCATTCTTCTCATTGGCTTTTTGGAGCTCTTTTGCCATTTGCCTTTTGACATTTTTAAGGTGCTATTTTCTTCAGTATTTTTGGGTCTCCTTTAGCAAATGGTTGAGTTGTTTTTCATGGTTTTCTCACATCACTCCCATTTCTTGTCTCAATTTTTCCTCTACTTCTCTTACTTGCTTTTCCAAATCCTTTTTGAGCTCTTCCATGGCCTGAGACCAATTCATATTTTTCTTGGAGGCTTTTGATGTAGGCTCTTTGACTTTGTTGACTTCTTCTGGCTATATGTTTAGATCTTCTTTGTCACCAAAAAAGGAATGTAGAGTTTGAGTTTGAATCTGCATTTGAGTCTGAGTTCATTTTCACTGCCTGTTCATGTTCCCAGCCAACTATTTGACCCTTGAGCTTTTGGTCAGGATATGACTGCTTATAGAGTAGAGAGTACTTTGTCCCAAACTTTAGGGTCCAAGCACTGCTCTTTTCAGAGCTTCTTCTACTCCAGCATCACCCCAGGCTCTGTCACAGCAGCACTCCTCCTTCCCCAAGAACTGCCAACCAGGACCACAATACAGATCAAGCAGGGCACAACAAGAGAATCTGCCTTTTTGTCCACAAAGCATTCCTTGCACTCCCACTCTGGTGGACTGCTAGATTCCTCTCACTGTGTGAGCCAGGGACCCAGGAAGCAGCTGATGTTGGAGATCTGGAAGCAACCTCAGGAGCTTCCTGCTGCTGCCACCACCACCACTGCACCACCTCTGCCACCCCCAGGGCTAGTAGCTGGACCGCTCTGAAGTAAAGCCCACAGTTTTCCACTAACCTGCTCTTTGGCATTTGTGAGTTGAGAAGTCTGGTACCTGCCACAGCTCACTGATTCATAGCCCCAAGAGCTGTTCTAGCTGACTGACTCTGGGTCTGGTCTGTCCTGACGCAGCCCATGCTAGGTTGTACTCCACTCCCAGCACCATGCAATAGACCCTTCACAGTGACCATCCAGGCTGTCCTGGCCTGGAGACCTGCTTCCTTCTGCTATTTTGTGGGTTCTGCAGCTCCAGAATTTGTTCAGAGCCATTTTTAGAGGTGTTTGGAGGGATTTGGGGGAGAGCTTAAGCAAGTCCCTGCTTTCCAGCTGCCATCTTGGCTCCACCCCTTAGTTTTCCTGATATTAAGCTAGCCCTGCATTCCTGGCATAAATCCTCCACAGTCATAGTGTATTATTCTCACAATAAGCTGCTGTAATCATTTTGCTAATATTTTATTTAAAATTGACTCTCAATTTTTGCCTTACATTATGGTATTTCCCTGGTTCTGTTTCTTTATACCCCTTTCTCTGTCGTTTCTCTCTGTCTCTCTGTCTCTCTGTCTCTCTGTCTCTCTCTCTGTCTCTCTCTCTGTCTGTCTCTCTGTCTCCGTCTGTCTCTCTGTCTCCGTCTGTCTCTCTCTGTCCCTCTCTTTCTCTTATATTCTTCAGTTCTTCTAAGAAAGATCATTGCCAGTGTTCTTCTAGGAATAGAGTAAGGGAATGAATAAAAGAGTAGGATATAATTACTGCAGCAGAGAGCCAGAGGGCTGAGCTAGGAAAGGGGTGGGGGGAAAGAGAAGGAATTGTAAATGCCTCCAGAGCAAGGATAGATAATATTTACTTCATCTTACAAAACATACAAACAAGAAAAACAACTTCTACCCACTTTCTTTTAAAAAATGAAAATAAATTGAAGGAATAGACCTACAGTTTACAAGTGATTATCAAAAATATAACTGTTACATCTATAAAAATGAATCTCTAGCAAAGTTCTAAAATATATCTCTGGCTATCACTTAATGTCCAATGCTAAAAAGAGATTAAAAAGAAACCATATGTCCCTTCTCCCTTCTTACTATATACTTTATATTTTTTAGTATACAAAGAGCATTAATTTGTTTTATAAACTCATACTCTAAATTATTTTTTCATATCATAGCACTTCTCCACTACATTGGCATATTGATGCCTAATTGTGGTATGGAGGTAAAGTTAAATCCTTCAAGGTTTTGCCAACAGAGAGCAGATTCAGGCAGGTCTTACCAAGATAAGAAGACTTCACATACCATTTCAGTGATGGACTTTATGGTTACTGTCCAAGGACCAGCCTAACCAATTTTGTAAAAACTTATCACTAGGCTGGCCAGAGGCTGATGAATATCTCAGCCCCTACCATACCATCTACTAAATTTTAAGAGGGGTTATCAGCTGCATAAGAGGAGGGAATACTCACACCAATGACATGATATAGAGAGACAGGGTTGAGCAGGGAAAAAGAAAAGTGGATTTTGAGTCAAGAATCTTAGTTCAAAACTTGGTACTGACACATTATCTCAGTGATCTTGGGCAAATCACTTAACCTTTATTGACCTCAGTTTCCTCATCTGTAAAAAGATGGGATAGAAAAAGATGACCTCTGAAGTCCCTTTCAGCTCTAAATTTATGATTTTATGATTATAAATCCATGAAGTACGGAATTACCAATGCACTAAAAGGACTACATTTCTCAACTTTTGTCATTTCTATTTCATCTGTAGTCAGGCAGTCAGCTAGCATTTATTAAGCATCTACTATGTTTCAGGGATTCTGTTAAAACGCAGGGATACAAAAAAGTGGGGGAGAGGGGCAAAAATAAACATTCCCTGCTTTCAATGAGTTCACAGTTTAGTGGGGGAGATAGAATGCAAACAACCATGTATAAACAAGATATAGACAGGATAAATGAAAAATAATCAACAGAGAGGAAGCACTAAGCTAAGGAGGATTGGGGAAAGCTTTTTTTTTTTTTTAAGAAAGTGGGATTTAGTAACTGAGTCTTGAAGAAAGAAAGCCAGGGAAGTTAGGTAGAGATGAATAGGGAGAGAGTTCCAAGCATGGGGACAGTCAGTGAAAATGTTGACCATAGAATATCATTAAACAATAATATACTAAGGTGTGAAGGTGTTGTGATCCATGTTGGTCAAGGAGCCTTAAAATATTGAAATAAGTATTATTTCTCATATCAAATTTCATATCCCTCATGAGTAGAATAGCTGCATGAAATAGCTTTCATTATCATTAATAACCAAGTTATAGTGAAGTTATGGATATTGCATGGGGAGGAAGTTGCCTATATTTTAATATATTTCACAAATCAAATGATTTAAAAATTTTACATAGTGTTCCTTCAAAGGTAACATTAATACCTGCATATCAAAATGTAAAGTTTATATTAGATATTTTTATGGGTTCATATTGATAGTTTTCACATAAGAATAGACTATTTGATTAGAGTTAATTCTGGATTATTCATTAACTAGGGGTCGGGGTTCAATTAAATAAAGAGATGATCCTTGCATCTTATTTTAAGCAAAAAAGCAAAACTGACTAATATAAGTGTTAGGTCTTCTATTATCTATGATTAATAGAGATTATAGGAATATCTGAAAAACAGATTCAAAAGAAACAAAGTGACTAAAATAAATAAAAAGATGATACACAAATTTTATCAAGATGCATGTCTATTCTGGATGTGCTTATTATCAACAAGGAGAAGGTAGTTTCTAGGGTGGAAATGACAGCAACCTTAGGAGGAAGATGTGACTCCATCTCATAATGGAGGAAAAGAAAGTCAGGTAACATAAATTGTTCAGTTCGCTCTATATCAGTCCATACAATTCTTCCCTGGTTTCTCCAAAACTATGCCTTGCCCTGTCCTTCTTGCATCCTTATTTTTAGGAGAGAAAATTACAAAAGGACCAAAAAGGGGTTAGAAATAATCCAATAATAGTAGATTTTACAGGGTAAGTGAGCCCAAACCTTGTTGGAAATGCCCAACAATGAAATTCTTAAGGCACAAAAGCAAAGAATTTCAATAAGGAGGGGAAAAGAGATTTGTCAAAATTGATCAGTGAGAATATGGAGGCAACTCATCCACTAATTCAGATTTTAATAATATGCCCAGAAGATGGAAACAAAAGCAGGTAATGAGGACAAGTACAAAAGCCTGGTCAATTTGTAAATCAATAAGCATTTATTAAGTATTCACTATATGCCAAGCAAGAGTCCTAAATAAAGCTCAAAATAAGTTGTACCTCACAAGGAAAGCTAAGAACAACAAAACTGGTGTTTGGGTTTTATTTGTTTACTTTAGCTATATAGAGGATAAGAGGAGTATTTAAAAAGTCATGAAAGCCATTTAGGATATAAAAAATAATGTTAAAAACTAATGGAGAAAAGAGAGCTGAACGGTTCTTTTTTTTTCTGACAAAAGTATTTGGAGAAGGAAAAAAAAATAAGAACGAAATCAGCCAATAGCAAGTCAAGGCCCTAAATAAGTAAGTAAGAAGATATATTGCTACCCTTGGTTAGTTCAAGTCACTAGGCCTAGATTAACTACTATCTCTGTTAATGGAAGAATTAGCAAATACGTTTATTGGGTCACAGTCAATGATCATTGGAAGATATTGGAAAGTAGTAAAAGTGCCACAGGTTTCGAAAAGGAAAAGAAAATTGTCCTGGTTTTCGAAAAAAGGAGGAGAGGAAGGAGTGGAGAAGAATGTTATTTGTAAACTAAAGGCCAAAGAACTTTAACTGCTTGCAAAATTCTAGACTGCTTAATTAAAAGGAAGGCGGTTGCTAATTATCTGATTATCTAGAAAAGGCAGAAGTGATCATACAGAGCCAGTAAGGTTTTATCAGGCGTAGATTGTGCTAGGCTAAACTAATTTCTGCTTTTGGAATTGGATTATTGACTGGTAGATAGTGACGAGCTGTAGATAAATTTTATCTGAATATTAGATAAGCATTTGACAAATTCAGGTTATTGCGGAAAAGACGGGTGGGGATGTGTGTGTGTGTGTGTGTGCCTGTGCATGTAATGGTTAGGTACATTTGTAACTGTTCAAATGGTTCAGTCTTTCATAACCTCACCATTTCTACCTTTCCTGTTTTTCTATACCTTACTCCCCTCCAAGTACTCTTCAATTCAATGACGTTGGTTTCCTTGTGCTTCTTCAAACACATCACCTTCTGGCCTTTTGCTACTGACTGTTCCCCTTGCTTGGATCTCTCTCCCTCCTCATCTTTGACCCCTGACTTCCCTCATTTCCTTCGAGTCTCAGCTAATGTGTCACCTTCTGCAAGAAGACTTTCCTGGTCCACTTAATCTTAGTGCCTTCCTTCTGAGATTATCCCCAAATTATCTTGTACATATCTTGTTTGCACATAGTTATTTGCATGCTGTTTCATTCATTAAATTCTGAGCTCAGTGAGAGTAGGAGATTGTTTTGTGTTTGTTTGTTTAGTTTAGTTTAGTTTTTACCTTTCATTGTATCCTCAGCACTTGGCATATGGTAGCCTTGTATATAATAGGTATTTAATAAATCCTGGTTGACTGACTGAGTGGACCTAAAGAAGAGTTATTAATAGTTTAGTGTCAATTTTGAGTGAAATTTCCACTAAATTGACCTCCAGCAATCTGTGCTTATCTGCGTACTGTTTAACACGACATGCTTAACAAATTTACAGATGACACAAAGCTGGAAGATATAGCTAAAATTATATGAAAAGGAAGTGAATAAGCATTTGTATAGCACCTACTATGTGTCAGGTGCTAAAACTTCACAAATATTATCTCATTTGATCTTTTTTCCTTATTTTTTTAATTTATTTTTTGTTTTCACCATTCATTTCCACAAGATTTTGAGTTACAAATTTTCTGCCCATCACTACCCTCCTCCCACCCCAAGACAGTATGTATTCTGATTGCATCTTGCCCCGGTCTGCCCTCCCTTCTATCACCTCGCTCCCTTCCTTATCTCCTTTCCCCTTACTTTCTGGTAGGGCAAGATAGATTTCTATACCCCATTGCCTGTATATCTCTCATTTGATCTTATAAAAGAGTTAGGACACAAAAGGATCTTGACCAGTTAGAACATTGTGCCAAATAGAATAAGATGGAATTGATAGAACTACATGTAAAATTCTACAGTTGAGTAAAAAAAAAATAGGTAGCCATGGATAGATCATGACCACTATTTGTTTGAAAAAGATCGTGGGGTTTTAGTGGACTGCAAGTTCAGTGTGAGTCAAATATATGATGTGACAGTTAAGAAAGCTAATGAAATCTTAGGCTACATTGACAGGCATAGAATCCAACACTAAGTTCTTGGTCATGTCCCATCTGGAATACTGTATTTGGTTCTACATGCTAGACTTTAGAAAGGACATTGAGAAACAGAATAATGTCCAAGATAGAAAAAACAAAATGGTGAAGGTTCATAAGGTCATTCTATATAAATATTACTTAAGCAAAGATTTAGTCCAGAGGACAAAAACCTTGAAGGGAATAGGTGTTTGATAACCATCTTCAAGTATTTAAAGAGTAGAAAAAAGAATTAAACTTGGTCTGCTTGGCCCCAGAGAGCAGCAGTATTATATAACCAATGAGCGGGAAGTTAGAAAGAAGCAAATTTAGGCTTGAAGTAAGGAACAACTTCATGAAGTGGAATGGGTTGCCATCTTGATATATGTAGTAGTATGTTGCTCTTCACTACAGGCAAAGGTTGACTGACCATTTATTTGTTGTAAAGGAACTATTTGTTCCTCTATGGTAAGATTATAAAGATGGCTCTGACTGAGCTTCAAGACAGATTTTCTGATTGTGTGGCTAGATAATCTACAAACAGGATAAATTCTTTCTATTAAAAAATCTATCACTGATGATATCTTGATGAATTGATAACTCAACTTGTAACATATTGTCTTCTATTTGAGGAACAGGTTGAGATCAGAAGAGGTCTGGAAAGTTAACGCATCCCCCCACCCTGAAACTTAGTCTTTGCATGACCTTACAGAGGTTCACCTCTCTGAGTCTCAGCTCTAAAATGGAGATAATTATACTAAAAGAATCTAACAGGGTTGTTAAGAGAGTCAAATGTGATAAAATATAAAATAGGCTTTGCAAAATTTGAACATAATATAGATGTTTTCTATTATTATTGCATATAAAGACCCTTAGAGAGCTTTATAAAATAACCATTTGCCTACTGTCATTCCCTGCTTCTTTACAATTTGAGGTTTCTATTTATTTTAAACTTTAAAAACCCAGCAATTAAGGCTAACAAAGAGTAAAAACTGGACCTGCTAACATCATCATTATTTTATTAATTAAAAAATGAACAGGCAAAACTAAATAAGGCTCAATTAGATTGAAGCATTTTGATCCTGAAGCAAAAGTTATCAGTTTGAGACTCATATCATCCAGCTCTCTTCCAGTGCCATCTTGAAATTCATGTTATTGGTTATAAGAGAACTGTTATATTTCAAAACAAAACATCACAGAACAGTTTTCATGATCTCACCTTTGCTTCTGGTTTCTAAGCAGTGTGGGTAGCCAAGAAAACTAAACCAACTCTATCTTGCTGCTGACCCTGCTTATGTTATAACCCTCACCCCATCTTCAACTTTCATTTCTGCTGAAATGGGAAGCACCCAAAATACTCATATCTATTAGGGTGGGGTTACAAGAGATAGCTAGCCTGAAGTAGAGCCTTTCCTGTTACTAGCTCCAGCATCTGGTCTGTTCCAATCAAGGAATATCCAGTCCCCTTTTCCTACTCTTCAAGCCCCAAGCAACAATATCTATCCAATCACGAGGTACCTCATACACAATTTACCATATGCCTATATTGAAATTTATATAAATTTTGTCTTTTTGTTCCTTTGGAGAATCTCTGCCCTTGAGAGTGGGGCTTCCATGCTGGCAAATTCAATGGTTCCTAAATTCCTGGTTCTGGTTATCTTTCTGGTTCTGGTTTGCTCCAGCAACAATAATTTTACCCACAGCAGTCATATAAAAGAAGAAAAAGATTGTTAGGCTTGGTTTTTGACCTACATTTGCCATGAAACCTTTACTAGCTGGTTAAACTCAAGGCATCTACTCTGATCTCTACTTTCTCAGACCTCCTACAGCACTTATAGCCAACGCTATGCGATTTAGAAATACTATTGTAATTTTTCTTTGTTTTTTTTTCTTTCAGTCATTGGTCTGGTTTCCCCAACTAGGTGGGAAATTCCTTGAGGAACAGGGACCATATTTTACTCTTTTTAAGTATTCTCAAAGTTAAGTATAATCCTAATATTCAATGAATTGCCAGACTTTTAGGATTTTATTGCAAAAAGACCTGAACTCAACAGAAAATTTGACATACAAGATCCAAGAGAAATTTAAGGTAAACATCAAAGACTAATTACAAGGGACTCAATAAGGATAGACTGTTTACTTTTTATAGGAGGAAATGTAAACGGTATGTCTAAGATTGTAATTGATAATTAGGTAGTTAGAAAGAAAGATTGGAGTAGAGATGAGTATGTTGTGATTCTAAAAAGTAATACCACCTAAGAAAAGGTAAAAAGAGTAATTATCTTATACAAATAAGGTGGGAGAGGAAGAACTAATGGGGCAGAAGGGCTGGTAGTTCTGGAACCCTAATTTCCTCTGGAATGGATTAAAGACAGAATACATACATACATACATACATACATATATACACACATATATGTATATGTATAGGTATATTTTATACACACATATATGTATGAAAATCTTCCAAATTCATAAAGAAATAAAAAGCTGAGGGGATAGGAAGCAGAGAGGGAATTTTAGAGGGAATCCCATTCATATCAGATCTGGGTTAAAGAGAAAACAATATATAAATTTAGAAGAGAATAAAAGTCTTCTAAATTTATAAAGAATAAGAGAGTGAGGGAATTGGATAAGGGGGGATATAGAAGAGTGGCTAGATTAATGGGAATGGGATAAAGAAGGAACAATATATATATTTGGAAGGCTGTAAAAGTTTTCTAAATTCATATAGAAACAAGAGGACTAGGGGAAAGGGGGAGAGGACAGGATAAGGGAGGAATCCTTGGAGGGTGGGTAGATTAAGTAATACGATGGCAAGGTAGTGAATAAAAGTAAAGTAGAGGAGGCAGGAGAGATAGGAAATAAGAGATACACACAAACATAAAATAAAGATCAGGAGTATAATTTGTTAGAGGGGAAAAAGCATGGATAGCAATCATGATCTCAGACAAAGTTAAAACTAAATAGATTTAATCGAAAGAGAAATATAGGAAAACTATACTATGTGTCCGCCATATTAATCAATATTGTTTTAGATTATTTAAAATAGACAGTATAAGGCTGAAATATTGCTGCAGTGTAGGAAATGATGAGTTTGTGGCTTTAGAAAAATATGGAAAGACTTGGACTTAAGAAGATGTTATCCACCTTCAGAGAAACAGAGTACAAACAGTTATAGTGCAGTCATACATAGATGCATGTGAATGTATGTGTGTACATATATGTATGAATATAGGTATCTATGTATGCGTATGTAAATATATGTATGTACATCTATGTGTGTGTGTGAGTGTGTGTGCATGCACGTGTGTATGCATGCTTAATTGTAGCCTTCTGGGGTAGAAGGAGGAAGGAAGGGGAAAAAAAAACAAAGTAAAAGGTACACAACAGAGAACAAAACAAAACCTACAAGAAAATAAAGATCAACAACTCTGAACACAATGTGTGCTACTTATTATATAGGCTTTCTTGAAATGGAAATTTATTGTTTTATATTTTGAATCCTATCTTATGGTCCACTGTGCACATAACAAAGTTTTCATTTCTTATTTTGTATTTAAGTTTAAAATTTTTTAAATTACCAACAACATTAGGTTGGTCTTTTTTGAGGGAGGGAAAATAGGCCTTGTTGATGTTGCTGAGTCATTTAGAGCAGTGTCCACCTCTTTGTGATCCAATTTCAGAGTTTTTTTCAAACATGTTAGAGTGGTTTGCCATTTCCTTCTCCAGCTCATTTCTCCAGGAAACTGAAGCAAATAGGGTTAATTGACTTGTCCAGGGTCACACAGTGAAGAAGTGTCTGAGGCCAGATTTGAACTCACAAAGATGAGTCTTCCTGACTCCAGACCCAGCACATTAATCACTGTACCATCTAACTTCCCCAAGTAGTTCCTCCTGTAAATCTTTGTCATGTACTATTACAAACACTAGCTTAGAGCTTAGTTCTTAAACAATGGATAATTTGTTTTGCCTGTTTTTGCTATGTTGTATGTGTTGTTTCCTGGGCTGTGCTGAACCAGCCCACATTAGTTGTTGAGAAATCAGTGTTAAATTTTCAGAGTGATCATCTACACTTCAGAAATCAGCAAATGCTACAAATCAGAGCTTATTTGGTTGATTGGTAGACTTAGGAAAATGACAGAGTAAACATTAATAATGCAAAGTAAGCCTAAAAACACGTCCTGTGTACATTTTTACTTTTAGAGAGTTGTTTCATTATACATTTACCAACATTTACCTGCAAATCCACACTCCTGCATTTCTTTCTTATTATCATCAAGACCCAAGACCACCTCTCTCCTTTTAGACACCCTGTTTTCCGGAGCTAAGATTTAGCATGCAAGCTGTGCCCTGAGTTTGGCATAATAACAATCCTTTGCACTCACCCCCTGGATTAACTGCAGCCACTGAATCACAGAAATGATGGTCCCTGAGCCTTGGCAAGCACGAACAAGTCCAGATATGAAGCCCTGCTATGAATGGACTTTTTGTCACTAGACAACCTTGCTTCACTGTTGATTTTATGCCTCACCATTGTTGCTACAATATACTGTTTTAGTCTTCATCTAGCCACAGATACATATATCAAGATTTAGCCCTACTGCCCCAGATCTCCTACTTGAGGAGGGTCTGACACATGGGTCTAATTTCTCTCCCTCACTGGAAGAAAGAAATTTTTTTTTTACTTTTAATCTGTGTGAGATCTTTGGTATTTTTGGAGTTAACAGTGGTTGTAAAACCTCTGTAACTCTTTGATCATTTGTTACCAAACTCTGTTAAGCAGCAGGATCAGAAAGTGAATAATTACCTTCTACCCTGCCCCTAGTGCAACCTGAAGTACAATACCTACAGAAAGCCCTTTGAGCTCAGCTCAATTTGCACTTGGAGAATGGCAATGGGTCATTTTCCTTCTCTGATTCATGAGCTCCTGTGTTTGGTTGAGCTCTGCTCCCTTGGAAGATTGAAATTTTGGTTGTGAGTTTTTGTTTGAGAAGTTTTTTGAGAAGAAAGTTTTTGTTTGGCCCTCCCTCAGGAGAGGTTGTATTTGGTCCCTTCCTGGGAGAGGTTTTGTGCTTCTGTCTATCATGACTTTGTTTCAACTCCACATGTTAAGATTTTTAGAAATAGGTACCACTTTCTCTCAGGCCTGTAAAGAAGCTGCAGATGATGATCTGCTACAGAAAACAGCAGCCTAGAGTCTATATCACAGGACCAAAACCTATAAGTATGTAATTAATTGTCAGAGATTGACTCAAGACAACTCCCATCATCATTGGCCAACTTCAGGTTCTTTTGATTGGGATAAAATAAATTACTTTAAGAAATATCTTGCTAAAGCTGGCAAGAAAATCAAATACACAGAATGGGATGTTTTTTAATAAATGACTACTCAAAACTACCAAGCAATAAGCCTTTTGTAACTTAGATTCCCTTAAGAAAAACTTGGATAGAATCATCCTATATATCTGCCCTATCATTTTGTCTGTGTTTATATCTTTGTAAGATCTAAAATATCTGTTTTGTGTTTCGTTGTGTGCAGTTTTCTGTTACCTTGTAGAATTTGAAATACAGTCAGCCAGAAAAAACTGCTAAGGGCTATAGCCAAAGAGTTTAGAATAGTGGAAAAGATTAATGAACTTTCATACTTGAAGCAATTGTCCTAGTAAGCAGGATTAACTTCAATTTTAGACTTTCCCAGGCAGATTAGGCTGTCAGAAAAGAGAGGAAAAATCTGCAAAACACTTTTTCTGTCATTTCAGCTGTGGCCACATTAGAATTATAGAAATAAAGTCAGATAATCAAAATTTGTAGAACAGTTAAAAACATCTTGATAGATTTTGGAGGTTTAAAGAGATTAATCCTTAAGGACTTTGAAGATTTATGTTTTTTTTTTAATTGCTAGGGAGAACTCCTGGGATTTTGTGTAATCCCAGAAACTCACTCACTTTTGAATTATCTTAGTAAAATTTTGGGGTGCCACTGTAAATTTGGTTTAAGGAGAAATAAGAATTAAAATCCTATAAAAGTCATTTGAACTTTCACTAAAGATTGATAGCTTCATTGTTTTAGGGCAATGAAGGAAGGCAGTTAGTTAGTAATCTCAGAGTGAGGGGGGGAAAAATAAGTTTGCACTTTTTATTCACCTCTTGTTAACTCTTTCTTTATCATGAAATTTCCCTACATTTTCCCAGCATTTCCTTTTAACACCTGTAATATGGAACCTGATCCGAGATGAGAGGGATTAATAGATTAAGAAGAGGGTCTCTGAATTGGTGGTGGTGGGGTGTCACAGGAGAACTGTGGTTTAAACAATCTTTTCTCTTTTCATTGCATGTACTGCTTAGTGACTTTTAACCAATTATCTGTGTTATACTTAACTAGAAACTCAGATCCAAAGATTGATGCAAGGAGTTTTCTCACAATTGTACATCTCAAGCAATCCATATGTCTTATCTGAAAACTGGCCTTGTACTGATCAATAAATCATGGTTTCTAAGGGACCCTATCAGGTTCTTCTGATTACTCATACATAGCTGTCAAATTTGTGAGTGTGGACTCTTGGATCATCTGAAGAAAGCCTTTGTTCCTGAGTGAATGGCAGAAACTTCTGGAGACCTCAACGTTGTCTAGTAGGGACCCAGAAACAGCTGACACCAAGATGAGACAGCTGTCCCAAGTTTCTGGACAAGGGCTGAGTATACTCTTGTAGTGTTTTTTTTTCCTCTTCCCTTTTATTATGTGCCCAACCACCAAGGCCCTAATTTCCTATTGGAAATTTCTCAATGACTTGGGACACGCTTTCCCGATAGGTCCTCTCGAGGAACTGATCTCCTGTGATAAAAATACCACTCAATCATTACTAAGGGGGAGAGACTAACAAATTGCTAGACATGCCACCTTAACCCCTAAGATCGCACAACTGACCCACTACCTTATCCTGGCCCATCTGGCCTCTTATGGATTATACTTGCCTCTCCTTTATTGGACAGCAGGGTGAAATGTCAGGATCCAAGACCACCTCTCTCTCTTTAGACACCCTGTTTTTGAGTGCTAAGGCCCAGCATACAAGCTGTGCCCTGAGCTTGACATAACAACAATCCTCTGGATGAACTTTGCTGCAATTAAATCACAAAAATTATAGTCCCTGAGCTAAGGCAAGCACCAACAGGCCCAGACATGAAGCCCTGCTATGAATGGACTTTTTGTCACTAGACAGCCTTGCTTCACTGTTGATTTTGTGCCTCACCATTGTTGCTACACTACACTGTTTGAGTCTTTATCCAGCCACAAATACATAAATCAAGGTTTAGCCCCATTGACTCAGGTCTCCTACGAGAGAAGGCCTCGATACATGAATCTAATTTCTCTCCCCCAGTGAATTAAAGAAAGCATTTTGTTTTTAATTTGTAAGATCTTTTGTATTTTGGGAGTGAACAGTATTTGCAAAACCTCTGTGACTCTTTGGTCATTTGTTACCAGAGTTGACATATATAGCAAGCCCTTTAATGGTAGGCGTCTGTCACATTTGTCTTTCTGTCTCTTCCTAGATCTAAGCACATTTGTTTGTAATAAGAGCTTATAGAGACAGTATGGCAAAGTGGATAGATAATGAACTGGTTTTGGAGTCAGAAGGTCTGAGTTCAGATCCTTTCTCTGATATAAGCTAGCTGTGTAACTACCAAAGGCTCACAGAAGAAATGCATAATGGTATTAAGTATAGAATGTCTAGTTGGTTTATATATAAAACATTATAGATTTGCATCCTATGACCATCTCACTCGACTATATCTCCTAAAGATAGATAGATATTTAGTCCCCCTAATGTTTTTATGTGTTCTTTAATCTGTTATCAAGTATCTGTTAAGGGAAGGTGTGCAAGTGTGTGAAGAAGAGAAGAGGATACATATGTCTTTATAATTATATAGAGGAATATCTACAGCTATACATGAAATCTTTCCCTGAATGCATCTGGCATCTATATGTTGCAGAGTATCACTGTGTCTCTATGTGGTACTATGTCTGTAAGTATGCATTTAGCAAATGTTTGTATATGAGGTGAGGTAAAGGGAAATGGTTGGGGTTTTTAACTAAGGGGAAAGATTGCTTGATTCCCACTGACTAAAGTTGGAGTGTCCTATTAAGAAGGGTGAGTAGTGTTTACCTAAGAAAGAAGATACTGCCTTGACCCTTGCTAAGCACAGTGCCTCATAGTAAGCACTCAAAAAAATACTTGCTTGTTTCCTTCCTTCCTTCTTTGCTTTCTTTATTTCTTCTTTGCTTCCTTCCTTTCTTCCTTCTTTTCTTTTAGTCTTTCTCCCTTCTATTCTTCCTTCTTTTCTTCCTTCTTTCTTGCTTTCTTCCCTCCTTTTCTTCCCTCCCTTCTTTCCTTCCTTCTTTCCTTCCTTCCTTCCCTTGTTCCTTCTGTCTTTCCTTCCTTTCTTCTTTCCTTCTTCCCTTCCTCTCTTTTCTTTTTTCTTTC
Organism: Phalanger gymnotis; assembly: GCA_028646595.1. NCBI lineage: Eukaryota > Metazoa > Chordata > Mammalia > Diprotodontia > Phalangeridae > Phalanger > Phalanger gymnotis. The sequence continues at coordinate 99,238,318 of CM053623.1, forward strand.
CTTCCTTCCTTTTTTCCCTCCTTTTTCTCTCTCTCTTTCTCTCCCTTCTTTTTGAATTCTTCCCTTGGAGAGAGAAAATTGTAAGCAAGTTATACCAGAGGTAAGAAGACAGCCTTTACTGGAGACAAAAAGGGCATTGGGTTAACTGGCAATGTCAACAATTCCAAGATTATGTAGTTGTACTTGGAGGTGAAATGCTTA
>CM053623.1:99239018-99272693 GCA_028646595.1 Phalanger gymnotis
TCTCTCTCTCTTTCTCTCCCTTCTTTTTGAATTCTTCCCTTGGAGAGAGAAAATTGTAAGCAAGTTATACCAGAGGTAAGAAGACAGCCTTTACTGGAGACAAAAAGGGCATTGGGTTAACTGGCAATGTCAACAATTCCAAGATTATGTAGTTGTACTTGGAGGTGAAATGCTTAGAGAGGCAGGTGGTCCTGGTAGGGTAAAAATCAAGGAAGAGGGGTGGGAACAATATTAGGCTATTAATTCAGGATCTAATGGAATGTCAGTTTAGAGATTGTTCCTAGACCAGTGGGAATCCTATATGCAACAGACAGACAAATTATGATATTAGAGAAATATAACAGAGCTACATTTAAATTAGTGCTACATAGAGAGGCATGCCAGCTTACACTTTGACAAATCTCTGCATGTTTCCTACAAGCCAGTAGCAGTCATGCTTTTAAGATACAGATTCAATTGAAATGGAAACCTTTCTGTTAGGATATTGTTTAGCTGAGACTTGGAAAACTACAAACAAATAAACAAACCAACACCCTGTAATCAATGTGCTTTTCTTTCCTTGCAAGATTGACTGCTGTCCTTTACAGAGAGTCTGCTAATTCAGGGAGGCAGAAACATTCTTTATGTTTCAAGATCCTATGTACTTTTATCACCCATTGTTTCTACCTAATCATTATCCTCATAGCGTAATGGTTGTCCTCATGTGGACATTTTTTTTTCAAGCAGTATCTATTCAGGCAACCTCTGTGTTGGCAAAAAAAAACACTTGTGGATGTAAATTAGACATGAGTGAAAAGACAGTGAAAGAACAATAGCCAGAAAAGCTTTCAAGACTCAAAATAATGTCCTCATTACTGGGAGGTCATTTACTGAGCTCCATGTAGGGTTAGCTTCAGGGGGGAAAAGAAATTACTGGCAAAAACAGACAAGCTGCAAATCTGGTCATTCTTTGCATACACTTTCTTAGCAGACTTCAGGGAAGACTGTGTTTTGCTGAAATGGATTCACTAAGGTGACATTTATTACCTCTGTTTTTTACCAGATAAATTATCAAAATATCAAATAAATATCAAAACTTCCAGGTTTAATTTACTCTGAGTTAAATTTAAGTCAATGAGCATTTATTAAGTGCCTACTATGTGCTAGACATTTTGAAAGGCACATAAGTGGGTATTTAACATGCAAAAAAGACCCTGAAATATTGTAAAAGAAAACAACTGTGAATCACTTAAGAATTATGATCTCTACAATGCCCAAACATGCTATCACAATGGAAAAATTGATAACAGTCCCTGTGTTCAAAGAGCTTACTTTCAATTGGAGGAAACAATATATAACTCAGATAAGTGAATATAAAAGATATAATGGGTACATTTAAAGTAATTTTAAGGAGGTAGGAAGTGAATTCTAACAACTGACAGAATCAGAACCTGTAGCCAATGACATTTGAGTTGACTCTTAATGGGAGCTAGGGATTCTAAGACTTAGAATTAAGGAAGGAGAGCATTCCAGGCATGAGGAATAACTTGTATAAATGTGCAAAGCTGAGCAATGGGATGCACAGATGAGATGAACAGCAAATAGAACAGTGTGGTTGAAACATGGTGGGGGTTTGGGCGAGAATATTGGGAAATCAGTCTGTAAGATAGGCTAGATTGTAAGGGTCTTTAAAAGCCAAGTAGAGAAGTTCATACTTTGTTTTAAGACCACAGAGAACCACTGGAGCTTCTTGATTGGGTGAATGACTTAATCAGAGATGTACACTAAAAGGATGGATTGGAGAGGTAAGAGAATGGAGGTAGGGAGACTAATTAGCAGGATATTTCAGTAGACTAGGAAGGAGGTGATAAGGACTTATGAGAGCTGCTGGAAAGGTAGAATCAGAAAGATTTATCAACTCAATGAAAATGGAAGTGAGGGAGAGTAAAAAGTTGAGGATGACTCTGAGATTAATAGTTTCAAAAAAAAATAGTAGTTTAAAAATAGCAGTACCCTTTCTGTCTAGGTAAAATATAGTATAAGTGACATAAAGCACTCTCTTCTAGCTTGATTTCTTTTCATTCAGATCTGAAGTTCCACATCAAGCAGACAGTACTCTTTCCCCTTCAGTAATTGAAATCATTTTGCATGGTAGGAGCAATAATGCAGAGAACTATTGGGATGTTTTCTTAAGCGTTTTGTCATTCTTTTGGCCAGCATTTTCTCCCTGTATCATAGAAATGAAAAGGTCTCTGTTGCTTCTATTTTTTTCTTCCTGAGATCTTTGGTAATTTGAATTTTGTTTTGTTTTTGTTTTCCTGATTTTCCACTACTCACTTTCTGACTTTGTCCCTTTTGATTGTGTCTTCCTTGGGGGCCAGATCTCAAAATGTCTTAACCTCTTCCTGTACTAGGCAATTTATGGTTCGAAAGTCTCATTCTCTGCCCCCAAGTGGATTTTGGTTGGTTAGAATTAGCCGCAGTTGGATGCTGTGCTCTTTCCCTCAGGTTTAATGCAGGTCTACATGGCCCTCCCTATATACAGCATTCTGTCCTGGTGTCACTCCATCTGTTCTTCAGTTCTCTTGTGTAGCATTGACTGTTCAGAGCTTTGCAGTGTTTTTTTGTTTTTTTTGTTTTGTTTTTTCGCCCAAGCTCTGGCAACAGAGCTTTGCAGCACTGGTGCTATGGGGTTTTGACCCCTGTCAGGCTTTTGCTCCTGAAGGGCTATGGCTTCCATGGCTGTCAACCCAAGCAAATATCCACAGACTGGAACTGGGATCTCCACAGCATTGAAAAGAGGGGAGGAGGACCAGGATATAGGGTTGAGTTTGTTCTAACCCTCTGTTGGCTTCTTGGATCTGCTAGTGCAGCCTTCCTACCAGCAGCATGGGAGGTAGGTGAGACGTACTGACTGAGCTCAGGTTCAGGGAGCATTTGTAGAGTTTTTTTTAAAACCTTTATTTGGATTCTGAGTGTCCTAGATCATGGAAATAGCTGAGGTTATGGAGATTAGAAAAAAAAAATATCTAGTCCTCCATCTGGTTGTTCACATGACCTGAACACCTTTCTGTCACTTCTGAAATAACATACTTTTTTATTATTGAAGTATCCATTGGGATTTTATGCCATCACAGCCATCAATCACCAGGCTTTGGTCTGCTGATCTCTGGGGAATATTGTAGAGTTGGTCTACTGTGTTCTACTAGTCATTTAACATTTAAGCATCCTTTCTTATGAAAATTCCATAAACCTTAAAATGTCATTAAGTTTCTTTTAAAAAGGATATAAAGGCTGTGATCCAAGACCTTTGAAAAATTAATCAGATTCTATATTCTCTACAACAAAATACAATTACATTTGGTGTTGAGAGAAGTCATTTTTGTTAGGTCATAAAAATTTCAAAATACATAGACTTCTTTGCCCCATGAATTTTTCTCTATACCCATGTGTAGTGTTGTCAGTGGTGTCACTCATTCACAGCTGTAAGGTATATTATGGCTGTCTTGTATTCAGAAGGCTTGAACTTCTATTGTGGATTGTACCACATTTTTCAGTCAGAAACTTCAATACTATTGTATCCACAAGGAAGAAATATATGTGAAATTAAATAAAGCATAGCTAATTATATTTATTAATATTTAATATATTTATTGATCCATTAAATATTTATCCCATTATTACAACATAGTATGGACATCACCATGGGTTCTTGAAAGCTGTGCCCAAGGAACACAAGACTCATTGGTTTGGTTTGGTTTGGTTTTTTTGCACATGAAACTGTAAATCTATTATATACAACTTGATCTTCCTTTTAACTACATAATAAAATTATCATGTAACTTTCTTTCCTTTTTCCTTCTGTTTCTCTCCCTCACATACACACCTTATAGACTGCCACCATTAGTCAGAAATATGTAAAATCATTATCAGTTCTTTCTTTGGAAGACCATTGGTTTCTATTAGCTTTCAATAAAACTTCAAGTACAAGGACAGCGATGCCTTGTATATGTGTTGTTTGGGGACCATTCTAGCTAACTGTAGAGAAAGTTATCACCAGAAGTTTGGCTATCAGGTAACAATTTTTTTTTTCAGCCATAGAAATTAATTACTTGGACATCAAGAGGTTAAGTCTAGTTCATTCAAGTCAATAAGCATTTAACAAGTGACTTGCCCAGTGTCACAAAGACAATATATATCAGAGGCAGAACTTGAATTCAGGTCTTCCTGACTCTAAGACTGATGCTTTTCTGTAAAATGTTGGCTCTCTAAGCCCCAGACAACTCCCTGAGACTAGATGTTGCAGAATAGTTGCTGATCTGAATTGGTAGAGAAAGAGAGTTTGCTCACCTGGGAATTTCCTTTAACCAATTAAAACATGAGCCCAGTTGAAAAAAAGAGTGAATCATCAAGTTGTACTCAGACCCAGTGGGACTTGCAATCTGCATTGGTAGAGAAAAGCATTGATAGGATCCTGGAGGGCAAGGCCTCCTTTTTGGATCCCTAGCACTTAGCACAATGCTCTGGACATAATAGGTGCTTAATAAATGTTGAGTGATAAAACTTGAGGTATTAAAGTTGTTTGTTTTTATTTTTTAATATATTAGTTTGTACCTCTCATTTAATTTTGATTTCATGCCTTGCACAATATTTAACAGAGATCATGGAATGATGAGCCTGTGTCCCAGCTCTTCATAATATGTGCCACTACAAGTGGCCAGGGCCCAGCCTTATTCCCATGGGATAGACACTGCTATGAATATTTCATGTTTTCTACATGAGACAGAGCTTTGCTAGAGGAAAAGGACTGTGCCTTGTACTCTCAGATACTCAAGTATTTGTAAACAAAAGGAAAGCTTACAGGATGTCTTGGCTTTTGACCACCTGCTTTGCCTTCTCTGGGCTTTAGTATTCATGGACCCTTTATTCTTGAGTGCCTGACTTTGCTCCTCTTTGGAATTCATAGGAATACAGAATTCTAGTCGTCACACTTACAGTCTCAGGAGAGATGGCTTTAGACCACAAATAGCCAAGTAGACTCATAAATACACACTAACTGGTGAAGGTCAGGATTTAGAACCAGTCTTCCAGAATAAGATCTCAGATGTATTTCTTCTACTTCATCTGACTAGTCAGAGGCACATGGTTGAAAACTATTTTGCCTCCAGCCCCATAGTATTGAAAATAGAAGTGCTGTTTCGAGTTTGTCTCTGATTAACTTCAAATATCTTAATTGTTTAACTTGGATAGGAAATACCCAGGGTAAGAAGGGTACCATCTAGATAGCTGAGGAGCTAATCATGGTTAAAGAGCCATAGCTGGCAATTAATTTACTTGAAGCAGATATAGTCGGGTGAGAGCAGGAGGCAGAGACCCAGGAGCAGTCTGTCTACTTGAGTATCTATACTGAAAGAGTAGAAAGCCTAATGAAAAAAGAGACTGGGGGAAGGTGACTTTGGCAGAAAGATGCCACAGTATAGGACCCTGGTAATGGCAGCCAGGGTGGTTATGCTTAATGCCAGTTCAGGCCAATGAACCTCACAGCCAATCAACACACAGGAGTTCAGATGAGAGTTCCTAAATGGAGATTCAGGCCTGAATCCTGAAGGTTAAGCAATAGGTGAAGGTAATGTTCCTCCTGTGCTACTTATGGTTCTACAAGGCTGACCTGAATCTTAGGTATAGAAAAGCACTATATTGGTGATCTAATACTAGGAGCAATCAATAAATGAAAATCAGTACCCCTTTGAAACCTCTCACACTTGTAGGCTAGCATCTGAAAAGTTACCTTATTACTCTAGCTAAGGGCTTTTATCTTTGTTAAATAGAAATTGTTGCTGTTCAGTTGTGTCTGACTTTCCATGACTCTGTGGACCATAGCATACCAATACTGTCCACGAGGTTTTCTTGGCAAAGACACTAGAGTAGTTTCCCATTTCCTTCTCCAGTGGATGAAGGCAAACAGAGGTTAAGTGACTTGCCCACAGCTTGCGATCACACAGCTAGTAAAGATGGATTTGAAAAGGTCTTCCGAACTTCAGGCTCAGTACTCTAGCCATTGAGCCACCTAACTGCCTCCTAAATAAAAATACTTAGGCAAAAAATAATGATAAATCATCAGTTATTTGTACTTTGAGGCTGATGAGTTTATATGGTAGAGGTTTTTAGCAAAAGAAAGGAAAAGGAAATGACATTACATGGGGTGGGGGGCAGAGATATAGAACTAGGTTATAGTGATTTGGTAGATTAAGACACTGAAAACAAATTTCTCTTGCATCAAAATTTTACCTAGCATCTACTCTGGGTTCCATAGGAAGAATTGTTATAAGAACAAATGCCATTCTAGTTTGTTGAATGTGTTCCCCATCTATGGCTATTCAACATAGCGCCTTCTATTCTAGGACTGTTAGATCCAAATAGTCCTCCAACTCATTGATAAACATAAAGGCAACTCTGGTGAGAATTGTGCAGATTCCACATGGGGTTTCTCATAATCTACACACAAAATGTGAAAGGGAGAGAGGTAGTTAAAATCCAGTTACATTTTTAGTCAGCATATCTGGAACTACAAGATCCTGGCAGGGTACAATCCCAGGATTCAGAGTCTTACTTTCTGAAAGTAGATTTAATAAGAATCTGTCTAAAGAGACCGAGATTATCCACCTGTGGAAATTGTTCCAGGAAATTCTTAGGAATTCTTGTTAACATGGCTGATGAGATGATGGGTGTTTCCTAAATCTCATCAGAGCCTCTCTAAAGTCTTTCAAAGGAGACACCAATATGAAATGTTACTAATATAAGAAGTTATCTAATTAATGGTAACTTGTTTGTCATGAGGTTATAGTGTAATGACAGAAGCTTTTGGTTTCTGATAAGAAATATTAAAAAGATAGATTTGAATAGAAAAAAATTGTTAGACTTTATCTATCACTGATAAAAGAAGAAATATATTGTATTTTGCATACATAAATATATTCTGGAAATTAGAATGTTGTACTCAATAGAGGAGTATGGATCATTCTTCTAATTCTGGCATTGCCTGGGTGAAATAATAATAATAAATAATTTAAAAATATATAGCACCATGAGTCTGACATTGTGCTAAGCACTTAACAGTTATCATTTCATTTGATCCTCACAATAACTCTGGGAAGCAGGTTTTATTATTATCTCCATTCTACAGATGAGAAAACTGAGGAAAACAGAGGTTAAGAGATTTGCCCAGGGTCACAAAGCTACTAGGTGTCTGCACTTGGACTTGAACTCAATTCTTTCTAACTCAAAGCCTGACCCTCTATCCACCTATCTTTCCCTGTATGACTTACGGTCCCATGCATATCAATGAATGACGAAAAATTCAGTTTCTGGGCTACCTTCAAACTGGGATCAGTTGTCCTGAATAATGAACACAACAAGTATTCTAAACATTGAAAAGGAATATTTGTTGTTGGATTGTTTTCAGTAACGTCTGATTTTTCATGACCCCGTTTGGATTGTTGTCGTTATTGCTGTTTTGCAAAAATACTGGAGTGGTGCCCTATTTCCTTCTCCAGCTCATTTTATGGATCAGGACACTGAGGCAAACAGAGTTAAGTGACCTGCCCAGACACAGCTAGTAAGTGTTTGAGGCCAGATTCGAACTCAGGAAGATGAGTCTTCCTAACTCCAGGCCCAACATTTTATCTACTGTGCCACCTAGCTGACCATGAAAATGAATATATTTCACTGTAAATTGATGTTACTATTCTGATTTAGAAATCAGTTTCTTCTGTCAAGATAATATTAATTGATTGAACAGATCATATTGAAATTATTTAAAAATAGAGCTTCCAAAAATATAGAATTGAAGACCAAATCCTTGGTAGGTGACTACTCCACCAAAATGCAGATACCCAAGGAAGCTCATTGTTCCACCATGTCAACAACATTTCTAGTCATGTTCTCGAAGAAGAATCAGAGCAAAAGGGGAAAAAAAAAAAACATGAGAAAGAAAAAAAAGAAAAGAAAGTAAAAATAGTATGCTTCAATCTGCATTCAGACTATGCAATTCTTTCTTTGGACATGGATAGCACTTTCCAACATGAGTCATTTGGAATGATCTTAGATCACTGTACGGCTGAGAAGAGTTGAGTCTATCGTAATTGAACATTGCATAGTGTTGTTACTATGTACAATGTTTTCCTGGTTCTGCTCCTTCACTATCAGCTCATGTAAGTCCAGGTTTTTCTAAAATCTGCCCACTCATCATTTCTTGTAGCACAAGAATATTCTATTACATTCATATTGTCCAATTGATGAGCATCCTCTCAATTTCCAATTCTTGGCCACCATGAAAAGATCTGCTACAAATATTTTTGTATATATGGGTCCTTTTCTCTTTTTCATAATCTCTTTGAGATACAGACATAGCAGTGGCATTGCTGAATCTAAGGGTATACACAGTTTAGTTGCCCTTTGAGCATATTTCCAAATTGCTCTCCAGAAAAGTTGGATCAGTTCACAACTCTACCAACAATGCTTTAGTGTTCCAATTTTCTCACATCTTCTCCAACATTTCTTGTTTTCCTTTCCTGTCATATTAGCCAGTCTGATAGGTATGAGGTGCTATTTCAGAGTTGTTTTAATTTACATTTTTCTAATCAATAGGGATTTTGAGCATTTTTCATATGACTATAGATATCTTTAATTTCTTCCTCTGAAAACTACCTGTTCATAACTTTTAACAATTTATCAATTGTGGAATGGCTTGTATTTTTATAAATTTGATTCAGTTCTCTATGTATTTTAGAAATGAGGCCTTTATCTGAAACACTGGCTATAAAAGTTTCTCAGCTTTCTGCTTTCCTTCTAATCTTGATTGCATTGGCTTTGTGCAAAAACTTTTTTTAACTGAATGTAATCAAAATCATCCATTTTTCATTTCATAATGTTCTCTATCTCTTGTTTGGTCATAAATTCTTCCTTTCTCCGTAGATATGATAAGTAAATTATTCCTTGTTCACCTAATTTGCTTATGGTGTCAGCCTTTATGTCTAAATCATGTACCCATTTTGACCCTATCTTGCTATACATTGTGAGATACCAGTCTATGCCTAATTTCTGCCATACTATTTTCCAGTTTTCCCAGGAGGTTTTGTGAAATAGTAAGTTCTTATCCCAGAAGCTGGAGTCTTTGGACTTATCAAATAGTAGATTACTATAGTAATTCATTATTTTGTCTTATGTACCTAGACTATTTTTGTGTAGGTGCCATATACAACCAAGAAAAAGGAATGTTCTTTCCTATCCCCATTCAATTTCTCTAGACCTCAACATATCTAACTTTTCTAAAATTCTATTTACTTCCTTAATTCCTTTCTTGTTTATTTTATGGTTAGATTTATCTAATTCTAAGACGATGAGGTTGAGATCCCCCACTAGTAGAGTTTTGCTGTCTATTTCTTCCTATAACTCCCTTAACTTCTCCTCTAAGAATTTGGATGCTATACCACTTGGTGCATATATATTTACTTCATTGTCTATGCTACCTTTTAGAAAGATGTAGTTTCCTTCGTTGTCTCTTTTAATTAGATCTATTTTTGCTTTTACTTTGTCTAAGATCATGATTGCTACCTCCCTTCTATCAGCCCCCCTTTTTTCCCCCTCCCCTCCTACATTCCTATAGAGTAAGATTACCAAGCGTGCATGTTATTCTCTCTTTGAGCCAAATCCTATAAGAGTGATGTTCAAATAATGCTCACCCCCTGCCTTCTTTCCCTGTGCTATAATAGGTCTGTCATGCCACTTCACTTGATATAATTCACCCCATTCTGCCTCCCCCTTTGCTTTTCTCCCAATACAATCTTTTTTTCACTCTTTTTTTATCATCACATCAAAGTCAACTTATACCCATACTCTTTGTCTAAGTATACTCCTTCAAACTGTCCTAAAAGACATACTCTTAAAAATTACAAGTATCATCTTCCCATGTAGGGATATAAATAGTTTAACCTTCTTGGATACCATGTTTTTGTTTTTCTTTCCTGTTTACCTTTTTGTGTTTCTCCAATCTCGTATTTGAAGATCAAATTTTCTCTTCAGTTATGATCTTTTCATGAGGAAAGTTTGAAAGTCCCTTATTTCATTGAATATCCATCTTTTCCCCTGAAATATTATGCTCAATTTTCCTGGGCAGTTGATTCTTGGTTGTAATCCAAGCTCCTTTGCCTTCTGGAATATCATATTCCAAGCCCTCTGATTGCTTAATGTAGAAGCTAAGTCCTGTGTAATTGACTGTGGCTCCATGATATTTCCATTGTTTCTTTCTTGCTGCTTGCCATATTTTTTCCTTGACCTGATAGTTTTGAAATTTGGCTACAATATTCCTTTGAGTTTTCCTTTTGAGATATCTTTCAGGAGGTGGATTCTTTCAATGGCTATTTTACCATCTAGGCCCAGGCTATCAAGACAGTTTTCCTTGATAGTTTCTTGAAAGATGCTGTTCACACACTCTCTCTCTCTCTCTCTCTTTTTTTTTTGTAATGGCTTTCAGGTAGTCAAATAATTCTTAAATTATCTCTCCTTTTTTCTTTTGAGGTATTTTACATTTTTTTCTATTTTTTCATTCTTTCGATTTTGTTTGACTGATTCTTGATGTTTCATAGAGTCATTAGCTTTCGCTTGCCCAATCTGAATTTTTAAAGAATTATTTTCTTCAGTTAGCTTTTGTACCTCCTTTTCCATTTGGCCAATTCTACTTTTAAAGGCGTTGTTTTGTTCAGTGGATTTTATTTTTCATTTGGCCAATTTTATTTTTTTTTAAGGAGTTGTTTTCTTCAGTCAATTTTTGTGCTTCCTTTTCCAAGCTGTTGACTCTTTTTTTTCATAATTCCCTTACATAACTCTCATTTATTTTCCCAATTTTTCTTCTACCTTTCTTCCCTGATTTCTAAAATTCTTTTTGAGCTCTTCCAAGAGGACTTTTTGAGTTTGAGACCAAATTCATGGTCCCCTTTGAGGTTTTTCATGTAGGCATTTTGATATTATTGCCCCCTTCTGAGTTTGTGTTTTGATCCCTGCTGCCACAGTAGCTTTCTATGGTCAGGACTCTTTTTTTTTTGCTCACTTTTAAAATTGGCCTGTGGTCCTGGGGTACAGGGGCACTGTCCCAAACTTCTTGCACTGGGGGCCAGAGTTCTCATCACCAGCTTTCTGCACCAGGGCTTCTGGGGCTAGTGGCTTGCCCACTGCACTAGGGTGACCCAGCCTAGTCGCACCTGTGGTACCTTGGGTTCCAAGGCTGGCAGTTTACCTGCTCAGGCTGAAGGACTCACAACTGGCGTGCTGTCCCACTGCTCTGCTGAGCTTGGACAGAGGGGGCCTTGGTTGCTGATCTGTGGCTAAGAGCCTCCCACTGGCTTGCCCGGACATTGCCTATAGTGGACTGCACCCATCTTTTATTCAAGTGAGGCAGACCTTTCCTGGAGTACTTCTAAGTTGTCTTAGGCTGGAAAACTGTTTCTCTCCATCTTTTTGTGGGTTCTGTCACTCCAGAATTCTTTTAGATTTTGATTTAACATTGTTTCTGAGGGAAACTGGAGAGAGCATAGGCAACTTTCTGGCTTCTCTTGGCTCTGCCTCCATTTTTTGTAGTTTATGAAGCTGTATCATAGGATAGCCAGTGGACATACCCAGAACAAATTAGCTAGATTGTGAGCTATTGTGCTCATGTAAAGGACAAGTTTAATTGAGGCATTTAGGATAAGGAAAAACATTTAATGAAATAAAGTGAATGAAAGGTACTTAAAATAATGTTTTAACAGGGTGACCAGAACCAATTTGCTTTTCATGGATTTGATTGTTTGTGGAGTGAAAATCATATCCAGCTAAATCTTCTAAGTCAGGAAGGTCATAGCTGATTAGCAGCATTTCCCTCTAAAAAGTTTCCCTAATAAATTTGCCTGTTGTGAGTACATCTCTTTTGTGTGCCCCTTGGCATACTAAAGTGTGGGAAGGTAGCTGGGGACCATTGCAATGTCTGTATTTCCCTACCCCTGGACTTAGGTGCTGTTTCTACATTTGATGCTTTCCTTGGAGGTAGAGAGTCAATTTGATGATACAGCCATTCAGATGCTATCTTGGATGCATTTCTGCCAGAGCAACGGCTTTGAGACTCCTGAATTCTATAAATCAAGCCCCTAGCCTATTCATTTCTGTGAAGAATGAGAAAAGCAAGCAGCATTTTTTTAATGATTATGTTGGGTAATATAAAAAGAACTGAACTTAGACCTAGTTCTGACACTTACTAGTTGTATAATCATGGACAATTCACTTATCCTCCATGAACCTTAGTCTTTTTGTCTATAAAATGGGGGTAATACTGTCATTATATGGGAAGTAGAGGCTTGGCAATCAGTGAGTATGTTCAAGAGCCCAGATATAACATAGTCCTCAAACAAAGCACACCAATCTCTTGGGATTTTTTTTAAAGGGTCTGATAGAAGGTACTTTAAAGAAAATATATAATGAAGGGTTGGGGGGTGGGGGTGAGAAGAGAGTAATACACAAAAAATGTTTGGTTTAACAAACTACAAAAGTCCTTCTAGTTTAATACTAAGGCTCAGCACCAAGGCTCAGCCTAAACTTAGTTTTCACCTGCCCAACCTCCCACAGGTCTTTTCTTAGATATGTATGTGTATGTATAGGGTGATGTGTGTGTGTGTGTGTGTGTGTGTGTGTGTGTGTGTATTTCAATCAATAGCTAGCAAGTATTATCAAGCTCTTATTATGTGCCAGACATTATAATAAGCATTGCAAAGGTAAATTTAAGCAGAAAGACAATGCCAGTACTTAAGGAGCCTATGTTCTACTAGAGGAAGACAACCCATAAAAGCAAGCTGACAATCACAAGAGGGGTGGGAAGTAGCAAAGTATAGAAAGTCAGAAGTAGAACTGAGAGAAAAAAAAAATGTACAGTGGCTGACCTGAGCCCTTCTACAAAATGGAAGTCCCTGCAGGAGGAACTCACTAATGGGAGAAGAAAACCATTGAGGCAAAGGGATAGTCTGAATGTTAATATCTGGACAGGACCTGAGATTCCATTGGTATGAAGAATTCCCAATAAAGAAACTTCCTCTGCTGATGCAGATTTGAAATTACATCTATAATTTATAATCATATATAGTTATGTAGAGCACTAAGAGGTTAAGTGACTGGCCAAGGGTCAGATAGCCAGTATATTTTGGAGGTAGGATTCAAACAAAAATCTTTCTTATTCTGACAAACTCTCTATCCCCTACACCATATTGTTTCTTGGCCTCGATATTAAGTCAGTTGTTATTGACATGCCATGGGTTTGGCTAGTCAAGTTGCCACTTCTTAGTTGTATTTTTTTTTGCATTTCTTTGAATACCCAGCATTCAGTACAATGCCTAACACAAAGTAGGTCCTTAATAAAAGTTTCTTGAGTCAATGATGCTAGAACTTGAGGCTTCCAGGCTTCAGTTATAGACACTAAAACATAGGTCTTAGTGCCACTCTCCCTCTAGCCCTTTAGCTTAGTTGTCCTCATATTACTTCAATCTGACCCTGATCCACGGCCTGAAAAAATGTCACTTGATCAATCCCATGGCTTCCAATAAGAGGGAAAAAAACCCTTCCTTATCTGAATTATAAAGATATTTTCCTCATTATTCTTGGGGATTTGTGTGTGTGTTTCCATGATCTGCTGACAGAAACTAGGCAGCAGCAGTGTGGCTTGTTCTTTCTTAGCTACAGTCTAAATGATGCCATTGGTCTTCCTCAAAAATGAAGGATGAACAACAATAGCCTATATCATTTCTCTCTCATAAGGGGCTGAATGACTGGGATTGTGCAGCCCAAACCCACATCTTTAAAATCTGCAAATGAAAGCTATATGCATGGTGGGATAATGATAGCAAAATATTCTCACTCCACCCTGATCCCAATAAACAGACAAGTCCATAGCAGCAGAGCTATCCTTAAATATTTATAGAACTGTCATGCAGAGAATGAATTAGACTTAATCTGTGTGACTCCAAAGAGCAGAATAGTAGAGGTTATAAGGAGTTGGATTTCTGTTTAAAATAAAGATGAATTCCCTAATAAAGAGAATAGTCCAATAATAGGAAAGGAATGCCAAGTAAAATAGTGAGTTAGCTATTATTCAAAGTGTTTAAAGAAAGGCTGAATGACTACTTCTCAGAAGTTTTGTAGAGGGAATTCCGCAACAGGTACACTATTAAAAGAAAAACATTTCTATACCTTGCATTAACAACAGGGTCCTAAAGTACGATAAGAATGACCAACACTGAAATAGTGCAATGTTTTACAAATCAATTTTTTCATGTAGTGCTGGCAACTGTCCAGGGAGGATATGTGCAATATATCCAGTATACCATCAGCTAATATAGAGGCTTGGAAAGCTTGCTTTCAGAAATGTATGATGGAAGGGCCCTTTCCCAGATTTAGAAGACATGGAGGTAGCTTCTGTTTCCTGTCAGCTTACTACTTGTTAAAAAGAAAAAGCTTTTATATTGGATACTGAGCTGGAATGGAATGTACAAACAAAAGACAAAATTTAAAAAAAAAAAACTATTTACAAGCAGAAATTATATAAAAAGAGCAAATAACACACAGAAATCAACAGACAGGCCTCTACATGACCAGGATATTACATACATAGTTACCAGAGAGAGAGGCACTAATATCTGGGTTTTCAAAGCTAAGGGAGACCTAGGGTCTCATCTGGCCAAATCACTAACAGTCTTCCAATGAGTGTACCCCCAAAAGCAAAATGCCAACCTCAAAGCTCATATATTTTGTTCAGGACCTTGAGGGCTCAGTGCCTACTTAGCAAAAGGGATATGGGAAAGAGTTTTAATCACTAGCACCACATCATATATATTGTTTCCAATCAATGACTCTTGATTCAAACAAAGACAAGATTCAAAGACACTTGATTGCCTCAGTGCTGAGAATCACTCCAAGACAACAAAAGGTCCCACTTTACTTACCATTACATTAGAAAGGCAAGACTCATCAGAAGGACTTGATTACCTCAGCACTAAGAAGCACTCCAAAACAAAAGACACAAAAAGTCCCACTTTACCTGCCCTATCCAAACAAAGGCAAGACTCACTAAAACTACTTCATTTCCTTAGCATTCCAAAAGAGGAAAAAGTAAAAAAGTCCCACCCAGCTTGGCATTATGCAGAGTCATCAAAGTCTGGTGGCAAGACACACCCCAAAATGACTGTTGATGGCCCAGGATACAATGGATGACCTTGTTGTCTTCAGTGTCTAACCATGCTCTAAGTTCCTGCTTCAACCACCTCCATGGTTATTGGAACAAATTATTCTCATCTGCCCATTTCACCAGGGGAAGTCTTCACATGCTTTGGGTAAACACCCCCCTAATTCACGGGTGGGTTTGAGGCCTGTCAGTTACCCTTAACCTGGTTTAGCCTGTCTGCTAAGATGGTTTTACCAGAATGTGGCTGCTACATATGCTACAGTTTCTTGGAGCCACATGTGAGAGTTGGGTAATCTTGGGCACTGAAGGTGGATAAGCAACCCTGAAAAAGGCTCAGCAAGTCCTTACCCCAGAGGTTCTAGTCCTTCCTAATACAACTCTATTCTTTTTGGAAATGAATATTGAAGACAGATGGATCAGGTCACATACTTGTGAATCTTGTAAAGTTGGATAAGCCACAAGAGGTCCAGCTATTGGAGAATTAAAGTCTGCTAATGGCCAGAGCAATTGATCCCAGTTAGGTGTCAGCTCTGAGGAACAACCTGCTGCACAGAGGCCAGCAGTGCATCAACCCTGCAGTTGAGAGATCATGACCTATAAACAAGGGATCAACTCATTCATTAGCTATGCTACACACTCAGAAATGAATTTGATGAGAGGGAATGGTTGGTAGTGATTTTTTTTAATTCAGAGTACACTTTTGCTAAAGACAGAGTTAGCAGAGGAGACTGGCTCCCAGATTCAACAGTGCTTATATTTTTGTTCTTGTTGCATCTTCTCAGTAAATATCCCATTGTAAAAAGCAAATTGATGTTAATGTTTAATTGATATTGGAAATGTTAACTAGTCAAATATTATTGGAGAATTACACCTGATGGGATCTAATGAATGATAGTATTAGAAAGACGTACCTCCCCACCTTCCCCCCCCCAAAAAAAAGTCGTGGTTGCACCTTAGGGCCCTGAAGGGAGAAGTAGCTAGCCATATTCTAGCTCAACTGACCAGTGTGACGTGGTGAAAGGTGGTTGGGAGGGGGAGCCAAGAATTTGTAACGATTTGTAGGGTCTTGTCTGAACTAAACACTGAACCCTTTGCACTTGTGGGGATCCAATAGAAGGGGATCAATTATTCACCTAGGACTCTAGTTTTTGAATACTCTATTTTTCTGAATCCACTAAAGAAAAAATGACCGGTCCCTCCACAGAGTTAGTTTCTCACTGGGGTTAACTGCTATGGTTACCAATAAACTTTCTTACGGACTCCAGGAACTGGACCTCCAGAATCTCTTTCAATCTTTGGAAGCTCACAAGCTCATAACCTAATCTATTCATCTTCAATGATCATTCACCTAAGATAAGAAAAGAGGAGAAACAATAAACAGAAGATATACAGGCATTGCCAATGCAAATTGCCTAGGGAGACTAGGATGTGAATAAAAGGAAGCATCTCCCACTGGCCTCTATTAGAGGCTTCGAATATTTCTTTTTTCTCCTCACTTTCTCCTTGCTTACTTACCAGGGAAGAGAGAGATTTTGTCCATTCAAGTTTTTTTATATTAATATTCAGTTTCAGATCAGTGTCCAATTAATTGTGTTGTTTTGTCAACACAAAGTGGAAGGACAAGAAACAGAAGATATTTGTCCATGTTTTTAATCAGGGAAAGGGTCATTTCATCACCCATTTCAGGAAGCAGTGTCACTAAGTTTCCATATGAGTTGAAAACAAGAAGAGAATATTATAGTGGGCCCTCATTGGTCAGTTTCCCCATTATACTTATAACTGCTCTGAGTTAAAGATTGTAAATATTATTATCCACATTTTATATATATGTAAGGAAATGAAGGCACATGGGGGTTAAAAGTAGTATTCTGTCATGATCACATGCCTAATTTTGTTCAGCCATTCCCCAATTAATGGGCATCCCCACAATTTCCAGTTGTTTGTCATCACAAAGAGGACTGCTATAACTATTTTAGGACATGTAGGTTCTTTTCCTTTTTCCCTAGTCATCTTTGGAAACAGACCTACTAGAGGTATTGTTGGGTCAAAGGCTATAGAAGGTTAAATGAATTGTCCATGATTACACAAATAGTAGGTGTCAGAGCCAGGATTTGAATCTAGGTCTTGTAGGTTTAAGTTTACTCTTCTTTCTACCATACCACACTGACTGTAAGGGCAAGCAAAGTGGGACTTTTTACTGTTTTTTTTTCTCTTGGAGTGCTTCTTAGCACTAAGGAAATCAAGTGACTTTGATTTCGTCTTGCCTTTGTTTGTAGGAAGACCCACACCCTTTGGCTAATTAGGTGATGAGAGGTATGAAGGCCTCAAGAGGTGTGAAGTCCTCGGGCCCTGAAAAGGGTATATATACCCAGAGGATAGCCACTGAACTCAGAATCGAGAATTGAGAATCAAGATCTCTCAGAACTGTAGGAGGAGAGGTTTTGCTTTGGGGGCTCACTCATTGGAAGAGTATTGGTGTGGAGACTCCTTAATGGAGCCTCTCTGGCTTTGAAAATGCAGATGTTGGTGCTTCTCTCTCTGGTAACTGTGTATGTATTTCTATGGTCAGACAGATAGAAGCCTGTCTGTTGATTTGTGTTTATTTGTTCTGTTTATATAATTTCTGCATGTAATTTCTGTTTGCGTTTTCCTTGAAGTTCAGGGTGCTGACTTTTTCCCCTGAACTAACTGAACAATATATATATGTTTCATTAAAGTAAGATTGTAAACGCCTTAAAGTTGCTTTCCTTAGAAAATCAGATTGAAGAATCTGTGCTACTAGCTCTCCTGTGTGCTCATGTTATTGGTCTTAGCCACAGCAGCTGCTAGCAATGTTGTTGTTGCACTGACTAAGCTTTCCAGGGTCCTGACCTTGGTTTAAGTCTAGGTAACATAGCTTTAGGCTTCACCCTGGATGGAGCTCTAGTAAAAAGTTGCTGACTTCATCCCCGTCAGCTGGAAAACTGAGGATTCAGACAGGCAGCCCTGCTTACTTAGCATTATTCTTCCCCACTAGGCTGAGTTTGAAATCCCCTTTCTGGGACAGAAAGACAGAGCTGACTTCCTGTTCTCTTCTTTTGGCTGAGTTTGGGATTTCCTTTTGTAGATCACTGACATAATCAGAGCCCTAGAGGTCTAGAGGTCTAGAGGTATGACTTTAGGATTTCCTCTCAGGAATTAGAGCCACAGCAATGTGTCTCTGTTCTTTGTCTTGGGATTATGGAGGCAGCACAGCAGCTGTGTTCTTCCCCCTTGGTCTGGCTTCAAAATCCTGGCCCACCCTTCTTCCACAGTTTCTGCTCTAGTCACTTGCCTGTGAGTAAAATTTGTGATCTTCAGCTGAAAAGATGACCTTATGTGGCTTCGCTTTATATTTTTTTGATCCCTGCCAGTCCAGCATTCTGCTTTAGATCTTTACTAGAATGAAGCAATATTATAGCTTATTGCTATTTCTCTAACTTTGCTAGTCAAAGGTCCAATGATATTTAGGAGGGAACTGAGGAAATCACATAATCTTGCCTTCTTTTATAGATGTTGTAACTGGAACCCAAAGAAGGACAGTAGATTACCACAGACATAGGATGTGGTAGAACCAGAATTCTAACCCAAGTTCTGAAAAGTTAGCACTCTTTCTTCAACACATGATTCCTCTCAATGGTTGCTAATGTCTGAGACTATCTTTGAACAATTGAGGATGGTCTTCAAATCTGTCCCCCTCTATGGTCCACTCTATATAGCATGATCTTGAGGGGAATTATATAGTCTCATGTGCTCTCAAATGTCACATATACACATATCATGGCCATGGTTTTACCTTCTCTAAGTTGGCCTGGTATTTCTACCATTACATATTATTATTAAGGTAGACAACAAAACATGAACAGATCTCAGATAACAAAGGTTACACTACACTTGTTATCTGGGAGTAAGATGAGCATATGAGTTTTATCTAGCCTTCTATTGCCACTAGTTATTCTATAAAATGAGCTAAAATATCACTTTTCAGGTCATGGAACTTTACCTTAAAGTGACAAGAGGATATAGGGAAGCCTTTGGACTAGACTTAAAGAAATAAAATTCACTTCAAAACCCAAACCAAAATGAAACTAGTAAATGATCAAAATGACTTTGCTACTGCTTATATAAGCACATAGCCCATTCCATGAGGTCTCTGGTGGTACCCACTACCAGGGTCCAGAAGTCAATACAGGTATTTGCATGGAGCCTTTTTTTTTGTTGTTGTTGGGGGAGGAGGAGAGAAAGAAGGGCAAGTAGGGTTAAGTGACTTGCCCAAGGTCACACAGCTAATGTGTCAAGTGTCTGAGGCCGGATTTGAACTCAGGTCCTCCTGACTCCAGGGCTCTTACCTCTTGAAGGGAAAAACATTGGAAATTGGGAGGAGGGGAAGGCTGGCTGTTTTGCCTTTGTTGGCTCTACCTTTTTTTTTTTTTTTGGCTGAGAGAGACAAAGAAGACATCATGAATCACAATCCACTGATTAAACTGGAATCCACAGTTGTTTGGCCCCAGTAGTTCTTCCTTGAGCCTGCTAGCCTTGACTTTTCTAGTATTTTTGAGGCATATCTGAGAATCTCAATTTATCCCACTGCATACATTGCCTGAGACTATTCTTGATTTACAAAGGATAAAAGATTTGAATGAAAACAGTGCACAGCTCTTTACATTTTCCAAAGAACTGTGGAACTGATAAGGGAACAACAGAGGGAACAGACAAAAGAGGTTGTACATGCCAAGTCAACAATGAATAAGTGAAAACTGCCACTGACTTTAAAAAAAAAAAATTTAAATTAGCTATAACAAAAGTTCTTATTGTATTGAGCATGTAGAGAGTTAAGTAATATGGAAAACAGAGTAGATATAATCTCTTCCCAGGGGACTGGATAATTTTAACAAGATTCACAACTGAAATTTTAATGTAGAAGAAACTTATTTAGACTTCTTTTATGATGTATAACTCTAGAAGCTTACATAAGAATAGGATGATGGGCCCCGTGACAGCATGCTCCAGTCTTACCAACTCATATTTAGCATTCTAGCTTGGAAAAAAAAAAAAGAGAATGCTTAACAAATCAAGCATATTTATCGCTAAATACTCCAATGTACAAAGCAAGGAATATAGGGAATAAGTATTTGGAAGGGAAAGTCATGTTCATTCAATCCAGTGAAGATTTTCTGCTGGCTCATAATGTTCTCACCTTTTAGAAAATATTTTAGAGGCTGTGATGTTCTCTGATGAGCTATTGTGAGACTAATACAGTTGTATATTTACAACATTTAAAAAAAAATCAGGCATCTGTTCCTTCTGGTAGTTCATTGAGCCTATTATTTATATCAAATAAATGCTATTTCACTGTGTGAGATCCAATAAAAGCTGATGCCAGTTTTGCTAAATTCCCCCTCTGCTGCATCTGTGCATGGGTCATTACCCACCTTCAGCACATTGTGTGTGCTGGACATTAGAGCCAGACCTGATCCATCTAAATCAATTTGCAAATTATATAGCTCTATTACTGATTATAATGGCCAGTCTTTTCATGACAGGGCTCAAGCATTTTGTTATTTGGGAAATAGATATTAGTCAAATTGCTCAAAGAAGTTATTCTTTTCCTTGCCGATCTTTGTTCTGGCTTTGTTTTGCACTTTTCTTTAATTTGAAAGTAAAATCTGACTTCACGCATCCATCTCGATCCGGTTATCTCTATCAATACCTACCGTTTGCTCTGTAAGAACAGACAAACAAGTTCAATGACCTTGAATTCTAGAGGATTTCAGACTGCTCAAGACGTTGGAACCCCATGATCATATTCAAGTCACTGCTCTGTCTCTAGGGTCTAGTTCAAAGGGAAACCACATGGTATTCTAGGCACTTAACTTAGACTAAATTATGAACTTTATGAAAATGTGTTATAGCAAGTGTCCAGTGCATTCAGATAGGTTAATGCAACTCTTTGGGAGAACCGAATGGAAGGGAACTCAAGTTTTAAACACTGTCCAATCCAATCTAAATATCCAATAAGCATTTATTAGATAACCGTGATGTGCCAGGCACTGTGCTAAGCACTAGGGATATAATTAATAACAAGAAGACAGCTCCTCCACTCAAGGAGCTTACAATTTAAAGGGGGAGACAGTACACAAAAGGAGGCTGGAAAGTGGGGCAAGGGAATGGGATACTACAAAATACCCAATGTAGAGGCATCTTATTCTGTGGAATTGAAACCAGAAAGGGGAGTAGATGCAAAGAGGAGCGGGTTGAAATTCTGCCCATTACAAAGGAAGGAATTAGGAGGAGTTTAGTACTCCAATCAGCTCCAGAAAAATAAAGGAGATGAGGCTGAGGGAGTTGGTTTCAATCAAGGCTTAATGTAGCAACAGGGTGATGAGGTTAGAGGGAATGAGTTTATCATAAGTGTAGTTTCTTGTTTTATGAGTTGAAATCTGGAAGGGCAGGAGATGAAAAGTGGAAGAGTGTATATAAGAAGAATATTATAGGGCAAGGGCAATGGAGAAAAAGAAGTTGATTTAGAAATAATTATATTAAAAGAAGCTCTAAGCTCCAAAAGAATGAGGTTATGTCTGAAAAATTAATGAGTTAATTCAATAGGGAAAGAATAGTTAAACCAACTATTTTATTTTGCTTGGGCTACCTTTTCTTTCTCCTCCCCCAACAAAGTTCTTTAATTTTTTTAGCTCTGTTGGCATCATGCAAAGACAAACTAATGTATTCAACTCAATCTTGCAATAATTTGCAATGTTGTCTCCTAGAGTACAGGATTGCCTTGCATATTATCATGCTAGAGCCTACCGTGATATAGAATTTAATATTTAATGATGGCAGCAAGACTAACAACTCTTCGGCTGATAACCGAAGAAGAATTCAATTCAGTAAGTGTTCAAGTGCCTGCTGTGTGCAATGCACTGTGCTAGGTCCTGGGAATACAAAGATTTAGAAGTGACACGGCTCCTTCTTTCATTGACCTTCCACCCTACTGCAGAAATATGACATGCACAAATAATGCTAATGTGAGTTAGATTGTGATGAGCACATAAGAGAGTTCAAAGAGTAAGGCACTAGAGATTAAATAGAAAGGAAGGGAGAGAAAGATTCTGGCTAGGCTGGGGAGGTTAGGGAAGGCTTTATAGTAAAGGTGGCAACTAACACAATCTATAAAGGAAGGATAGGAGGCCAACCTCTGGACACCTCCAAAACCTGGTGTAGTGGGGGAAAAATATTGAATTTGGATCCAGAAGACATAAGCTCCAATCCCAATTTTTCTGGCTATTATTGCTATGACCTTGGGTTTACCACTCAAGCTCTCTGGACCTCAGTTTTATCTGTAAAATAAGGTTGAACTAAATGGCCTTGAAGGTCCCACTCTAGCTTTAATGTCAATAATCTTCTGCATGGAAAGTATGGGGCAGGCACAGCAGAAAATATGAATGAAGTGGGGGAAAAGGTCCAGCATGATGGAAGAAAGAACAGTAGCCAAAACTGGTTGAGGAAGATTGTAAAGGAAGTTTTCAGAGGTAGGTTGGAGCCAGATCTTTGACACTTTGAGTCAGATTATTTGCAGCCAGTCTGTTTCTTAACCCACAAAACCATGTTTTCAAGATCGCCTTCTATGATGCAGAGACATACACATGTTAAGTGCCCACAGTGCCCACAGTGTGAAAAACCCCAAAGCAGTGACATTCAGTTAAATTGTATAACACAATTTTCTTGTCTATCATACAGTGACTATATCACAGCAAATAAGTTTTAGTGTGTATAGACATTTTGTAATTATTGGTGTTCTGTATCAAAAATAGGAATCAGTATAAGGACTAGGCTTTGCCCACCAAATGAAAGTTGCTTTCCTTTGTAAAGTTATGATTTTTTTCATTGCATTTGTTGGCATTCCAACTCTCTCTTTTGTGTTCTGATCACAGAAATGAAATTACAAATATCAAATGAAAGTTTCACATCATCTGTTAGTAGGAAAATAGGTATCCCTAGGGATTTATGAGATACTGTATGTGAATTCTGACCCTTCTAAATGAATTACTGTAAATGCATTTGGGAACTGAAACGGGGAGAGAAGGCAGATTGAAGAATTAGCTCTGGCTCCTAAGTGTTGTTATAAACTGAACAGCAGCTGATATAACCAATTGCTGTATCCATATATTTATTTATAATATATAACTGTTGGGTAGGCCCAGGTATGATATTTCTGCTCAAAATAATAATAAATAATTTCACCTGGAACTCTTACAATGCATATAAATAAGTCAATATATAAATTTGAATCATTTAGTTTTCTTATTTATATTTTAGCAATAAAGGAGTACTTATAATTTTTTTAAAAAAACAATATAGCATTTTTTTCTCAGAGCTTGATAGTAAATATTGTGAAGGGTGAAATACTCCATAATTAAAGTGACCATGGTTCTTATCCACTAGTGTGGGATGTACAATCAAGAAAATTAGGATATGAGGGGCTAATTTGAGCATTCACAGAATGTTAAATATTATGTTTTTATTTTATGGGCAAAGTGCTGAGGGGTATAGCTAAGACAAGGTCTCTGTACTCAAAGGTTTTGTAATCTAGAAGTGAACAAAAGACATGTAAATAAATGATTATAACAAAAGGAAAAATATCAATAGATTCCGAAAGTCAGAAACCTAGCTAGAAGGTTGAAAAATTAATGGAGAACTGTAGGCATTGATTGTAGAGAGCTTTCTCAATGAGTTCAGTCATTAAAATGGGGAGGAGAAATAGAATGATAGCTAGTGGGGATAAACAGATCAAGTGATGATTTTTAAGGATGGAGAGACACAAGCATGTCTGTAGGCAAAAGGAAAGCAGTTGGTAGATGGGAACAGACTGAAGATTAGTGAGAAGTGTGGATGATAGAAGGTGCAATTTGCTGGAAGCTGGAATAATGGGACCCCATGTGCATGTAAAAGAGTTTACCTTGACAAAGACTATCACATCTTCATGTGAGATTGGTAAAGAGGAAATAGTGAAAGAATGCACCTGAGTAATGTGAGACAAAGATGGGAGATGCAAAAGCTCTTGGGGAGAATAGCTTCATTGTTTTTCTTGACATATAAGGCAAGTTTCTCAGCTGAAAGGGTTGGGGAATGAGATAGTCTGGAGTTTTGAGAAGGAGGGAAAAGAGCCATTGTGGTGAATAAGATAATGAATCATTTAGTCAGATATAAAAGCATTACCTTGTTGCAGTGAGGGCCCAGTTAAGATTTCATAACATAAATTTGCAGTAGACCTTGTCATTATGATTTTGAGATTTTCTTCAGGGCTATTCAGCAAAACATAAATGGGAGCAATGGCAAAGAATGGTGAAAGTAAGCAAAGACTGGATTGGAAATGATAGAAAAAGGCAAAGGGCAAGGAACTCAACTATAGAGGATTGTGGAGAGTTGAACTAGTTTATCAAGGGCCAAGTTGGAGAAGGAAGGAGAATGTAGCCAGTGTAGGGATAATGGCCTGAGGAAAAACCTGCAGGGAAGAAAGAATGGAAGAAATGGTAAGAAAAGAACAAAGAACAGACTTAGACGTCATAAGGCAGAAGGAAAGATAAAATGATAAAAAGTTGTGATCAAATGAAGAAATAGAGAGTTCACCAACATGGAAGTAGAATACTTGTGAGTAGACACAAGATCAAGGGGGTGATAATCTCTGTGTGAAACTAAGCTAGAGTAGATGACTGGGTCATGGGAAATAAATAAATTGAGGAACTATGAAGTTAGGATGTTTTAAGGAATGCTAATATGTATGTTGATGTCTGTTGTAATAAGGTCAGACTTTAGGTAGAGAGAAAGACCATGAGCCAGCACTGAACTCATTAAAGAAGGAAAGGAGTATTCTGGAGGTCCGTAGAATCTTGACTGAGTGATAGATATGTATCGAAAGAACCTCAAAAGGTGAGAGGTTGCTGGTTGATAGTGATAGAGGAATATTTTGGATTTGACAATGAGGAGCAAGGATTATTCTGACTCTCCCATTATGTCCAGTATATCCTTCTACTGATGTAAATTGATAACTCATCTGTAGCTTATAGTTTCAGAGACTATATGGAACAATGAGAGATTAAATGACTTCTCCTTTCAGGATCACACAGCTACATGCATGAGGGAAAAGACTATAACCTACATCTTTCTGACTCTTAAGACCGTTCTCTCTTCACAAAGTCAAACTACCACCCTCAGTATATGATAAAATGTGATCCATTCATATATCTTCACTCTTTTCTTTATCTATATCATTCAGGTTCTATGCACTATAAAGTACACATTATAGTCAACAATTTGGTGAAAGATAACAACCATGAGTTAATTTATCTGGAATAAATATTGTAATTTACAAACCAAAAATTCACAGTTGAATGTGAGGGTAGTTGGTGTTTTAAAGTTTATGCAAAAGTGATTCCTTAGGCTATACAAAGTATTCTCAAAAAGTTAGAAAGAAATCATTGTGCCAAACTCCTTTTTATGAGATAGACTAACTTTGAGTTACAAATTTTCTTCCCATCTCTACCCTCCCCCACCCCAAGATGGCATGTATTCTGATTTGCCCCTTTTCCCAATGTGTCCTCCCTTCTATCACCCCACTCTCCCTACCCCTTATCCCTCTTCCCCTTACTTTCTTGTAGGGAAAGATAGATTTCTATACCCCATTGCCCATATATTGTATTTCCCAGTTGCATGCAAAAACAGTTTTTAACATTTGTTTTTAGAACTTTTTGAGTTCTAAATTCTCTCTTTTCTACTGTCCCCAGCCCCCCCCCTTGAGATGGTGAGCAATTCAATATAGGTTATACAAATATCATTATGCAAAACACTTCCATAATAGTCATGTTGTGAAAGACTAACTGTATTTCCCTCCATCCTATCTCATCCCCCATTTATTCAATTTTCTCCTTTGACCTCGTCCCTTTTCAAAAGTGTTTCGTTCTGACTACACCCTCCCCTAATCTGTCCTCCCTTCTATCATCCTACCTTGTGCGCTTCCCCCCTACTTTCCTATAGGGTAAGATACCCAATTAAGTGTGTATGTTATTTCCTCCTTAAGCCAAATCTGGTGAGAGTAAGGTTCACTCATTCCCTTTCACCTCACCCCTCTTCCCTTCCATTGTAACAGCTTTTTCTTGCCTCTTTTGTGTGAGATAATTTACCCCATTCTCTCTCCTTTTCTCCTTCTCCTAATATATTCCTCTCTCCTTACATTTATTTTTTAGATATCATCACTTCATATTTAAATCACCCTGTGCCCTCTGCCTGAGAAAGATCTCATGAGTTACAAATATCATCTTTCCATGGAGGAATGTAAACAGTTCAACTTTATTAAGTCCCTTATGATGTCTCTTTCCTATTTACCTTTTCATGCTTCTCTTGGTTCTTGTGTTTGGAAGTCAAATTTTCACCTCAGCTCTGGTCTTTTCATCAAAAATGCTTAGAAACCCTCTATTTCATTGAAAATCTATTTTTCCCCTGAAGTATTAAGCTCATTTTTTTCTCATAGGTGATTCATGGTTTTAATCTTAGTTCCTTTGAACTCTGGAATGTCAAATTCCAACCCCTTCTATCTTTTAAGGTAGAAGCTGTTGGATCTTGGGTTATCCTGATTGTGTTTCCACAATACTGGAATTGTTTCTTTCTAGCTGCTTGCAATATTTTCTCCTTTACCTGGGAACTCTGAAATTTGGTTACAATATTCCTAGGAATTTTCCTTTTGGGATCTTTTTCAGGAGGTGATCAGTGGACTCAGTCAATTTCTATTTTACTCTCTTGTTCTAGAATATCAGGGCAGCTTTCCTTGATAATTTCTTGATAATTGATGTCTAGGTTCTTTTTTTATCATGGCTTTCAGGTAGTCCAATAATTTTTAACTTATCTCTCCTCAATTTATATTCTAGGTCAGTGGTTTTTCCAATGAGATATTTCACATTGTCTGCTGTTTTTTTCATTCTTTTGGTCCTGTTTTATAATTTCTTGATTTCTCATGGTCGTTAGCTTCCATTTGCTCCATTCTAATTTTTAAGGAATATCTTCAGTGAGCTTTTGGACCTCCTTTTCCTTTTGGTCAATTCTGCTTTTTAAGGCATTCTTTACCTCATTGGCTTTTTGGACCTCTTTTGCCATTTGGGTTAGTCTATTTTAAGGTGTTATTATCTTCTGCATTTTGGGGTCTCCTTTAGCAAGCTGTTGACTTATTTTTCATGATTTTCTTGCATCCCTTTCATTTCTTTTCCCAATTTTTCCTCTACTTTTCTTACTTGATTTTCCAAATCCTTTTTCAGCTCTACCACGGCTTGTGAACAATTCATATTTTTCTTGGAGGCTTTTAATGTAGGATCTTTGACTTTGTTGCCTTCTTCTTGCTGTATGTTTTGATCTTCATTGTCATCAAAGTAAGATTCTATAGTCTGAGTTTTTTATGCTATTTGCTCATTTTCCCAGCCAATTACTTGGCATTTGAGCTCTTTATCAAGGTATAACTCTGCTTCGAGAATAGACAGTGCTCTATCCCTAGCTTCAAGGGTTTTGTGCTGGTGTTTTCCAAGCTACTTGTAGACACCTGTAAATTTTCAGTTCTTCTGAGGCATGGTCCAATGAGAGGTGTTTATTTCCCTCCTGGTCTGTTCTCTGGTCTGTGAGTGACCTCAAGCACTCTTTTCTGCCTTGAAACTGCTAGGAGGACTTCTTCACAGCCATCACAAGTTCTGCCATACCAGTGCTCTTCCTCACCCTAGGACCACCAACCAGGACTGTGACCCAGATCCAAGAAGGGCAAAGCAAGAGAATCCTGTCTCAGCACCAGCAAAGAGATCCCTGAATTCCTGCTTTGATCAACCACTTGGTCCTCCCACTGTCTGTGAGCCTGGAACTCTGGAAGCAGCCACTACTGCTGCACCTGCTGCTGCAGCCACCTTCACTGCTGCAGCCACCTCTGCTGCCCCACCATCTTCTCTCACCCAGGTTCAACAGAGTTTTCCCAGTGACCTGCTAAGTTTTCTTTGGTGTTTGTGGGCCGAGAAGTCTGGAAACCATTGCAGTGCAGTGATTCAGTGCTCTGAGGCCTGGTCTGTGCAGGCACGGCCCACGCTGGGCTGTGCTTCACTCCCAGGACTGTGGGGTAGGCCCTTCCCAATGAACATCCAGGCCATCTTGGGCTGTAGACTTGTTTCACTCTGTCATTTCATGGGTTCTGCAGCTCTAGAATTTGTTAAGAGTCATTTTTCACAGGTGTTTGGAGGAATTTGGGGGAGAGCTCAAGCAAGTTCTTACTTTTACTCTTACTTCTTAGCTCCACTCCCCTAAATAAAATTCTAACAAGATGCTACAGCACATAAAAACTTCATTATTATTGAACTGGATTTCTACCCAGGAATGCAAAAATGGTTTGATATTAGAAAAATAATTAACATATATTGTCATATTTTTTTAAAAAAATTGAAACAACATGATGTAGTATTAATGTGATCAAAGATCTTTCCCACCCATTCAATAGGCCTCAGGTGGGGCTAGGTGGGAAAGTTTGATTATATCTTTGTTTGTAAGTAGGCATAAAACCTCTACTTACCAGGTACTAAGCCCATTTGGGTGTGAAGCCCTGAGGGCCCTAAGGAGAGTTGCTAAGGTCAGTGCCAATGATATGTGCCCTTAGTTCTAGTCTGTTATAAATTCAGTCAATCAGAGACCTGAGTTCTAGGCAATCAGACGCCAGCTAGGACTGTATATAAGGGGAGCCTAGAGTGTGAGAGAACCAGAATTGAAGAGGGACAGAACTGAAGAGAAGCAGAACTGAAGGGAAGCAGAACTGAGAAGTAGACATCAAGAAGGCTTGAGGCAGCAGATATCAAGAGGGCACTGAAGGACAGACATTGAGAGGGACATCATTGAGAGAGCTGCAGAAGAGAGTACTGAGCAGAAAATTAGGATCCGTGAGTGATTATTTACATGAAGGCCCTAACGGGGGGATGGTTGCAACATGACATGATTCCTTGCTATAATACTATGTTACAATTTCCTTGTTGCTACATTGAGGTGGGCTTACTGCTTTTGGAATATAATTACTGCTATATTGAATTAGAATTACTGGTCCTGGGGTTGGATTCCCCGGTGCCTAAACAAATGTTATACTTCCTTGGCCTTCTACTTACAGAGTTTTTTCATACTTTGCAATTCTGAACCATTCAGGCATGTTCATGGTCATCCTCGAGGTCATGAATCTTGCCTTACTGATACACATGATTACATTAACTGAAGTATGGGAAAAATAACTTTGGCAAAATACAATATCAATTTACGCTAAATTCCTCAAAAATATAGGAATAGAAAGGCCATTTTAATATGATTAAAACTGAAATATTTAAACCAAAACTTTTAATTGAGTGGAATTGGGAAACAATAGAAGTTTTTTTTTTTTAATGAATATGTTAGTAAAGCAAGCATTATGTGGTTCTCTCCACTATTATTTGACTTAGCTCTCCCCACAATTAATGGACATAGTTCTGTATATTCAGTATGATATCAATAAAACAAGAGAAAGAAAGTAAAGACGTGAACATTAGCAAAGTGGAGAGAAGATTACACCTATTTGCAGATGACATATTTACTTAGAAAACTCCAGAAAATCAAAACAGAAAATAATTGAGAAAACATCTTTCATAAGGCAGCACAAAATAAATACATAAAAAATATCAATATTATATGGCAATAACAAAATTAAGGAGGAAGTAATAAAAAGGCAAAGTTCATTCAAAAGAACTACAAAATGCATAAAAATACCTGAGAATCACTGAAATGACATACTCAAGGGTTTGAGAAATATAGTTAAATATTCTTTATTTTTAAAAACATGTGTAAATAAACATTTTATAACATATGCCACAAAAAGATCAAAAAGATATACAGATGAAATATTAAAGGTCATAACAATAAAAAAATTAGAAGAGAACCAGATCAGGTACCCCTTATAGCTACTGACAATGAGAGTTCTTAACCAAATGAGAGAGATGATCATGAAAAATAAAATATATAATTTCAGTTACATGAAATTTAAAATTGCATCAACAAAAATCAATGCAATTGGTATAAGATGGGAAAGTGTTAAATGAAAAATAGTCTGCTTCATATATCTCTGATAAAAGTCTGTTATTCAAGACCTGTAGGAGCCTAATAAAAAATAAACTCTTCCCAAAAGATAGTAATAAATGTTTAAAAAAATTGCAAACTACTAATTATTAGGCAAAAGATTGTTCTTACTCAGCAATAAGAAAAATGCACATCAAAACAACATTAACATCTACCTTAACATCTACCAAATTAACAAAATTAACAAAAGAATAGAAAAGTCAATATTATAGGGTTTGTAGAAAGATATCCACAGGTTTGTTTGATTGAGATACTGGTCCAATCATTTGGAAAGCAGACTGGAATTATGCTAAAAGGCCATCTAATACGTCTGTTACCTGCCACCCCATGAATTAAATATGATAAAAAAAAAGTACATAACTCTTTGCTGGGCACATATTCTTATGATATCTAACAGGAAGTTCCTATATACAACAAAATATTCCTGGCAGCACCTTTTGTGGTAGCAAAGAGCTAGAAACAAAGAAAATGCCTTCAACTAGTCAGTGACTAACCAAATCATGGTATGCAAATATAATGGAACATTACTATACTCTAAGAAATTATGAATATGAATAGTTCAGAGAAGCATGAGAAGACTTTCATGAATTGATGCAGCATGAAGGGAGCTGAAGTAAGAAAATGATATACACAATTACTATGACAATGGAAATGGAAAAAAAAATCAAGCTATACATTTTATAATTTTTTTATAATTTTCTATTGTGTAATTTTAATAACTAAGCTTTTCCCCTCCAAATATGAGGACCTTCATTGCAGACATGGAGGACTGGACTATGAGCATGAAATGCTGCATATATTTTTCAGAAGGTAGGATTTTAGCTGATACTTGAAGGAAGTTAAGGAATTGCTAGCATATACTAGGAATTCAATATATGTTTAATTGATTTTTGTTTGTTCTGAGACTCCTCTTTTCAGCAAATTTCTTTTGCTTCCTTATTTAAATAGTAATTGTTGCCACTGGTTATCTTAGATAATTTTCTGCATTTGAATTAGGAAGAATTTCTTTGCTGTTGTTGTTTGTTATTTGTTTCAATGCATGTGAGGAAAAGATTATATAGCTTTTTCCTCCTATATGTGCCAGATATTTCATTACATTCATTTTGAAAAACTGAAGGGTTTCTTTCTCCAAATACTTAATTAAGCAATTAGACTCGACAGCTTCAGGGAGTCTAATTAATCTTGCATTTTCCCCTCTCATGTGGTTTTCAAGGATCTCTAATTCCTTGTGGGTAACTCATTGAATATTTGGTAAGTCACAAGGAAAGATAAGTGATCAGTTTCAACCTTAGTAACTGATCTCATGCAGCTAGTACCTAGGACAGCTATGTTGCTAAATGAGTGATTCAAAGCTGTTACGACAACATATATAGTTTTTGCTCATCTTCATGGTGTCTGGTAGAAACCAATTTAACAGCAATAACAAAATTATTAGTAATCTCCTATGGGCAAGGCACTGTACTAGGTGCTAGGGATACAAAGAAGAAAAAGAAAAAGAAAAAAAATGTCCTGATCTCAGGATCATTACCTTCAATGGGAGGGTAAGGAGAGACACAACATTCTCAAAGAGAAGCAAATGCAAAGTGTATATAAAATATATAAAGTAATTTCAGGATGAAGAGCACACTAAACAACTGGGGAATTTTACCTGTTCTGTTCTTTAAAGGGAGCTGGATATTCTGAGAAACAAAGATGAGGAAAAGGTACATTCTGGGCATGGTAAACCACCTTGCAAAGGCACTGAGGCTAGAGAATGAATGGCATGGATGGAGCATACCTAGCACGTGAGGAAGAGGAGGAGGAGGAGAAAAAGGAGAGATGAAAGAAAGAAAGAAAGAAAGAAAGAAAGAAAGAAAGAAAGAAAGAAAGAAAGAAGAGAAAGAAAGAAAGAAAGAAAGAAAGAAAGAAAGAAAGAAAGAAAGAAAGAAAGAAAGAAAGAAAGAAAGAAAGAGAAAGGAAGGGAGGGAGGAAGGGAGGGAGAGGGAGAGGGAGAGTCAAGTAAATGAGCTCTTACATTTCAATGGAGAAAGACAACACATAAAGAGTACCTTGGAAAGGAGAATGCAGTATGGTGGAATGGGCTAGGAAACGGTGAGGAGGCCTGAGAAAATAAATATAAAGAGGACTCGTCAGACAAAGGAGTTAGGAGGCAGAATCTAGGTGGGGTGGAGGTGGAGGTGATGGTTAGAGAAGCACCATAGGCTATAACAGGTCAGGAAATAGCAGGGACCCTGGGCCCTAATGAAATTAGACAAAAAATGCCTTGTCAGAACTGAGAGATCAAGGGGCAGAGATCAAGTTGCAAGTGGGCAAGAGGTAGAAATGATGGTCCAAGTAGAGGTAGCATGCTGGAGCAAGCTGAGAAATGACTTCCGTAGGCACATCATAGGCTATTAACAAATGTTGATTGATTGATTGAAGTGAATCACTATTCTTTGTAACAAGATGCTTCATTAAAGAACGGTTCAAACAATAATAACAGTAATAATAATAAATAATAATAATTTATGGAACTTTTATTCTCAAATGAATTTGGTGATTTCCTTAAAGGGAAACATTTCCCTAGAAAGTACTTTGTGCCTATGCAATGCCAAGAATAATTAGTTGGAAGGTAAGATTCAATTATCTGTTATCTTTCCATGAAACAGGATTTGTGCAGTTATTTTTCCTCTTATTGTTTGTTTTTTTATTCCATGAAATTGGCGAAAGTATCTAATTGCTTTAGTGTTGTGTTAGCAAACTACAGGTGTCTAGCTCTTCCAAGTATCTCTTTTTTTTTGGCTGTGTTTTTTTTTTTATTATTTAATATATTTAGTTTTCAGCATTGATTTTCACAAGAGTTTGAATTACAAATTTTCTCCCCATTTCTACCCTCCCCCCACTCCAAGATGGCATATATTCTGGTTGCCCTGTTCCCCAGTCAGCCCTCCCTTCTGTCACCCCACTCCCCTGCCATCCCCTTTTCCCTTCCTTTCTTGTAGGGCAAGATAAATTTCTATGCCCCATTGCCTGTGTATCTTATTTTCTAGTTGCATGCAAAAACTTTTTTTTTTAGTTTTTGAACTTCTGTTTTTAAAACTTTGAATTCTAAATTCTCTCCCCTCTTCCCTTGCCACCTACCCTCCCTCCCTAAGAAGTCAAGCAATTCAACATGGGCCACATGTGTATCATTATGTATAACCCTTCCAAAATACTCATGTTGTGAAAGACTAACTATATTTTGCTTCTTCCTAACCTATCCCCCTTTATTGAATTTTCTCCCTTGA
>CM053623.1:99273193-99288522 GCA_028646595.1 Phalanger gymnotis
GTATGTTTTGGTCTTCTTTGTCACCAAAGAAAGATTCCAGAGTCTGAGACTGGATCTGGGTGTGTTTTTCTTTGCCTGGCCATGTTCCCAGCCAATTTACTTGACCCTTGAGTTTTTCAGTGGGGTATGACTGCTTATAGAGTACAGAGTTCTATGTTCCAAGCTTGGGGGGATATGCCAGTTCTGCCACAGCAGCACTCCTACTTCCCCAAGAACCCCCAACCTGGAGTAGACTTAGATCTTCAGCAGGCTCTGCACTCCTGCTCTGATCTGCCACTTAATTCCTCCCACCAGGTGGGCCTGGGGCCAGAAGCAACTGCAGCTGTAGTTTTGTAGCTGCCCCACCTCTGCTGCCCCAGGCGCAGTGGCTGAACCACAAACTTCCTGTCCCCAGCAGCTTTTCCCATTAACCTTCTCTGTTGTCTTTGGTGTTTGTGGGTTGAGAAGTCTGGTAACTGCCCCAGCTCACTGATTCAGGGCACTAGGGCCCGCTCCACCCGGCTCCTGGTCTGGCTGGTCCGTGCTGCCCATGCTGGGCTCCACTCCACTCAGCTCTGCTCTGCTCCACTCCCAGCTCCATGCAGGATAGACCTTACCCAGATACCATTCAGGCTGTCCTGGGCTAGATCCCTGCTTCCCTCTGCTATTTCTTGTGTTCTGCAGTTCTAGAACTGGTTCAGAGCCATTTTATAGGTTTTTGGAGGGACTTAGTGGGGAGCTTATGCTAGTTCCTGCTTTCCAGCCACCATCTTGGCTCCGCCCCAAGTATCTCTTTCTAAAGCGAATTTATTTGTTCCAATCTATCCCTCAACCATCTATCAATGCATTTTTCCCAAAGCACAGGTCTGATCATGTCAATCCCCTGCTCAATAGGTTTAAGTGGCTCACTATGACCTCCAGGATCAAATAGAAAGTCCTCTGTCTATCATTTTAAAGTTCCTCAAAATATAATCCTGATCTACCTTTCTAGGCTTATTATACATTACTTTCCTTCATGTGCTCTACTGACCAACTCCATCATCCTTCCTCTTGTTCTTTATATTCAGTCCTCCATTCTCTGTCTCTGAACCCTTTGCATTGGCCCCCATGCCTGAAATATCCTCCCTCGCACCCTACTAGAATCTCTAGTTTCCTGTAAAATTCATCCCAGGTATCACATGCCACGTAGAACCTTTTCTGACTCCCCAGACTGTTGGTTCTCCCCCACCCCCTTTGAATTCTTTTGTATTTTCAATACACTTTGTACTTAACTCTAAATGGACATAGCATCTTCACAGATAGAAACTGAATAGCTCTTTCAGGGCAAGGGCCACTTACTTTTGTCTTTGTGTCCATAGAGTTTAGCACAGTACCTGAACAATAAAAGGCACTTAATAATGCTTATTGATTGATTTGCTACAGGAATGTGGTAAGTATTGGCCTTAAACACTCAGTCATTGACTATGAATGACTTTGGCAGATCCCCTGTTCAAAGAGCTTGTTGGCTAGCACAACATGGCTAAGAAAGGTAGGATCACTAATTGCAATGTAATGTTTTCTGAGGCTATGAGAATACATTGCCACTCCCCATCGCACACACACACACACACACACACACACACGCACACACACACACTCACACACACTCACACACACACACACACCCCACCCCCCATTTCCCTGGCCTTATAAATGATGAGTAAATGGGCCCCAGAAATGATTTTCAATGTCATCAGTTCAAGGCTCTTGTATTTCTTGGACCAAGGACCTAACTAAGCTTGAGAATTGCTAGTGCACTGGCCACTAGATGATAATATTTTTTAACTCTAGAAAGTTGTGAAAATCATTATCTAAGATATGTAAATGGTTGTGATCTGGATCAACGAAATTTCAGACCCTTAACGTATCGGGATATGTATGATGCTTTTAGGGATATAGCAGTATCTTTCAGTAACTGGAATCCCTTAATTCTTATTCCCTGACCTAAAATGGCTTTCTAAACCTCAGAGAACCCTAGTGATTATTTTCTGAAGGAACTCATTTTTCATTTTATGCTACATAACATTTTTGGAATCCTATTACCCTTGCCTTTCTCATTGGTCACAGTCATCTGACACTGACGCTGTGGTAAAGCTTCCTAATTGCATTATTTGGGCTATTAAAATGAAGCAAGCAGGGATAACTGGTGGCAAGTCCATAGGAGAAATGGCAAAAATCATATGCAACTAATTCTTTGCTATTTTGAAGCAACCATAAAAGATAATGGATGTGTCACTAGACAATTAGACCGACAGTGCAAAGAAAAGAAAATGTAATATGGAAAAAATTCCAAAGGAAGCAATCGTTAAGAAAACTTCCCTCAGAATTGCCTCCTGGTTCAATATTTTTACTTGCATCCAAGAGAATTCTCTACAATCTTGCAAAGACTAAATATTTGAGTTTGAAAGTTAAAAATTACTTTGGATTTTCTTTTTAATTATTTGAACAACCTCTTGGAGTGATGTTGTTTCATTGGAATGTGGA
Source organism: Phalanger gymnotis (assembly GCA_028646595.1). NCBI lineage: Eukaryota > Metazoa > Chordata > Mammalia > Diprotodontia > Phalangeridae > Phalanger > Phalanger gymnotis. The sequence continues at coordinate 99,275,696 of CM053623.1, forward strand.
GGTGGAATTTCCAGGGCACAGATTCCTAAAATATTTAGGAGATTTTGCTCTGAACCACTATATTGAGTCTCCTGGTGAATCAGCTGACCTGATATCAATTTTGCAGAATTTTTCATTCTGTTCATATGTTAAAAAGACAGAGATTCCTTGTTTTCACTCCTAAAACTGGAGTATATATATTGATTACTTGTATGAAGGAAACTCCTTCATTTTCTCATCTCTTTCTCCTAAATGCTTAGAGACTTCAGTCATCACCACTTTTAAATTTGCAGAGAAGGAAAAGATTGATCTCATTAAAAAACATCATTTCCAGCATCATTTCTAGGACAAAATCTGTAGAACAATTTCTATTCTCACTGTCTGCTGTTGCAGCACTTTGTAGCTTATCCTACATATATCTGTGACTCCCACACTCTTAATGAGGCTGAATTTAACCTTTGAAAAATTCAGTTTCACACATTACTAGGTATGAAAATACTATACAATAAATGAACTGCACTGCTAGCTTATGTTTCTTGAATGGACATGAGTGATTGATGATGAAATGGACTAACAATTTTGAAAGTAAGTGTGCATAATGGGGAGACAGAGTTTGAGACTATGTTTCTCACTAAGGTGTAACTGCCTGGGGGTAATATAGAAATTGCTTTTTTCTTGCTGGTGTAGATTTTGAATCAATCTCTTTCAGTTAATCAGAAGGAGAGAGTTTGGCAGGCCTACTTTATACAGTCCTGTATAATTCTTATTAATTCCCTTCAAAGAGTGTACAATCCATTTCTTAAATAACTTGCTTTCACAGCACACACAAATGGATGAGCAAAGATTTTGGTTTTCTGCAGTCTTTCAGCCAGTTATCCTTTTCAGGATTTCACATAATTCAGAAAATCTACCCTCTCTTTAGTAGATTTAAGCCATTAGCCATGTTAGATGAAGTGAATATAAAAGAGAAAGGCTATGATAATCCTAGATAATACTAGAATTCTTTCTAAACTTAGAGCAAACTAAAATTCTCACAGTGTATAATTATTCAAAATAAGATTTTTCTTCACAGTGTAACTACCTAAATATTCTTTCATTCCTTCCTCTGCCAGGTAGGTATTCAATGTTTTGGAAGAGATTCCCTGATACCACATATCAGGTATATTATGTTTCAGGCAGTCATTTTTTTTTAGCTGGTCAGTTTACATTGACTGAAAATGCCCTGTATGGCTCAAGATGAAGCAATGAGATATATTAGAAAGACCACTGGATTTGGAGTCAGAAAAGCAGGGATTAAATATCAGCTCTGTTACTTACTTCCTGCGTGACCTTGGGTAAGTCACTTCACATTCTGGGGTTCAATTTCCTTATCTTGAAAAGGAGGCAGTTTAATAGGTTATCTTTAGACTACCTTCTAGCTTTAAAAATATAATGAGTTGGGTTTGGGAGAAATTCCTTGAGAAGAGTCTTTTACAATGATTTAATAGTGCTGTTATTATATTGAGTGATTATCTTTTAAGACAAAGAAACTCTGTAATGACTACTATGTCTAAATGATTCCAAAGCCATTAGTCACCAGTGGAAAACAAATCATTCAGTTCATTTCTGGGAAATTGAATAGATGGAACAATTAATTCTCTGAATTTTTTCATTTCTCAGTTTGGTTCTTACACTATTGTTAGACATAGTTGATTTCCAGATTGTTGTATATACCCAATTTTCTTTTCAACAAAATAGATCATGTGAAATATGTTTCTTTGTACTCTATTCCAAACTAAATGTGCTAATGATATGTCTTATTATAACCTTTTAATTTATTCCAATACCTTGAATTTATATTTTCTGTCATATTATTTAACTATGACTAAACTTCACCAATTTTCCCTAATCTTCAGATCAGTATGATTTTTTGTTACTTTCACATATAAATGGTTCCCCTTTACACACCTACTCTGATATTTCATGTGAGCCTGAAATTGACCACATGGTCAAAAACTGACCATGTGCTAGAGAGAAGAGAAATTATAAACATTAAAAAGCAAAAATTCTGAAGTAATCATTTATAGACCATAATACAATAAAAATATTAACTAATACAAGGAACACAAGGAAAAAATATGGGACTAATTGTACATTTTATAATGACATCCTGAAAAATTAGTGGGTCATATAATAGGGCATAAAAATAATAACAATGTGAAAGAGAACTATAATGAGGAGATAATATAGCAAAATTTTTAGGATGCAGCTAAAGTAGACCTTAAAGGAAAAGCAGTATTCCTCTAAGAACATGCATTAACAAAATAGAAAAAGATGAAGTTAGAAAATCAACAAATAAAGACAAAAGAAGCACAATAGAAGAAGTCATGAAAATTAGAAGAGAAACAGATAAATTGGAAAACAAAAGACTAGAATAGACAAAGCAAAAAGCTGTTTCTTGAAAAGCCTAACAAAATCAATACCTTTAACTAAATCGATCAAAAATAAGAGGGAAGAAAATCAAATCCCCATTTAAAAAAAATGAATAAGGTAAAATAAGAAGGTAAGTAATAATAGAAAAGCCAGAACCTAATATACACAACTATATGCCACCCACACAAAAAAGGAGAACCATGGCATGGAAGTCATCCTGGGTTCTTGACAGTTATACTTGCAGTTAGCAAGTTCTGATTGATCCTATGAAACTCTAAAGACTGAGTATGAGCCCTGGTAGAGACTGTTTTGTAACCCAAACACCAGCTTACCTAAGATCAGGGAGACTCCTCACCAGAAATTTAGATGGTAATATTTTGAGGTCAGGGCAGTTTTTAGAAATGGCCTACTACAGTAAAAAAGGGGTAAGATTTGTGTCAGTAAGGGGAGCAACCATATCCTTGTATTTGAAGCATAAAACCAATAACATTGTTGATAATACATTAAGTTGTATTACATACATAGTACATACATACATACATACATAGTACATTACATACATACATACATATATAGTACATTACATACATACATACATACAGATAATGCAACTTTAGGTCTTATGGAATCTCATTAGTGCTTTAATAACAAGCTAAAAATTATTCCAACAAAAATTCATTATAAAGCAGTCAATGGTGCCTACGAAATAGATTTCTAAGTGCTTAGAAATAGTGTATAGGCCTGTATTCTTCTTTAGGCTAAGCAGTCAAACTATCAATTTGCTTAGTAATTAATTTTTTTGTCATAGTTAGGTCAGAGGTCAACATTCAGCCTAGAACTTCTGAATTGAATTCCTATGAATTATTAATTAGTTGAGCAGAAATTAATGAGATTTCATTGTATTTGTTGGAAAATAGCAATTCTCAAGGGAGGGCAGAGAAGTTAAGGAACTGAATAAATGAAAATTGTCTCCTACCAAGACTTTAATAGAATGCAATAATATTGCTTGAAGTCACATAAGCCTTTTTGGATCAACTCAATCAAACTATATTGATGTCACTCCAGCCCTGAAAAAGCCTTGAAGTACTCCCCAGGAGTTAGAAAAGTTATCTTATGGGAAGGCTTGATGTAGGAAATGTTTATTTCCCATGAAATTCATGGGTAATTTTAAATCATGTCCTCATCAATAGGAAGAGACATTGTGCAATGTGTATGTGGGGTAGAAAGAGGGAGGAAGTGTGGAGGGAGAAGAAATCACTAGATTTAAAGTTATAACACCTCAATTCAAATCTGAGCCCAGCTACTTGCTAACCGTGTAACAGTTTCTCTGGGTTTGACAAATTTATGAATGTATGAACTGCGATGTCACATAGGCCCTCTGAGCCTCACTCAAATTCAATTCACTTGCAAGTCATGGCTTTACCTTCCCAAAATCATGGTCCTCTTCAAGAATGAAGGACAAACATCATCAATTAATTAAATCTCTAGAGACCCTATTTGGGTCTTATTCGGCTCATTCTATTCCACTTTCTTCAACCTGTGACTAAAATGCTTGCTCACTTATTTAACCTTTTATTTATTTTTTTAAATCAATACACCATTTCAACTACATTTTCACCTAATTATACCACAGAAAGGGTTGTGAGTTTCCAACTCCTGCTCTGCTCTACTAACCCAGAAATAATGATACGACCCATTCTTTGAATTTGTAAACCAAACTAAATTCAGGTTACTATTGATTAACATCCTCTTTCAGCACCTGATTCCAATTTTTATCTCAGAATGTAGAAAAACCTTTCTCCTCAGTAAGGAAGCCCTCCCCTATTTTAAAGCCAAAGATTCCTTTCCCAGGCTCTAAGGCATCCCAGATTGCCTTTGCAGTCTACTTCCTTCATCTTTTCTATAAGTCTCAATGGTTCCTGGTCCCCCAAAGTCCTATCCCATCCTACGTATTTCTAGATTGGCTAAAAGTAAAGTAGAGTAGCTGGTTGCTATCTGATTGTACTTCTAGATAAAATTCTGATCTTTCAAATATTGTTCTAGTCTAATGTTCAGGCTTAGTCTTGTTGTTGTTAATATCTAGTCAGTTTCCATTTTAGAGACCATCACTATCACTCTCTCCTTCATGGCAATTCTCTCCTATGCTGGGAAAAGTGTCTCTTCTTTTTCTATTCCAAATTTTTACTATCACTTTCTCAAGTTCTCTTTGATAATTCAGTCTTCAGGTATCATTTCAGCAATAAATATTTCCAGAACCATAATTCATAATAACACAAATATTTTAAAGATATATTTGCTAAACTGATCATTTTTGCCAACAATATACACTTTTCCTCATATTAGCCCTGGCATGCATATTCAATTCAATCGAACAAAATTTTTTAAGTGCTTACTCTCTGTAAGGTACCGTGTTCAAAGATGAAAACATCCATCCCCTTAATCTTAAGGGTACATACATGTGAGTGTAGTATAAGGCAGAGAAAAAAGATGGAGGGAAGAGAGACATCCAAGATGTGCTTGGTTGATCTAAAAGGAGAGAAAACATATTCATCTGAAGGGCAGTGTGGCACTGTAGAAAGTCTAAAGCATTTGGAGTCAAAGGACTTAGGTCCAAATCCCAATTCAGCTAGTTGCTATGAAAATAGCAAAAGTTGTCCACTATTAGGTATATTCATTCTTCAGGTTAGAACATTGAAATATTGCTTCCTAGAGTCCCACCTTTAAAATGCAAATATACAGTAAAATACATTGATTCCTGTCCAGTAGTGCCTTAGCCCCAAGTAGGCTGTCAGAAAATAAGTTGTTACCTTGAAAGGGGGTTCAGAGCAGTTTTGGTGGTGAGGATAGAGAGAAAAAAATCAGGAAAGGTAGAAATAATGATAGCACAGACTGAGGGGGCAATCTGGCGTCATTGTGAGGAAGGATGAAGGATCTTGAATGACTAAAGGACTACATAAGGTGACTGGGATTCTAGGGCGTGGGGTATACAAACTTTTCAAACTTCATGATTTTTTTCCCAGGATTGGTGCTGCAATGTATTACCTCATGGTAATACAGCCATCGACTTAAACGTATGTCACTACTTACGTTATATTCATTTATATAAGCCTCAGGAAATTAAAAAAAAATGAAATTCTAATGCTACCTTAAATGTCATTACATGAGACTTTTCTCAAAAGTTCCATAGAGTCACAGATTTAGGGGTCTAAGAGACCTTAGAGGTCATCCATTCCATCTCTATCCTTTTGTTGTTGTTCAGTCACTTCGGTCATATCCAACTTTTTGTGACCCCATTTGGGGTTTCCTTGGCAAAAATACTGGAGTGGTTTTCCCTTTCCTTCTCTGGCTCATTTTACAGATGAGGAAACTAAGGCCAACAGGATTAAGTTATTTGCCCAGGGTCACAAAGCCAGTAAGTGTCTGTGGCCAGATTTGAAATCAGGAAGATGACTTTTCCTGACCTTAGTTCTCCTGCCATTTCACAGATGAGCGAACTGAGGACCATGTAGGTTAAGTGATTTGAAAAAGGTCACACAGGTAGTAAGTGGCGGGGCCAGGATTTGAGTTCAGATTTCCTGCCATCAATTCTAGTACATTTTCCATTGTTCTTGAAGTAGCTTCTCTAAAGCTTTCTATACCTAAAATCTCAAGCCAGTATAATGGTAACCACAGTAACTTCAAACACCAGTTTGAACAAAACATGATGGGAAAAGATTACCAAATCACTTGAATTTAATATTTTGAAAAGATGTCAGAGGCCATTTAGTACAACCTATACAAAAAACTGAATCCTCTGTATTTGATGATTTAAAATGAAGGAGAACCCACCACCTCCCAAGGCAATCCATTCCGCTTTTGGTTAACTCTAATTGTGAGGAAGTTTTCCTTTGATACCTGAACCCAAATTTGCTTCTTTGAAATTTTCATCCATACCTTCTGGTTCTGCCCTCTGAGGCCAAGTATAACAATTCTAATCTCTCTTTCAGATGAACTAGCATTCCATAAACTTTAACCAACATAACCCCAATCAGAAAGTTACAGTTAGATTCAATATCAAAATACTCAATCATTATAACTGACAGACATGCCACATCATTGCCAAGATGTATACATAAATCCCTGACATCACTTTGAATTTTTGACTTAACCTGGCTGAATGAAAAAAATACCCAACAGCATACAAATGGTTTCTGCCAGTTTAGAATGCAAACATCCAAAAGGTTTGCTGCCAGAAAATGTTGGAGAATTGATTTATTATTGTGAGTCCTGTCATAGATTATAAAAATGAACATTATTTTTCCCAACTCATTCAGATTGCAGAGGCTAGACTTAGACAAGAAAGGAATGCTCTAAGAGCCAATTGGATTTGCTGAGACTTTGAAGCATCAATAAAAGCAAAAAGCCCCCCATGCAGTAATTATATTTTGTCACTTTACATAATAATACAGCTTGTAGCCTACTTCTGTTTTCTAAATCACCTGGACATTATAAATTGTTCTAGCAATTATCTGATTTTCTATTTACCGAGGGCCATGTTTGTCAAACTGTGAGGCCGTCCACTCTGGAGAAACTTGAATCTTTTCATGGGGATGTGGAAGCTAACCCCTGAAAAAAGGTCTGTATGTTTTCTGCTTGCTTGCTAATTATTTTCACCAAATCTTTAGTGAAAAAAAGAAGTTTTTAATTGGGAATATAGGTGGTAGTTTCTGTTTTCATTTAGTGTTTCCCAGTGCTTAGCATGGCTAGAACATAGAAGACACTTAATAAATGCATATTAATTCAATGACATTGAAAATCTTTGACTCTTTATACTGGTTCACCAAAAGATATTTTACTCTACTAAAATTCATATTGTCAGGGGGATAAAAATTCAGTTGTTTCCAGTCATAATATTTTGTACCAGGGGAATATATGAATAGTTTCTTGTTCCTTGGAGAAGAAGAGATGAGCTCCCTTGTTACGGAGTAGAAAGGATGATGAAGGTAGAGTCAGAAAAATCTAGATTTGAATCCTGACTCTCCCAATTACTACCTATAAAATCTTGGTTGTGTTACCCTCTGTAGGATTGTTTCCTCATCTAAAAATAAGGTACTTGGATTAGTTAATATCCAAAATACCTCTCAGTTCTAATTCCATGAATGAGGTGCTTGTCTTAAGTCTGTTAATTAAGACGTTTCATGAACAAGCTAAAAATTATAGAAATGGTGATCATTTCAGAGATAATGCTAAACAATAATAGTTAAGGTTAAGGTCTTTAGTTTTGCAAATCACTTTACAAACAGTATCTCACTTTATCTTCACAACAACTCTCTTAGGTAAGTGAAATTAGTGTCCCTATTTTGCAGATGAGGGAACCAAGGCTGAGATGTTAAGTGACTTGCCCAAGGTCATACAGTTAGTTTCTGAGGTGGGATTGAAACTTAGATCTGCAAGTCCAGAGTTCTATCTACTCCTGAAAAAAATCTTAGATTCTTTGTCTTCAGGCCCTTTGGGGTGATAAAGTCCTATATATTTTAGTTTTTTTTCCTATTCTATCCTGTACAATTCCTTCCATCTATATTCTCTTCTTCACTTGGCTAAGGGACTATCTGCTGTCTATCAACGTCATTCATTTAGAAATTACTAGCAAAGGATGATGTCGTGACCCATTCTTCAACCAAGAACAGGGCCAAGATTTGAAACATAAGTGAAGAATTGCTTCAGGGGAAATTATGGGGACTGCTTAGAAATAGATTCATCTGAAAAGTCTCAGTGAACAAAAAAGAGCAGGAGATGGATATTCATTTAAACAAGGAAGTCTAGGCTTTACATTGGTCTATTATCCTTCTCTGATCTCAAGCTCAGAAAGAGTTCAAATTACCGTAGACATCTATTTGGTTATCTGACTATATTAAAATCTGTTTGGTGGCTTCATGATTGTGAGGAGATTTCTGGGGTAAAGAAAGCAAATATTCTATCATTCTCCAATGTCCCCTAAAGCCAGCTACCTATAGAAACTAAACTAAAAGGCATTTTCATTTTAGAATCCCCATGACAGTGAGAACAATAAAGGTAGGTGAAAACTCACTGGAGTCTTGTTTTCAGAAATTTCTCTTATGGATTCCTTTTTATCAGTGAACAAAAACACCAACAAAATGTTACCTATGTGTGCTAGCAACTTAATCAGCTTGCTAAGACTCTGTCTCCCTCTTAAGGTCGACCATCATGACATACTCTGCTTTTTCTCAACTAAATGAATTTCAGTCCCTACCACTGTTCTGCCTTGATCTACTCTACTCTTTAGGTTGCAATTAATTCTGTACTTCAAACTTTGATTTGTTATCCTCTTTTTTGCATCTTTTCCTGCAAATTGCATCACATTTTGAATTTTTTGGAGGGCTTGATGAAAACTCCAGAAATAATGAGACAAGTAAAGTACATTTCTATTCATGGTTTACATCCATCAAAATCATCTAATTTACCTAATTATTTCTATTCTTTAAAAACAAATATAATTTAATGACTAATGAGTCATATCTAAAATTCTCTTATCTTTTCTCTCTACATTGTTAAGATACATCATAAATAAATACTAACTCTAAATGTATTTTTGACTTTGAGCCCAGGTACATTTTGATTGTTTTTTCCATGGTACTATTATAGAATTGTATACTACTTTCATGAGAGTGGAGAGTGTAATTTATTTTTTTCCAAACTATGTGCTGTCACATGAGAATACATGCATTCTCTATTCTTCTGTTATTGTTGGTGGTGGTGGTGGTGGTGGTGGTGTGTGTGTGTGTGTGTGTGTGTGTGTGTGTTTTCCTCAGGATTGTGAGCAGAACCCTCTGCTCTAGGCAAAATTGTGAAGCAGATAAAGATTATTTTGATACCTTACCATCTTTCTTTTCAGCATCTCTGTCCTCACTCTTCAAACCCCTGGCACTTCCCTTTCATCTTTAGTGACCCTGGTTTTAACTAGTTTTCCAATAATATTCATCATTACTCCTATTAACAAATATGTTGAACATCTAATATATGTAGAGTGTTATGGTAAGCACTGGGGGCATAAAAAGTACAAGATGCAATCAATTTCTTTAAGAGACTTAAAGTCTAGTTCGGGATTTGAAATCCAAGGAGGGGATTGGACTTACATTTTAGTGGTTATTGAGAACACCAAGGTAAGACATACCAATGCAGGTCTCCACTTTTTTTGCATTTTATACCCAGAGAATTTCTTAGAGAACTAAGAGGTTAAGTGACTTGTCCAAAGAAAGGAGAAAGAGGGAAAAAAGAGGAGGTGAAAGAGGAGGAGAAAAGAAAAGGAAGAAAAAAGCATCCATTCTATATGTGTATATATATATATATATATATTGAGTGTGTGTGTGTGTGTATGTGTGACAAATACAAGGTAATATTGGAAGGAAGACACTAGTAGCTAGGGGAATAAAGAAAGGTTTCATGGGGGTGATGCTAGAGAAGCAATCTAAGGGAAACAAAAGATTCTAAGAAGTGGAAATGAAGAGTCATGAAGATTTGAGATAGATTTTTACATATGAGTTACAGCAAGTAAGCTAGTATGATTAGACTATAGAGCGTAGGAATGGGAGGGTAATAAATAATTAGGCTTGAAAGATTGGTTGGAGTTGAGTTATGGAAGTCTTTAAGTGCCATATAGAGAAGCTTGTATTTGCTCCTAAGCAGGGGTTCTTAACTTATTTTTATTTCATAGCTCCTTTAGAAATCTAGTGAAGTCTTTGGACCCCAGAAATATGCTTTTCAATGCATAACATAAAGAAAATTGTGGAGGAAAACAAAAATTAGAAAAATAAAAATGTATTTTCTTTCTATCCAAGTTCATGCACTCCCTGAAATCTATCCATGAAAGTTTGGATGGTCCATGGACCCCAGCTTATGAAGTCCTATCGTAGAAGCAATAGGGAGCCACTAGAACTTATAGAGTAGAACAGAGACATAAACAAACCTTCACTTTAGGAAATTCATTTTGACAGCTATGTTGTAGACAGAAGGAAGGAGGGAGAAATGAGACAGGGAAACACTTAGGAAATCTATTATAATATCCCTGGAGAATAGTGATGAGGACTCAAACTAGAGTGGTGGTCATTTGATTAGAGAGAAGCATATGTTTCAAATATTTTGGAGGTAGAAATGATAAGATTTGGATTTGTAGGATGAATGAGAGTAAAGAGTTGAGGATAACATAAAGGTTTTGTATCCTTGACAGAAACAGGGAAATCTGGAAAAGGAATGGATTTTGGGAGGGAAGATTATGAATTTTCTTTTGGGCATGTTAGGTTTGAAATGCCCAATTGGCAGTTGGTAGATTGGAACTAGAATTCAGGAGAGAGCCTAGAACTGAATGTATAGGTTAAGAAAGTCATTTCAACCACTAATAAGATCACTAAGTGAAAAAGTATAGAGCAGGGACATAGGAACTTGGGTTTTTTAAATATTTTGATAACTGTTTTGATATAACTGGTTTCCTTTGTAATCATATGTCTTTTAATTTACATATAAATATTTTATCATGTTATAGAAACATTATATATTATAGAAATATATCATAGTATATTGTATAAAATATTTTATGTATAAAATATTCAAAATCATTATTCTGAGAAGTCAACCACAAATTTTAAAAGACTATCCAGGACAGAGCCAATACTATCATCACCAGCTGCTATCTTCATCACTTCTTGAATCTGAGAGGGAGGGAGGGAAGAAGGAAGGGAGAGGGAGGGAGAGAGAGAGAGAGAGAGAGAGAGAGAGAGAGAGAGAGAGAAACTTGTTTTAATTCTCACAATTTCTGTTTGTTCTGAAGCTGCAAACCATGAAGTTCATTAGCCTGGAGAAAACGCTTGCAAAGGTGCTAAAATCCTTGATCCTTGACATGAATGGCTAGATGATTAAAAAAAATAATGTGGTAAAATAATGCCATACTGGCCTTGAGAAGTGGGGTGGAAATGACTCAATGTCTTTTATATCTCTGACTGACTAGGTCTTAAATCTCTTGTCCCAGCTTGAGCAAAGTGCAGATACTAGGAGAATGAATGTAGCCACTGCTTCTGTGATTAGTCCTCATTGCAGACTGACATTTGTAGTAATTTGAAATCTTTTCATTTCATTTGGGTCTCTGCATATGGATGAGTAAAATTATAAGCAAGCTTTTATAAAGCACTTTATAAGCTCCTGAAGAAATGATTTAGAATACTTTTTATTAGTTATTACTCTTGCCAACCCTTGAAGCCAGTAGCTACCCTCATTTTATAGATAAGGAAATGAAAGGAGAAGTTAAGTCATTTGCTAAAGGTCACAGAACATATGAACAGTGGAGTTAATCTTGTTAGTGCCCCTTAGTTTCAAGTATTTTAGTTTCTCTACAGAGTCCCACTAACAAAAAGTTGATTATTTCAACTCAATTGTTTTGTTAATATTTTTTCATCAAAATTAGCTAAAACATTATGACTTCTCATAGCTCCTTTTAGAGTAAAATTTGGAATCAAGTCCTGGATCAGAGTTTCCTCTACTAAGTCTCTGATCTTAGCACCAGGAGGCTACAGGATTCTGGAAGGGAAGAATCTCATGAAGTGGAACCTGAAAATAAAGAGGGCAGATTGCATTAAGCATATAGGAAACGTGGACCTTTGAGGAAATTTAAATATACCCAGAGGAGGTAGCATTATCAACATAACATTGAGGGTTCCTACAGAAAATAGCTTCAAATTGTACTCCTCTCCCAATAAATTCAAAGTCACAGGAAAATTCTAAACACACATAGATACATACATGCATACTTACATATGTATGTATGTGTGTGTGCAATGATTGAAGTGTGTATATTTGGTTACTGTCATATACCAAGTGGGATGGTTGACACAAGTATTTTAAATGTAGTGCTCTAAGTAAAAATTCTGTGGCTCTAAATTAAGTTTGCTAATTATAAACTAAATAAATCTCCAATTGAGAGGGACCTCATCTTCTATGACTACTCTCAAAAGAAAAATGTAGGCGATGATTGATTGATATTTATGTATGTATCTATATTTGATTGGGTGATATGCATAATATAATATATAAATCAGTATCACCCATTTGACATCTGCATTTTCATATACATACAATTATATATGTGTATAGATGTGTATATATAATATTCATAAATATCATCAAATGTAAATATTTATATATGTGTATATATATTCCTTTTTTGAAATTTGTTTCTCCTTCTGAAAGTAATTGTTCTTTTCTATTTCTTTAAGTTTTATGAGAAGCGGGAGCCAAGATGGCCGCATGAAAACAGCGTCTTGCCGGAGCTCTCTCACAAGTTCTGTTGGATTCCTATAAAAAAAGTGAATCTGAACAGATTTGAGAGAGTTGGAAATCGCGAGCACTCTGACTGGGGCAAATTTCCCAGCCGGGAGAATCTAAAAGGCTGA
>CM053623.1:99295765-99327737 GCA_028646595.1 Phalanger gymnotis
ACAGAGAGAGAGAGAGAGGCAGAGAGAGACAGAGAGAGAGACAGAGAGAGAGGAGAGAGAGAGAGAGAGAGAGAGAGAGAGAGAGAGAGAGAGAGAGAGAAAGTAAAAAGAGGGGGTGGTCTTGGCATGGGGATCCTGATAGTATATAATTGAAGGAGCAGTAAATTGAGAGTAGGCAGCTAGGTGACACAATGTATAGAGCACCATGCCTAGAGCCAGGAAAACCTGAGTTCAAATTTGGCCTCAGACACCTAAGTAGCTGTGTGACCCTGCAGGTCACTTAACCTTATTTGCCTCAGTTTCCTCGTAAAATGAGGTGGAGAAGAAAATGGCAAACCACTCCAGTATCTTAGCCAAGAAAACCCCAAATGAGGTTTTCAGAAATAATTGAAATAATTGAATAACAACAAATTGGGAGTAGCTTTTGTATTTTTAAGATCAGACTAAATGGACTAAGAGGAATAATGTTATTTTTTTTCCCTGTGTTTGATTTTTAAATTGACAAAAACATTTAGAATCTTACCTGGCACTGTATTATAGAAATGATACTAGTTTGGAAAAGAAATAATGCTAAGCTAGTTTTAGATAGTTTCATGACAGTGGTATGTAGCTAATGATATTATTGTTCTGCTTTGTTATCTTAAATCCTTAAAATACCTTAAAACCTTAAAAGGAATAAAGATTTTTGTTATTAGAACAGTAAGCAGAGACAAAATCAAATAAAATGAAAACAATTTTAAATGCATCATAAGCTGAATATTAATTCATTGTTTGGTGATATTTTATTTTTACTTGTATATTGCGAGTGTCCTGGAAAACTAGAATACTGTTAACATTTTAATGGTTCCAATCTCTTCATCAAATGAGATAATGTTTGTAAAGTGTTTAGCAAAGTTCCTGACACATAGTAGGTGCTTAATGAATGTTTATCAATTTCCCTTTCTTCCTCCAATGAAATGAGAGGCAAAAGGTGAAGGAGGAGGAAAGGGACACTTGCTAATTTCACCATACAACCTGATAAACTGCATCAGTAGAATTGCTACAGTTCTTGGCACATAATAAGTGCTTAACAACTATTTCTTCATTCCATTCTACTTCAACTTTATCATTAAAATGAACAGTTTGAGACAATCTTGATGATTCAGATCCCTGGCAATGCTATTAGTTCCAAAATAGCAAAATTGTATTATGACCTGGAATCGTTCTATTTAATTGGGAGGTTCCTACTGATTCAGGAGAAGCCCCTAATTTATGTCACCTCTGGGCAGATGGAATACAAATTGAAAGAATACTCTATAAGCTTTTACAGGTTAGTTTTGAGAGTAGCCAGGCATACAGCACAAGTAGAAATTAAACCAGAAATCCAACCATAATTAGCTCCCTGCAAAGAAACACTCAGTTAATTAATTGAGCATATCTCTTCAAATACTGTATCCAACTTATTATGTTCTCCATGGCCATATGAAACATAAAATCATACAGAATATATTTTGAATAACTGAATATTGAATATTTTGGTGTTAACAATTCACTGATTTTATTTTTTTCTGTCATTGGTTATTATAACATACTCCACTGGCAACAGGGAGGGAAGAATGATTGATCAGGGACCAAAAATTCACTGACTTTATTACTCAAGTTAATCGAAAATACCCAAACTGTATATGTAGACAAAACTTCTAATATTTATTTAATACAAAATATATACCTTTAATTAAATAAGAGTTGCCTAAAGCATTCTATAGGAAATTCACTTCTCTGGAATATTTAAATAAACACGAGCAATGTGGATACCTCCTCTAGCAACACTCCATCAGTGCCTCATCATACATAGCTTTCCATAAAACCCCATTGGGAGTCAACCCAACATTCTGAATCTGCCTAGATTCTCAACATGTACAACAGTACAGAATGTAAACTGCTCCTAAGTTACCTATTTCTCTCAATAAAAGACTGACCAACCTCATTTTACATTTTAACTGATATCTTTTGTGAAACTCCTTATACACAATTCATCATAGGGGATGTGCTATACCTGACCCATGCCCACCAAGCATCCCTTTCAGGGACCAGAATTTTGATTTCTTAGAGACTGTGGTTTTCCATGACTCACAGCTGTATAAAATCACTAAGAATACATTAATATTTGAGCTTAGGTTTTAATTTCAAGGAGAAGCTTTCATTGAAATTGCTGTACAATTTCCGAAATACAATCCAGGCTACTCTTTTCTCATATCCAGTTCTAAGAAGGAAAGAAAGAAGGAAGGAAGGAAGGAAGGAAGGAAGGAAGGAAGGAAGGAAGGAAGGAAGGAAGGAAGGAAGGAAGGAAGGAAGGAAGGAAGGAAGGAAGGAAGGAAGGAAGGAAGAGAAAAGGAAAAGAAAGGAAAGGAGAGGAGAAGAGAGGAGGGGAGGGGAGAGGGAGGGAGGAAGTCTATCATGTGCCAGTCACATTAAACACTTTAGAAATATTATCCCATTTTATTCTCAAAAAACAAACCCTGGGAGGTAGATGCTATTATTATCTCCATTTTATAGTTAATGAAATTGAGGCAGACAGAGGTTAAATGAATTTCTCAGGTTCACACAGCTAAAAAATATTTGAGGATTGGAATTCAAGTCTTCCTGACTCCAGATCATTGCTCTATCCACTGTTCCATCAAGCTGGGACCATTTAATTGTTCAACTGCAATTCGATCTGTCCTTTAATTGTTTAACTATTCAATAATGTTTGTCCTAGATACATATTCTATTGGACTAGTTTTATAGACAATCCATCCAATGAATGTTTGAATAGATGATTTGACTTAATCTACTTCATTGGGTTGTTGTGAAGATTAAATGAGATTTTACATATGTGTGTACATATGCAATGTATATACACAATATATATATATATATTGTACATACATGTATACACAATATATATATTGTACATACATATATACACAATCTTCCTCCTTCCCTTCCTCCCTTTCTTCTTTCCTTCATATACGTATATATATATATATATATATATATATATATATATACATACACACATACGTACACATACATTTGTGTATTATTATGATCAAAATAAGGTAAACTAAGGCACAAAATTCTGAACATGAGAAATTTATCAGTAAAGTGCTACTTTACCAATAAATGGGACATCAGCTTCCCTTACAAAGCTAAGACTCCCAAATGATGGGACACAGACAAATCATTTAACTTGTTTCTCATTTTTCTCATCTGCAAAATCAAGATAATAATAACCTCTATAAACAGCTATTAAACAGATCTTATTATTAAACAGATATAAACAGATCTTAAAATAGCAATAACAACCCAGGTTGTTGCACGGACCAAATAAGATAACACATAAAAGTGCTTCACAAACATCAATGTGCTATGTAAATGTTACCTATGACAGAAGATAAACATGAAAGAGAAGAGAAAAAACTAGCAAAACAAATACTTGCATCAATAAAGCCTGGTGGTATATACAGTGTCTCGTTCTTATAATCTTCCATGTCTGCAAAGAAGGCCCTCATATTTGGAGGGAAAAAGCTTAATCATTAAAACAACACAATAGAAAATTACAAAGAAAATTACAAAATGTACAGCTTCTTTTTTTTGTTATTTACATTGTCATAGTAATTGCGTACAACAGTTTCCTGCTTCAGCTCTCTTCATTCACGTTGCATCACTTCATGAAAGTCTTCCTCTGCTCCTCTGAACTATTCATACTCATAATTGCTTACAGGACAATAATGTTCCATTACATTCACACCCCACAGTTCAGTCACTGCGCAATTGAAGCACATTTTCTTTGTTTCTGGTTCTTTGCTACTACAAAAGGTGCTGCCAGGAACATTTTGTTGTATATAGGACCTTCCTGTTAGATCTTGTAGGGGTACATGTCTAGCAGAGAGTTATGTACTCTTTATCATATTTAATTCACTGGGTGGCAGGTTTCAGAAAGTTTAGATAGCCTTTCAGCATAATTCCAACTTGCTTTCCAAATGATTGGACCAACATCTTAATCAATCAGAAGTGTGGTTGTCTTTCTACAGACCCTACAACATTGACTTTTCTTATCTTTTGTTAATTGTTTGGGGGCACCACAAACCCTACCCATATAAGACAATAAATTTAAATAATAAATGTTGTGTGTGTTCTGTCTGCTCTACCAACCATTCCCCGTCTCTCTTCCTGTCTTCAGGCCTCTCTATTCCCTGAGACACAACAATATTGAAGACTATTACAAAAGCTTAGTCAATAAAGCAGCAGCAGGGTTTGAGAGGATTGGCTTCAATTTTGAAATCTACTGTTAAATGCAATCAAGCAGTATCACATGCGACAAAGAAATCTTTCATGGAAGAATCAATCGATGCAGCAAACTTCATTGTCATCTTCTTTTAAGAAATTGCCACAGCCACCTTAACCTTCAGCATCATCACGCTCACCGGTCAGCAACCATCAACACTGAAGCAAGACCTTCCGCTGGCAAAAAGATTGCAACCTGCTGAAGGCTCGGATCATGGTCAGCATTTTTTTTTTAGCAATAGAGTATTTTTAATTAATGTATGTGTATTGCTTTTTTGAACTTAATGCTATTACACAATTAATAGACTACAATATAGTATAAACATACCTTTCACATGCACAGGGAAACAAAAAAAAAATTAATGTGACTCACTTTGTTGGGATATTTGTTTTATTGCAGTGGTCTGGACCTGAATCCTCAATATCTCTGAGCTATGTCTGTATTGCTTACTTCTAGACTCTTTTTTTCTTTGATGATATTTTCCTTGGTAGCTAGACTTCAAACCCTGCTCAGCCTTGTTCCTCACTGAGGACTGCATCATTCACTAACCTTGATCTCTGTTCCAAGTGACTTCCAGGGGGACAGAACTGACCACACTGAATGCCAGTCTCTTTCCCTTTATCCTGGTGGAGCACCATACATATGCTGGTGCCCTGCTCCATTTCTCTCTACTGAACAAGAAGGGAAGGTGGGTAGAGTTGAGTACTGTTGCAAGCCTGTGGGTGAGCTTAGACAGCCCTACCAGAGTGTGGTGACCTATGGGGGAAGAGAGTGCTGAATGGGTACTCTGGGGATTAAAGATAAGCTTTCTCTGTTCTTAGTTCATTGAGTTGTTCCCTCATTAGAGTTCTAGTGTCTTAAACCATGGAAACAGCTGAAATTGCTTCATTTCTTCCTAGTAATTCCTATTTTGGAGAAGTTTGAGAGGTCAAGAGGATCAAAAAAACTGTCTAATCCTCCATCTTATTGGTTACATGACCCAGAAGTCTCTAAAAAATGCAAATCAACTGCCATAGCAAGGAAAGCCTATTCATCAAACACTCTACTTCCTTGACAAGTAGAGAGTGATAGTAGCCAAGGACGACAATGGTTTAGAATGTAAACTTATTTGTAAAATTTTGTGAAACAGAAAGATTATGAACAGTATTACCTCATATAGTAGAAACAGTAAAGGACAAAACGGTTTAGAGAAATCTTGGCAAGAGATCAAAGTAATAAGAATAACCTCAAGGACATTTAAAGATTAAAATGAAAAGGCAAAAAAGAAATAGAAAATAGAAAAGATCAGAAAAATTTTGTTTTCACCATCAAGCACAATAGTCATAAAATTTTTCCTTTAAAAGCACTCCCAGATTTGTTTGTAGAGGAAGTAACAAAGGCATTAAAGACAATGTTTTAGAAAATATTTGATTTGACTATGTTTGTAGTTAGAGAAGATGCCTATAGGGGGTAAAACAATTGTGAGCATATTGATGGAATAATTCGTGTGTTTAAAAGAAGGAAATGTGCCAAAGATATGAAAAAACCTGAAACTTTATTAATACAAAAAAAAGTGACTGAGAAAACATCAACCTCTACTGACCTATTTGTATACTTCCTACCTTTGCACAATTTTATCAGAATAATCTACAAATCTACTGAGGAAATATTTTATAAAGGTATTTGTAGGCCATACAGACTTTTCACAAGGGATCTTCCTTAGCCAATAATATCAGTATAGTCACACAACTGACAGGAACATGTAGAGAATGCATAATCTCATTAAGCTAATTGTTTGTTTATTGTGAAAAATAAAAGCATTTTATTCAGTGAAACATAACATCTCCCCTAAAAAGCTCTCTTCTTATGAGGTATCTACTATCTATCCACCAAAAAAATCAAGATTTGAAAGATATGACACCAGAGAAAATCTTGCTCAACAACCCTTTAATCAGAAACATCAGGCAAGGCATAAAACCATAAAACACAGGTGATTTATGCTTGCCAAAGGTGTTCACCATTGTGTTAGAGGAGATCTAAGTTGCAAAATAATCCTCTGTGTTGAGTGAAGTCCTTTATATGTTATTTTTTGCAGGTGTCATTTTTATGGTGGCATCATGCCCTAGAACTTTGAAGAATCCTCTGAAAGAGAATTATCTTGAATATCCACCAAGAAAAGGCCAAGGGAATGAAGCATTTCTGTTGCCCAGATTATGACATGCATTTAGATAAAGCTTGCTATCAACATACTTATCTAAGGCAGATAGACCAAATGAATACCTAATAGAGCCCAGAATTAAACAGGAGGGGAAGAGGGAGCTATATTGCTTGTAGGAAAATGAAAACCTCCTTTAACAACTCCAAATTTATCCAAAGAATAAAAGCCCATCTATTTAAAAAAAAATACTTTAACAGCATAGAGCAATATACATACTAGTGTATGGCTGTGAAAAATGAAGTCCAACGGACCCTAAAGAATTAAAGATAAATATTATACAGAGGGCAATGCAAAAGCACATGGTGAATACAGGAGGTTCAATATGTAATAACTGAGGAACTTTGAAGAAAAATGGGAAAAATGATGTCATCAGGGAAATGGATGATAGAAAAAGATGCATTGGTTAAAATGATGAGATATGATAGGTGGATATTTTGAGGTTCCTCTTATATACTCCTATTGTTCAGAAGGTGAAGAACTCCAACATGTTGATTAGACTCCTTGTAGCAAACTTACAAGAGGTCAGGAATAAGAGATTTGCACCATTGGCAGGCACAAATGAATTCTCTATTGTTGAAATAAGCATACAAATCAGTAAGATCACGGATCCATTTGAGATTTGACTTAGATTGCATTGGAGCATACTCCAAAGGTGGTAAACAATTCTAGTCAATATAAGTCTCTCTATTTTCTTCCGTGCTTGATATTTTTAGTCAAGGGTCATCGAATAAAACTCTTTGATGGCATCTTTTCAGGATTTTGAATGTGGAAAAGATAACACCCACCTTGTATTCACACAAGAATCTTTAAAGAACAGCAACTAAGAGAATATTTGTTGCATGGAAGAAACCTTGTTTGAGATCTTCTTAGGCAAATCTTTTGTCCCACTGAATGCAAAAAAAACAATGTATAGGCAATAAACAATAATCACAGTTAGAGTTTTTATTCTCTGCATAGTTCAGTCAGTTATGTGACTGTGAATCAGGATAGTTGATTAAGGTCCAAAAGGCAATAGTTAGATCTGCTCAAAGTCATGTGGAGGTTGAATCTCTCACTAACCAGAGGTAAACCCCTGTGTTAAAGAAATCCCATTTAGAATTTCTGTAAACATTTACATTCCACTCTATGGTACAATTTAAGAAAGCATTTGTTGTTTGCAAAAAAATTGTTTGTTGTGCAACCAAAAGGGAAACGGTTATGAGAGAGTAGAAAAACACCATCGCTCAAAGGAGCCAGCTTCCTGTGTTTGAGAGTCTGGCCAGAACACAGTGGGTACCCACACCCTAGCTCCAACTCAGCAATCAAGATACCTTCTGGTAACCTACTCCCCTGTGGACATCAACAATATGGTAGTAATCCATTACCAGCAAGGCAAAACTTAAGGCAGAACTGTCAAAGCTTATTGATGTAGGTGAGTGCCCTAGCCCAGGATCTGGCTTTGAAGGACCCCTACAAACCACATCCATGGGAAGATGTAGCTCAAGAGTATATTGCAGTTCTGTACCAGTCAGTGCATCTCTCCATTATTAATGAAGATCAAGCAAACCAAAGGATGTAGAAAGGTAAGCCTCATATCTTGACTCTCTTCAGGAACTGTTTCTGGAAGTGTCCTTGACCCAGAATTTACGGTGATAGAGCTACACTCCTGATTGGAAGCTATGCTTCCTCTGTTTTATAGCAGATATTGTTATATATATCATATGCATATATAATTATAATATATTTACATAATAATGCCACAGACTTCTATTTACTGAGTATTTGCAAAAGGTATGGCCTCAATAACACCTGAGTCCTGCTGCAGTACCCATGCCTCTCTTCTCTACCACTGATCCTAGTAGAATGGGGTAGAACTACAGCCTTTTAGGAGTGGGATTTGGAAGCCTTGATCCAAGCTGCCTCTGTTCTGACCATTAGCACCACAACAGTATTAGCGCACTTCCTTTCCACTGAGGGTTTGGAAGCAAGAATCTACCGCCATAAGTGGTAGCATTACCTACTGGCCCCCTGCTTCATTAGACCAGAGGAGAAAACTAATCATGTTGTCTCCCTCATGAACATTGAGGGCTCACCCACCAGGCCTCTTGGAACCAGAAATGGGATCCTAGAACCCAGGCCTGACTGATAATCCAGGTTTGCATATCATATGCAGGATATCTTCTTACTGTATATATGTCACTCCTGTTCACCTTTGGATGAAGCAAAGAAATAACATTAACTATTATTTTGGCCAGGATTATGGGGACCCAAGTAGCAGATCTTTACTGGTTTTGGTCCCCAATCAATTTCTTTTCTTCCATTGTGTTTGAGAGAAAACAAACTGATACTGGCCTCTATCATCACAAGTCCATCAAGGATAGGAGCTCCAGGTGAATAGCTATTCCCTTTCCTATGGCTAGCAATCTCCTATCCCTCCTTTCCTAATACCTGTTTCAGGGTCAGCATCTGCCTAAGCAGAAATGTCCTTGCCCTGCTTCTACTCCCTGCTCCCACATCCTTAACTACCTTAGCCATACTCTTATAGGGACCCAGAATGGCATAAGGGAAAGACAGGAAGAACTGGGTTCAAATCCTATCTCTGACACCGTGTTACTATGGACATTGTCATTTAACCTTTCTGAGTCAGTTTTTATAGCTTTTTTGTGAGCACCCTGTAAATCTCCTTACTTTCCTCCCATTTCTGGCTGTTAGGGTTAGAGTTAGAGAGCATTTAGGGTTAGGGTTAAGGCTAATACAGCACTATAGAAATGTCAATGACTCTTTTCTGAACAGATTCTGTATCTTTTTTTTTCCCTTTCCTTTCCATTGTGCCTAAGGCACCTACATTTCATTGTTAACAAACTTGCTTCATATCAGGCTTCCTCTTCTCACATTCCTTCCACTTTATAATTCTATCACTCACTCCCCAATGCCAGCACTCCCTCTAACTGGATAAGCAGGAGATGTAGATATACCGCTTACCCTTCACTACCACTTCCAGTATCTCTCTCTGCCATCATCACTAAGTAGCCATTCTTTCTTTAAACTTCATCTATCTCAGTCACCTTATTTGAATACTTGTCATGGCCATCTATTGCCCCCCCCAAAGCAT
The DNA here is from genome assembly GCA_028646595.1 of Phalanger gymnotis. Taxonomy (NCBI): domain Eukaryota; kingdom Metazoa; phylum Chordata; class Mammalia; order Diprotodontia; family Phalangeridae; genus Phalanger; species Phalanger gymnotis. Next base: position 99,305,363 of record CM053623.1, read on the forward strand.
TCTGTCTCATTTCACAAGAAATCTACCACTTGGAAGACTGAAAGAGAATCTCCAAAATGAGTATCCAAATACTCAATTCCATTTAACAATCTGGCAAACATCACTGCTGTGCCTGCTATGTTCAAGGCACTCCTACGCATGAGAAAAACAAAAACAAAGCCATGATGTGATACAAAATGAAATCTGGCAAAATACGCTAGAGCCAACTTGTGAAGGCCTCAGAAGATGAAGCTAAAGAGTTCGAATTTCATCGCTGAAGATTCTTGAGCAAGGTAGTCACACTGTCAGACCTGAATTTTAGCAAGATTATTTTGGATGATAGTTTTGTGGTTGGTCTCTTTGCCACAAGTCTCTCCGCGGTCTGGTCCAACCTCCACTCAGCTGCTGAATTCATCTTCCTAAAACTGCCTCACTCTCCTATTTAACAGACTCTACTGACTCCCTCTTACTTCCAGGATCAAATATAAAATTTTCTGTTTAAATCCATTTAAAACAAATGTTATTCTGAAATTAAGAAATAAAACAAGCATTTTCATAACATAATCGAGTAGGGGGAAAAAGATGATTGCACATGAAACTCCAAATCTGTTATATACAAATTGCCATTTCTTTTAGATATATAATAAAGTCATCATGTAATTTTCTTTTTTTTCCTTTTCTTTCTTCCCTCCCCCCATGAAAATGGCAATTTTACCTAAATTTATATATTTTATATACATATATTTTTATATTTATTTTATATATATTTATAATTTATGTATTCAATTCCATCCCGATGGAATTACTAAGAAATTATTTTCCTGAGTTTTTAAATCCATTAGAAATCCTCTTTTAAATCCATTCATAACCTGGCCACTTCCTACCGTTCCGGTATTCTTGCCCTTTACTCCCATCCACAAATTCTGGGATCCAGTAACACTGGCTTCCCTAACGTTCTTCATATTTCCTGTGAGGCATTCAATTTCCTGACAGTGCTTTTTCCATAGCTGTCCCTCATGCCTGGAATACTCTCCCTCATCTCAAGTCTTCCTTGTTTTCCTTCAAGTTCAAGCTTAAAACCTTACCTTCCACAAGAAGCCTTTTCAGATCTCCCTTAATGCTAGTGCCTTCCTCTTTCATTATCTATATTTTATCCTACATTTAGCTTTTTTGAACACAGTTCTTTGTAGGTTGTCTCCTCTTTAGACTATAAACACCTTGAAAGCAAGGGCTGCTTTTGCCTTTGTATCCACAGCATTTAACATAGTACCTGGCACCTAGTAGGCACTTAATAAGTGCTTCTTGACTTGTCTCAGCAATAGACTGTGTTATCTTTATCCATGAGTTTTTCATGTTTTGTGTAAGCGTGTGACCACCCAAAGACTAGCATCTGAACAACCATGAATCAGATGCCCAAAGAGAGTTATTTCTCATTCACATTCAACTGTGATCTGCAAATGGCTGAATAAGAAGAAACAATGACATCTTTGTGTGCACACGATATTACTTTTGTGCTAAAGGGAGGACAGAGTTTGACTGCTGAGCCACTCTCCAGAGTGAGAGAGATCATTCACCTTGGCAGACCTTGACATAATCCATATATATCATACTGACAGCATGAACAAGACTCTTGCCAGACCCAGGCTGTAGAAAACTTCTTGCTGTTTAATATCATTTGCAAAACTTCCAATTTCCTTTCTCATACTTTGATCAAAAATGCTTTTGAAGCAAGCGTAAATTATTCTCCCAAAATTTTCATAGCAATGAGAAAGTAGTCATTTTGGTCAACAGATGTTATTTCCTTGATCCTCTTGTTATCACTAGTTATATCTGTTTTTCCCTAAAACATTTGTTATCTTGAGAACTTATCTTTCAAAACTGTATCAATTACTTCACTGATCCCCTCTATGAATAGTTGACCTAGTTCTGTGGCTCTTACCATCTTTATTTTCTTTAGTGCCATTTCGATTTTCCCAAAAAGCTCTTTGTGATGTTAAAGCTCAAATAAGGAGGACCACAGGCACTGATGGAGATGAGAGTTACTAACATCTTGATAGATCTTTTCCATTTGTTTCATTCCTTCCACTTTAATCCTGAAATGTTCTCAAGATTATTTTTCTTAATTTTCCATCTTGCCAAATTTTCTATAAATGGTTTCTCCTCCACTGCTTCTCACTGTTTTATGAGGCAATGCTGCTCATAATCTTACACCATCTTCTTCCACGAGATTTAACAAATGTGCATATATTCTAAACAGGTGTTGACCTTGGCTATGAGCTCTTGGCTGTAAGATCTTTCCTTTTGGCAAAAAAGATCAACTACTGACTGACTGCAGTGATTTCCGGGCCCTTTATGACCTGCTTATTGCAATGAATAATTTTCATCACAAATTTCCCATGGCAAATGAGATTCTGGTCTGCTAATATCTGTTCTGTTAACTCTTTCCCATTTTACATCAGTCAATAGGTTGCATAAAAAATTAGGCTGGAGTTGTTTCATTTTGTAGCATATCTTCTCATTTTTAATTTTTCATTTAATTTGGAATTGATTTTGATCTTTGTCTTTATAAATCAGTGGTTTGTATAGATCCTTGGACTTGGAGTCAGGAACACTTGAATTCAAGACTGACCTTAACTGTGTGACCTTGGGCAAGTTACCTAATCTCTGTTTAGCTCAGTTTCCTCATCCATAACAGTCCTCTTCTACAGATTTAAACAGTTTATAGTTATATATTTAGCTTATAAATTAATAACTATACTCTACCATTTTACCATTGTCATTATAGAAGCAGACAGGACTGAGGATCACTTATATTTTTCTTTGTTCAATGGGTTGCCATGGCCAAGTAATTCATCACCTAGTGGCTAGACTACCAGTAATGAGCCTCTCCATAATTGTCCGGCTTTATCCTCATAAAGCAGACAGTCTGTCACAAGTAAAGCATTCCAAACCTTTGCCAGCATGGTAAAACCCAAAAAGAGACTGTGTTCTGGAGTATTTGCGGTAAATATACTTCATGCATAATGATTCTGAAAAGATTGTTTTGAAAATTAGAGAAGAAGTGATAAATAAAAAATTTACGGTAGTGTTCTTTTATCTGTGAATTTGACAAGTTTGAATTTGTGTAATTCACTGTAGGAAATGAATTTTGGGATTTATTTTAGCCCACAAGATGAAACCAGCAGCCCATGGGACACTTTGTCATGATTCATAGGCATTTGAATTTATAGAGTTCATGACCACAATAGCAAAGGGTACAAAAGTTCAGAACAGACAAATGAAGAGAGAAATTAAATAGTTCACATCTGAACAATATTTAACTCAAGTCAGTATGACTACACATGAAAACACATCCACAGTTTTGATTGCAAAAATAAGGTGAAAGACAATTCACTTGTAACAAGGCTATCTTATTCTATCTTGGGAGTTTTCAAGCTGTTTGTAGGGAAGGGAAATAAAGTCTTGACTCAAGCCCCTTCTGTTACAATCTTTACTGACAGACCAGGCAAACTACCAGAAAATGAGCAATAAAGTATTTAATTGACTCATACTAATAAAACATAGCTAATAGGAAAACCCAAGCAATAATATCATTTTTGCCCCTTTCAAAAAGAATTTTAAAAATTCCTCCCTGAGACTCATAGTCCTAGAAAGGACCTCTGAGGCTAACTCATTGAACCACCTCATTTTACAAATGAGGAAACTGGAACTCAGAGAGATTAACTGACTTGCCCGAGGTCACCCACATGGTAGGAAGTGTCAGAGGCCAGAAACTAGAGGCAATGCTCTCCCACTGTAGAACACAATTTCCTGATCCTTATGCTAGTAGGGGGAAATGGTACAAATTCTTGTGGAAAGAGGGGCATCATTAGCAGGGAGGATAAGAGAGGAGAGACCAGAATTCATGTGCTGAAGAAATTAAAGGGAGAGCTGCCTGGAATTACTTGCTGGAATAGTCTTTTGAGCAGCTTCTTGCCTCCTAAGCTATCACTGAACAAGGCTCCACCTCCTCCACTGTCAATCAAAGCCAATTAACTACCAAGCAGTTAGTTCGGCTCTGGCTCTACCATTGTCAATCACAGCTAACTCAGATTGCACAGCTATCAATGTCCCAAAGCTGCCTCTCTGGCATTCATCACTAAAGCTCTATTTACTCTGAGGTTCTTTCTGTTTCCTCAAGTAAGTGATCTTTTAACTTCAGACTATCTAACTGCATATTCCAGGAGCTATATAAAAACTAGCTCATTTCCAGGCCCACAGATACACTGTTAGTGGAACTGTACATAATAGGGATTGGTCCTTTAGCCCCATCTTGGTGTGGGAGGGATGAGAGGGACTCAATCAGTTTACAAAGGAAAGATAATTTCTAGCTCACCTTTGATTCTCCCAGGTAACAAGCAGTTCTCCTCTAGACTTCGTAGAAAGGTCACAGTGCTCTTTCCCCAGGTCTAGGAGAAATGTTAAACTATTAGTACAGAGAAGACAAAGCATGTATGAGCTTTAATGAGTCAGAGAATGGGTCTTGAGCCGTTGGCTGCCTTTTCTACTTTGTGTTTCCTTCCCTGAGCATAGGTGGCCAAACAGATATGTCCAGCTTTGGAGGTAATCTTGGGAGTTGGAGAGGTCTCCGGGCCACGGGTTCCCTGGTTGGAGCTGACTGGAGGAAATGGGAGCTGTTGCATCAGAGAGGATAACCACCACAGAGAGGAGCTCAACAACTGACCTGGCTTGTCAGAAGATGTGGTCCTAGAGGGTATTATTTGGATAACACAGAGACAATGTGAAATATACAATACCTGCTAATCAGTCTAACAACCATATCATACCATGTCTTGATATTTTAACTCTCAACCAACAACATTTATAAGATACCTCATCCTGCTAAGTCTCCATCAATATCTAATTGTGAGTCTTTTTTGTTTACTATTTCATTTGTGTGTGTGGAAGAAATGATTAGCTGACCAACACCAGATTCAGACTGCATGTTGGGGGGGGATGTTAGACATGACCCAAACCTATTCTTTAAATATCCCCCCCCCCCCCCAGAGCTTCACGGTATTGGTTTAAAGAGTCTAAGAGTATAAGAAAAGGAGTTAAGCCCATTTTTTTAGAGGTCAGTCTCCATCAGGATTTGAACCTAGTTTGTGCTAACCTGGGGCCACAGCAGAGGGCTTTTTAGAGGAAAAGGAGAACGACCAATTTGTCAGCACCCCTAGGTTAGCAGCTATTCTGATTATTATATATCAATTGGGTGATGAGGTTAAAGAAAAATAATGATGGTAGGGAATCATAGGTTTCTATGGGTGCTCAAGACCCCAAAATACCGACACACTGGGTCCTGCTGAATGAATTCGACTCAAGCTTTCTCAGTCAAGGAAAAAGACAAAGTTTATTATGGATTCACCATACTGGGTCGTCTTAAGAAATCTTACCATTTGTGACACTTGTTTTCACAAGCCAGCCAGATTCAACCTGAGCTAGATTGAATCCAGGGCCTTCACGGCGGCAAGATGAGAGTTATATACAGAAAGATTGTGGGAGGGATTGAGGGGTGGTCTTGAGTAGTCTGGGATGGCTAGAGGAGGGTTTTAGAGTGGACTAGGATGACTAGGGTGAGGTCAGACTCCAGGGTGGGAAATAGCTGTAGGAGATGAAAGACAACAGAAGGCTAGGGTAACAGAGCTAGGGTATAGTTATTTTGATCTGGATGAAGGGTAGGAAGCAGCTGGACAATAGAGGGCTAGGCTAGGTAAAGATTTGGGCTTAGGTAATGAAAGGTTTATGGCCTTAGGCAAAGGCCAGATCTAGTGGGAAGATTCAAGGAGAGTTCAAGGTGGTTCCCAGAGACTGTATCCCAACAAGTTCAAGGGGGTTCCCAGAGACTGTACCCTCATCACAAACATTATGGAATGCAGTTTGGAAAGGGCAACAAGGAGAGACTAACATATATGTCTTAACCCAGAGATTCTGTGGGATCAAGTATGCGGAGCACTGGGCCTGGAGTCAGGAAGACTTGAGTTCAAATTCAACTTCTGACACTTAAGAGCTGTGTGAAGCTGATCATGTCACTCAAATGTTTTCTGCCTCAGTTTCCTCATCTGTAAAATGAGGATAATAAGAGCACCTAACTTCCAGGGTTGTTGTAAGGATAAAATGACATGTTTATAAAATGCTGTGTTAACAATGCCTGACACATAGCATGCACTTAATTTGTGCTTGTTTCCTTACTTCCTACTACTAGGCATATGTGCCAAGGATATCGAAGACAGAAATATATAACATGTACATATATATATATACATAAAATATATGCCATATATATATACATATATAAATATATACTAAAATATTTATAGAGATAAGACATGAATTCAGAGACTCAAAGGGTACATGAACCAATGCAGAATGAACCTAGTAGAACTAAGAAAGTGATAGACATATCACTGCAACAATTTAAATGAAAGGGACCAAAAAAACCAAAAACTGAATGTTATGTAATTATAATGACCAAAATGAACACCAGAGTTGAAAAAATCCCTCCTTCCCTTCTTTCCATCACTTGCATGTAAAACATTGCATTTATTTGTCAGAGGCTACAGATGTGTCACTAGATTTGTCTGTAAGGATAGGAGTTCAGTCAATTTATCACTCTTACTCCTGTTTATCAGGTGCAAATACCTCCTTTGAGTCAAGATCTAAATAAACAAAGCAAAGTCTTTAGACTAAGAATAAAAATTCTTGATCACTTTAGGAGTCCTTAAAAGCCTTTGGATGAATTACAGTGACATTGCACAAAAAGCATATCAAATTGGTTGAGGCTTCTTGGTCCCATCCTGTGACTTTTATGTAAAATAGCGAGCTGATTCAGCACGGAGGAGCTCCAGCCTCTAGCAGCTTAGTGCTGGAAAACGTCTTGACCAAGGAAGGACTTTGTGAACTTTGGAAGGTTAAAAGGTTTTGGACTTCCCCAATGACGTTCTAAACTTAGTACTGTTCCTGAAACACATTTCCCAGTATCTGTATTGTCAACCAAGAGCAAACTAGAAAAGAAGATTGAACATTCTCCAAGGAAACAAACTGTGCCAAACGGAAATTTCAAGAGAATTCCTAAAAAAGGGAGAAAGGGACTTTTGGCTCTAATAGTTGTGAGTTACTTCTTAGCTACTTTTAAGCCCACCTTCCCCTGGTTTCTATTTACTCCTGAGAGAGTGTGTTGTGGAGTTTTGGAGGGATGTTTTGTACTAACAATTTTTACCCTATTGGCAAGTAGGTGCTACAGAGGTTAGAGTGATGAGGTTAAAGAAAATGATGAGGGTAAGGAACCATAGGTTTAACCATAGGTTGGGGTGCTTGAGACCCCAAAATATCAACACACCCAGTCCTGCCAAATGAATTCGACTCAAGCCTTCTCAGCCAAAAAAAAAAGACAAAGTTTATTAAAGATTCACCATAATGGGTAGTCTTATTTATGATGCTTGTTTTCACAAGCAGGCCAGATTCTATCTACAAAGCTAGATTGAATCTGAGTGCCTTCTTGGGGACAAGATGGAGCTCATATACAGAAAGATTGTGGGAGGGATTGAGGGGTGCTCAAGTAGTCTGGGGTGACTAGAGAGGGGTTTAGGGATTGTCTTGAGCAGGAGTCTAAGGAGGATCTTGATGGGACTGGGGTGACTAGAGGTCAAGACTCCAGGAAACAAGAAAATGGGATTTTGATGGAATCAAGAGTGGGAAGCAGCTGGACAATAGGGGCCTAGGCTAGGTAGAGATTTGGGCCTAGATAATGAAAGCCTCATAGCCTCAGGGGAAGGCCAGATCAAGTGGGAAGATTCAAGGAGAGTTCAAGGAGGTTCCCAGAGACTGTATCCCATCAGGTTCAGGGGGGTTCCCAGAGACTGTACCCCCATCAAAAGCACCAGATATTGATTCAGGAAGACTTAAGTTCAAATCTGATCTCAGACATTAACCATATATGTGATCTCAGTTTCCTTATCTATAAAATGAGGATAAAAATGTTAGCTATCATTATTATTATAAGTTAATAAAGTCAGGATAGCTGATTGATTAAATTGATAATCATGGGGGATGGGGTATTATGAATTGTAGCATTAGATCACCATCTCCAATCCCTCAGGGCTAACCCCAGACTCTGAGAGGATAAGTGGGTAGACTTGTTTCAGGAACCTAAATTGAATATGTGAATGGGGGTTGGGAAAGTAGTTCCGTGATATGTTCTCTATCTTGAAAGATCTTTCATACCTCTTTCTTTTAGAGGGAAGGAGAGGGAAGGATATAATCTGAAATGAAAGTGATGTAAAAATGAAACATATCAATTAGTTTGATATTTAAAGAATTGGCTCTTTCACATACTTTTAGGCCATTTGACTGCAGATGACTCAATTCTTTAATCTCACCTCTCCAACTGCTTTTCATACTATCTTGAACTGGATGTCCAGTAGACATCTTAAACTCAACATGTTGTAGCAATAATTTGGCTAGCAGCTGTTGTGGGGTATAAGACCTGTGTGTGGTGGTGAGACCACCTGAGTACCCCAATAATTCACAGAGGCTTCTCATATAGGGACAGAAAAGGAATTATTTTTATTTTACAAATCTAGCGAGATTTGGCCATCACCTCCACTAGGATAAACTAGTGGAAGAAGGCAAGGCACAAAGAAAATGCACCAATAGATATACCCTTAACACAAAGATTCCCACCCACCTCTATCCCTTCTCACCATTGGCTGAGAGGCAGGCTTACAATCTAGGTGTGAAAATTTAGATAAAGAACCAGGAAATCAGACAGAACCAATCCATACATACTTCCCTTATTTGGCTACTGATGTGGTGATGACATGCCTAAGGTAAAGAGAAGGAATGAGGAAGGAGAGGGGGACCTTCCTGGAGCAGGGAACAAGCAGCTCACAGGTAGTCCATTATCTCCTTATTTGGTAAAATTCTTGTGCAAGCACTGAAAGAAGGGGAAGGGAGGGGCACCTACAGCTTTAGGCCCTGACTTTCCAAAGTTAGGTAAGTCACTACAAGGTTTAATTCCAAGCCTCTCCTACTCCTTCAGACATTCCTCATTCCAGAAATATGGGAAGAGAGTAGCCCCTATATTCTTACCCTGTGAAGTCTTCACAAATTATATCCCTCTCACTCAGACCCAATAAGACCAGCAACAAAAGCTGCCAGCACAGGTTCTTTGATCTGTTTTACTAAGGAAAGTAATTTTGAGGGGTTAACCATCTCACTGTAATCCAACATACAAATATCATTCACTTAGTTCAGGAGAAAAAGCCAGCATCCTGAACATCAGAGCAAATACAAATAAATTATAAACATCAACAGACAGACCTTGTCTGATTCAAATCTCAATGTATAGTTACCCAGGTTTAACAAGGTTCCAGGTTTACAAGCCTGGGGACTCTTAACGGCTGCCCAGAGTTTCTTCAAGTCACAAGCCACTCTTCCAGTGAGTAAGAACCCCAGACAAAATGCTAACTTCTGAGTTTTTGTACTCCATTCAGGGCTGGAAGGATTCATATCTAATCAACAAAAGGGTGTGAGCCTGGGGCTTTGCACCCAGTAAGACTTAATCAAAGGCACTTAATTAATTTAGCAGTCTAAAACAGTTAAAAAAAAGAAAGTCCCACCTTAATTACCAATACACATATCCAAAACAAAACTCATTATCTTTCCCTCTAAAACCTCACCCCACTCCCCCACCTACCTTCCTTAGTTCTATACAAGGCAACAGTATCCTCTCAGTCTCTAAGCCTTGCAGCCTAGGAATTATTCTCTACTCTTCACCATCTGTCACTCCCCATATCCAACCTGTTGCCAAGGCCTTTCAATTTCACCTTTGCAACAACTCTCAGATATGCCCCCTTGTCCCCTCTGACATTGCCAGGGCTCTGGTTGGGTCCCTCATCTCCTCACATCTAGATTATTGCAATAACATGCTGTTAGGTCTTCCTGCCTCGAGTCTTTCTTAACTTCAATCCATTCTCCATTCAGCCACCAAAGTGATTTTCCTAAAGTACAAGTCCCACCATGTCACCTCCCACTACTCAATAAACTCCCATGGTTCCCTATTGCCTCCAGGATCAATACAAAATGTTCTGCTTAGCATTCATTGATTTACCAGGTAATAAAGGCAGTGATCCTCGTAGATAGGATCTGACCCCAGGTCCTGACTCTGGCATTATCAATATTTCTCTTATACTACCCTATCTCCCAAAAGATCCTGAAATATTGTCATTTAATTATAGACTAAAAACTATAAGGAAGCTGTGAGGTCATCTAGTCCAGTTTTCTCATTTACAGAGGAGAGAACTCAGATTCAGATGGATTAAAGTGACTCACTTCAGGGCATAAGTGGCAGAAGCAGTATTTGAACCAAGGTCCTTTAGCTCCAATACTTTTTTTAAATAAATGGATCAAATCATACAGTAAATCCATGAGAGGAACTCTGTGGTGAGGTTTTTGTAAAGTAAAAAAATCATATTGTAATACAAATAATCATGTATACACACCCTATTTATTTTTTATTTTTTTACAAATTTGGATTTTGGAATATTAGTTTTCCTTGAAAAGACACAAGCCTACAAATCAACGGCCTGAGGCTTGCTAATAGAAATTCTGTTAACTGTTATACAAATCAAACTGCAGTTAGCTGAGCTTCAGATTTAGTGCTGGGGTCGAATTTTAGCTCGTTGAAAAACATTATTTCTCTGGTAACATTATGCATGTTTAGTCTGCAACTATATAAATGTTATGCAATTATGCTACAAGGATGTCTAGGTAATTAGATTCTCTAGAATAAGTTATATGCAATAATATGCACAGATTCAAAAGTCAACCCTTCCCTCTGAACCACTGTTCTCCCATGGACCATGGCCTTACTCGAAAGGGGATAGGGAAAGTTTGTGATAAGAAGACAATAAAAGACTGAAGATGTTTTCATTTTTATACAAGGACAAACCCATTACTGATGTTATAGACTTTTATTTTTCTCTCTTGTGATGGGGATGCATTACACTGAGCTATCCACATAGTCTTTCATGATCTCCTTCATGAATAATGCCACACCTTAGATTGTTATTGCTGTTCAATCATTTCTGATTCTTCATGACCTCATTTGGAGTTTTCTTGGCAAAGCTACTGGAGTGGTTTGCCATTTTCTTTTCCACTTCATTTTACAGATGAGGAAACTGAGGCAAACAGGGTTAAGTGACTTGCCTAGGGTCATGCAAATAGTAAGTGTCCGAGACCAGATTTTAGCTCAGGAAGATGAGTCTTCCTGAATTTAGGCCTGGCACTCTATCTGCTGTGATGATTAGCTGCCAACATCTTGAGTTAAGCATTGAGTTTTAGGCTTTGGAACAAAGACTTTCTTTGGGCAATACTAAATATCCCATCCTGTATGAAACCTCAGTCTTTGATCTCATTAGCATCACACCTCTATGTTAAAAAACACACACACACACACACACACACACACACACACACACACACTGAATTGATAGCCTAGCTCGAGCTCAATATATTAAGAAGCAAACTCAAGCAGAGAAATAACTAGGGAACATATGCAGAGTTTTGCTCCAGGATGACAAATTTAGAAGATGTTTTTTAAAACTTTCAGTCCTCCAGGAAACTAAAAACATAAGAATTTAGCCCCCATCAACTGTGCGTGCTACAGCTTCTTGGAGCCACAGGTGTGGGTGAGTGGGTGAGAGGTAGACACCAAAGGTAGAAGAGCAGCCCTAAAAAGAGCTCAGCAAGCACAGACACTAGAGGTGCTAGTCCTCCCTGAATACCCCATACAGGATGAATAAGAAATAATTAACAGAGAGAAGGCACTAGAATTAAAAAGGATGAGGAAAGCCTTCTTATAGGAGATGAAATTTCAGTTAAAACTTAAAGGAAACCAGGGAAACCAGTGGGTAGAGATGAGGAGAGTATTTCAGATAAGGGAGATAGCCAGAGAAAATGCCTGGAGCTGAGAGATGGAGTGTCTTGTCCACGGAACGGCCAAGAAGCCAGTGTTGTATGTGGCAGGAAGTAAGGTAAAAGAAGACTGGAAGGGTAAGAGGAGGCTATGTTACAAGGGGTTTTGAATGCCAAACAGGGAAATTTTTATTTGATCCTAGAGGTTATAGAAAGCTAGAGTCTACGTAGTAGGAAAAGCTTCTTCAGAAAATCACTTATGTCTGACTGGAAGATGGATTGGAGTGGGAAGAGTCTTGAGTCAGGCAGACCCACCAAAAGGCTATTGTAATAATCCAGGTGTGAGGTAGTAAAGGCTGCACCAATGGTGACAGTGACAGAGGAGCAAAGGGAGCACATTCAAAAGATTTTTGCAAAGCTGAAATTAACAGGTCTTGGTTACGGCTTGGAAAAGGGGGCATATGAGAAAACGAGGAATCCAAGATTACTCCTAGGCCACAAGCCTGAGGAACTGGGAGTATAGTGTTACCAACTACAGTACTAGGAAAGGTGTAAGGGGAAGTTTTAGGGGGAAAGATAATGAGTTTTGCTTTGAACATGTTGAGTTTAAGATGTCTACTGGACATCCAGTTCAAGCTAGTATGAAAAGCAGTTGGAGATGTGAGATTGGAGGTCAGCAAAGAGTTTGGGGGCAGGATAAGTACATTTGAAAATCATCAGCATAGAGATGGTAATTAGAGCCATGGGAATGGATGAGATCACCAAGTGAAATATATAAAAGAAGAAGAGAAGAGGGCTTTGGATGGAACCCTATAGTTGGAGAGAATGATCTGGATGAGGGTCCCCCAAAAGAGACTGAGAAAGAGTGGTTAGATAGGTACAAGGAGAATCAGATGAGACTGTAGTTCCAGAAACCTAGACTCAAGAGAAAATCAAGGAGGAGAATGATCAGTTGTATCAAAGGCTACAGAGAGGTCAAAGAAACTAAGGACTGAGGAAAGGCCATCAGATTTGAAACTAGGATGTTGTTGGTAACTTTGAAGTGAATAGTTTTGTGCAATGATAAGGTCAGAGACCCGATTGTAAGAAGCTAAAAAGAGAGTGTGAGAAGAGAAAGTAGAAGCACCCATCTTAGAAAATCTTTTCAAGTAGTTTAGCCATAAAGGTCAGAAGAAATATAAGATAGTGTTAGCATACTAAGAGGTAAGTGACTTGATTTACCCAGGCCACAGAGACAATATATGTCAGAAGTAGGAACTGACTCCAAGGCCAGCTCTCCAATCACTGTTTATGCCTCGACTTCTCAGTGAGATCCAAAAATATTACCAGAAATTCAAACTTATTTTAATTTGTTGTTGGGCTTTAATAACATTAAGGAAGATAAAACTTTTTACTTCAAACAAATAAACAGTTTGTCTTGACAGTAGAAGTAGAGAATGCCAATTAATTAATTTGTTAAGTGTCCCTCTCTCCGGTGGAAATTAACTGGTGTTTGGATCTTTAGCAGTGACAAGTAAATCTACTCTCCCTACTTCCAAAGTGCCTGGAGGTTTTTGGAGTGGTGGCAACTCAATCTGGTCTACAACAATACTTGGAAGAAAATAAAAAAAAAAAACCTTTGTGCAATAAATTATAGACTCCAAGGTCAATTTAAATAGGAAAAAAGGGAAGTTGGATGTTTTTCAAGAAGGATAGGTAATAAACTCTACCTAAATGACCCCTTAAAATATTCCTCATTGCATAATTCATACATAGAATTCTTTATCTCGGAACAAGCTGTTCTATTTCGGTTTTATCATCCAAATTTAACACTTGTTAGTATTACATCCCGGGACAAAAGGAAAAAAAGAAAAGAAAAACCCTTAAAAATGTATTGTCTTAAGTGTTTTCTACTTAATATTTTACTAGCAATTTGAAGGTAAGGGAAAATCGTGTTTGTCTCTAGCCTCTACTAGAGTAAAGTTATGTTTCAGTAAATGCAAAAATTAAAGTAAATCCATAAAAGTGAATTGAACATAATCCCTTGTTGCACATACTATAATTGCTGGTTATAATGAAGTTGGACATTATTGTAGTCATTAGACTGTACATTTGAAAATGTGTTATTCTTCTTTATAAAGTGATGTAAGTAATTTCAAATTTAAATACACTCTAGAAAAAATAGTCAAGGGTAGAGATTTCAAATTTGGGTTTAGAATGAATTCACATTACAAAATAAATAAAGCAGGGCAAAACAAGAGCAGGCCTTTCTCTTCTATCATTTGATGACTTTGAGCTCCCCAGTAGATAAAGTGCTTTGGCTATGCTTAGCTTTGGAAAGCAGCGTAACAAAGGCAAATGGACTAACCACCCAGGGCTCATTATCAGGTTTGTTCCCAGCTCTGTGATGCTGAGCTAAGGGCAGAGCTTCCATTAAATTCAAAGGCAGATGGATCAGTTTCAGAAGACAGGAGGCCAGGAATGGAGCAGGTGCCTGGGGGAGGAAAGGAAGGAACTCTGAGTTCTTATCCCTGTTCTGCTAGAGTTTTGTTGTATAATCTTAGGCCAGTAGAAATGCAGGCTTATTGGACTCAGACTGACACAGGCTATTTTGTTTCAGTGCCTGGTGAATCGCCAGTGCTCATTAAAGGTTCATTACTGAACTTTAGTCTCCCAAGCCTTTAAGCTTCTATTCAGTATTAAATAGCACTCTAGAAGCTGAAGAAAACTAAGGCAGTTTCCCCATTGTGTATAATTTTCCAATAAGGAGGAGCCAAAGAGCTAGAACAATTGTTTATCATCAGGTGCCCCAAAAGACAATGTTCAGGGATGAGGCAGAGCGCAGAGTCAGGTGGGAGGCAGCAATCTTTTAGTTGCATTCTTGCAATGTCTAATCTAGAAAAGTCTCTTGGGAAAAGGGAACCTAGAGCCAGACTGTGAATGGAAGGGGAAACATAGCGTTGTGGTTAGAGAAAGAGAAGCCACTGATGATGGTCCAATCCATTACACTAGGCTACTTCTCATATGGATATATCCTTAACTTTATCTCAAATGTTTTGAGGGCAAGTATCAAATCTTTGTGTCTCGTATGACATCTATTACAATTTCTTATCCATAGTAGACACTCGATACATACATAGCCTAGGAGAATTTTGCTCATTTGTTACCTCTGTGAGTTACCCACAGGCCTGAGAATGAGTCTCAGAGGAAACTAGGTGGAACAAATGGAGATTCTGTTACAAGAAATGAGATTGCTCCACTCCACCTGGCTTCACAATAATCTCCTTATGATAAAGTCTCATGAATGTGTATATTCCTCCAGTATCATGGATTTCAACTCATCCCTACCTGTTCCTTCTGCATGGCTCTTACAAGTTCCTTTATAAATTTGCCCCAGGGGTCTACTCAACATGCTGTGACAAGTTGTATGGAGTGCATCCAGAGCATAAAGGGACGTTTTCTCAGCTTACAATCTCTTCTTCCCATTCAGACTCTTGGTTGCCAGGCAAGCGGCACTGGGGACTGAGAGATGAGGAATCTAGATTAATCCTGGCAGCCTGACACAGAGCAGAAACCACATTGCCCAGAGTTTGAGGGGACTCCTACCTACTAATGAATTCAATTTAAGACCTTAGTGAGCCAGAAGGGAAGAATCTTGTCCCTCTTCAAACTCCTCTACCCCCATAAGGAAGACTGAAAACCCCTAACCTTCCTCTATTCTGTTTATGAATCTGAGGTGTATCAATTTGGAGTGGAAGGAGACTTCATTGTCCAAACAAAAAGTGTGAGAGAAAAAAAAGCATGAAAGATGAGATAGTGGTGATGGTGCGTCATTAGTATAGGAAAGTTTGCATATTTTCCTCTCAATTTCATTCTTTGTTCAAATAAAACTGCAGTATGTACTTTCTGAGTATATAAATCTGGAGGCATCAAGACAAGAGACCTAAGAGAGTGGAATACCCTCCTCCAACTGGGTGGGAGTCAGAGCTAAAACAGAATTAGAGTAAATTTCATATCATATTCTATTATGTTCAGGATGCAGGAAAGTAAGGGGCTAAAATGCTATTTCTGAGCCCAAAGGATAAAAGATTGCATTGAAAAGTTGGTAGTACTTTCTAATATGTGTACAGAAATACAGATACTAACTACAGGAAACAAAGGGCTGGGCTAGGAGATAGTGTTCAGAGTGCCACTTGGTGGCTAATTAAGATTTTATATATCGAGTTAATTCAAACTCCCTTGACTATACTTTTGTCCATGTGACTACACATGTAAGACAATACTCCAAGTGTATGTCACACACCCATATGTATGTCACATATCCATGTCATTTGTGTATTGTTTCACATGTTCATTTAGAGAGTACATAAACTAATATTTTCAAACTTTGATGTGATTTCATCAGTGTGGAAATTCTCTCCACCAATTCCTATGGCAAATTTTTCATTCCCTGCCCCCATTCTGTGCAACTCTTATTGATGTCTTCCCATAAATATTACATAGATTAGCTCAACATACTGAAGGCCTTTCTCTCTTTCTTTTAGTAAAGTTAGAGTATCAATGTATTTCTTGGACTGCCCATCTGTTGTCTCTCACTTTGATATAAGCTGGTAAGCTTTACTATGTGACAAGTCCAACCTGTTTTTTGAAGGCTTCAGTAATGTTTTCTTATGCTCCATATGGTTTATAAATCATTGTTGATAACTTGCCATACAAATTCCTTATACCCACCATGTATCTTTCTAGAATGTAGTTTAAAACAAAGATTCTGAAGGAACTTTGCTTTCTTTAATGTTTACTGTCCTTTATTGGTAACCCAGAAAATGAATAAAACAAAAAGGTATTTTTTTTTGAAATCTCATCTTGAATTAAACAATAGAGAAGCAGGTAGATGCATCTCATGGTAGGAGCCCCAATTTTAATTCAGAGGCTTAGCCTACATGGATATGCTACACTTTGATAACCAATGACTGAGACTGTTTTTTCATTTGACATAGCGAGTCAGGTCAGTCAAAAGAGTCAAATCTGTTTTTGTTGTTAATGTAGACTAAAATTTAGGTCAAAAACATTTTAAGGCTATATGACTGATCCTAATGAAGACAGAGTTGCTAATGGCTCTGTACTGGGCTTGGGGTCAGAAAGAAGCAAGTTCAACTCTGGCTTGAACTACTTACTAGCATGTGAACCAGCCCAAGTCACTTAACCTGTTTGCCTCAGTTTTCTCAACTGCAAAATGTGGATAATAGCATCTACTTTATGGGGGTTACTGTGAGGATCAAATGAGATATTTGTAAAGTGCTTAGTACAGTGCCTGGCACATAGTAGGTGTTATTTAAATGCGTATTCCCTTCCCTTTCCCTTCTCTTCTCTTTTTTCTTTCCCTCCCTGAAATTTGGGAATTTTTTAAAAAGTTCCAGAAATGAATTATTTGGATGAGCTTTAAATGCTAACCTTTCCTCTTTTCTAAGTTCTTTGCTTTTTGCTTTTTGATTGACTGAAGCCAGGAAAATTCTATACATGTGGAAGCATTACAGAGCTTAAATAGTAGATAAAGAGCTGCACTCGCAGACAGGAGACGTGGTATTCATCTAGGCTCTGGCATTTACTACTTATGTGATCATGACAAGGTCACTTTACCTCAGTGTCCTTATCTGTTAAGTGGGAATAATACTTTTGCTATCTACCTCCTAGGATTTAAGAAGACAGAGAGGTGATTAAACTCTCCTGATTATTCTCTAGCATTTAGAAACAAATACTCTCTAAATGGTTGGATATATCACAAATATTACCCCAATTTTATTAAAAAGTGAAAGAAGAACCCAGCATACAACTTAACTACCCACTAAGAGGCTTAGCACAGACAGTTGGGTACCAAAATGGTAAAAAATGGAACTAGAATGCAACTAACTCCAATATTTCTCCTAGATCTGTGATGAGTTTTTGTGTCTCCATATAGAGAGTGAATTTCTATGTTGGGGAGGTCAGGGAACATTGAAACTTTGGCAGCTGTGCAATTTGAGAATGAATTTTTCTCGCTTATACAGAGAAAAAGGCTCACTTCCGATATAGTTTGTCAGGAAAGACTCCCTTTTCACTTAGTTCTAAAGGCTTTGAAGGCCAGCATACAAGTTGCTATGTTTTAAAGGAGTCTTTCTGAACTCATGACTGGTCTTCAACACAGCATGACCTTGCTATACATTCAGAAAAACTTGGAAACATTATTTTTTCAGAGTTATCAGCTAGTCCAGTGAAGAAATTATCCTAAGGATTACCTTGAAGAAGCTATCGTTTTCTTAGGATGAGGGGAGGGGCACATGTGCGAACCTGACCTATTGACTCAATTTGTATACAGAATGGGTTCTGTAAATTAAACTTTTAAGTGTATCTTATATTTAGAGAATCTTCTAAAATATAGGTTATACTTGAACCTTCAATATGTAGTAATTAATAAGTGGATCTAATCCCGAGTAGAGGTTTGAATTACCATTTAGTCTTACTATACATGCAGAAATTCATATTTCATTGGCTCTCCAAATTGTGAGCCAGACTACAAATTTGATCAAGAAAGATACTACTCATCACATGGCCAAGGCATTTTGTAAGACTTTTAAAAAGCTAATTCATAAATCAGAGAGATGGCATGGTGTTATCAATAAGAGAGTTGATCTCAGAATTAGGAAACTGAAATTCAAGTCCTACTTCTAGCTTTGTGATCTTGGACAAATGACCCCCTCTCAGTGCCCTGGGAAACCCTCTAATTCTATATATTGCAGCAAAGGTACCCACATGCATTTGTAGAAGGAATTTTCTCAACTAGGAGTTCCCTAGGCCCAGTCTCTCTTCCCTAATTAATATATTAGCCATATTTAAATATTTAATTCAAATGGATCAATGGTCATGTTGATGTGTATAATCCTTCAGTATCACTGATTTCAACCCATCTAGGCCTGTCCATTCTGAATAGTTCTCATCCAAGTTTTCCCATAAGTGTGCTGGAGCTGGGCCACCCAACATGCTAAGGGGCTTTCCTCACTTTCACTTTACATCAAAAGTTTATCAGTAGAGCACACAGGCCATCTACTAGTTATCCTTTGCACTTGCCATATGATTAGCCCTTTTTTCGCTCATACATTTTTATGGAATGCTTTATATCACTTCTCCTTCATAATTCCTCATTTATAATGTATCGCTGCCTACTCATGTATACCACATGCCCCTCCATTGCCCTTTATGAGATATCCAATTTCAGTTCTCCAGAGACTATAATGTTCTATGATTCACAATATACAACAACAACAACAGAAGAGTGTTGTTCCGAAAACAAGGAACCTTCGCTTCAGGGAGGTTTTGTGCTGTTAAAGTTATTGCCATTTCACAAAGCCGATCTGACTGGATTTCCTTCCTCTGTTCAATCCTGGACCCTACTCCTTATCCCTATGCAACATCTGTTCAAGATATATATATATATATATATAAATAGATAGATAGATAGATAGATAGATAGATAGATAGATAGATACACACAATATATATATATACACACACAATATATGTATATATATGCACATATATATACATACACATTTACGTGTGTGTGTATAAAATTACCTCACTCACAGTGAGCACCTGAAAAGACCTTAGCCTAAAAGGGCCAGGGTCTCCCAGTGCTTCCTGGGCCATCTCCAGTCGTCCTGATGAATATCTGGTAGCTGGACCCAGATGGCTCTGGAGGAGAAAGTGAGGCTGGTGACCTTGTACAGCCCTCCCTGACTCAAATCAAAGTTATCTACAATTCATGTCGTCATTTCCCTGAGTGAGGCCAATGAGTAAGTGAAAGATCTTCCCTGCCCATTCAATAGGCCTCAGGTGAGGCCAACAAAGGGAGGTTTGATGAGAGGCAGGCCTACTCCCTTTACTTACTAGGCACTAAGCCTGTTTGATTAAGCTAGGTTAGGTTTGGGTTCGGATTCGCACTGGCAATAAGACACACTCCCAACAGAATAAAGTTTTTATTGAAAGACAGGGGAAGTACTCTATCAAATCCACACCATGTTAATCAACAATTTCTAACAAACAGTTAACACAACAAAGACAAAGACACAGATGACATAGATTCATCACCTCCCAGAGAAGCTCCAGCACTTGATCCTCTCAAAGCTGAGGGGCTCCTGGTTTACACAGCTTGATCAAGGCCCCAAATAGGAAGGTGGTCCCAGGCAGAGAGTCCTCCCCGTGGGTGAGATCCCAATGTGCCTGTCCCACATGGTGACTTTATAGAACCCTGAACAAAGAAAGTTTTTCCTGCCAGAGAGAGGACCCCCCCGCCCCCTCATTCCTAAGAGCTGGTTCTTAAGGAATGTTTCTCCAGCAGGAGAGGAGTTATTTCTTATCCTTTGTCTTAGGAGTTTCCTGTTATCAGTCTCCAAGCAGGAGAGTCTAAAGGTCTGCAAAGGGGGCAGGGAGCTTGACACATACATGCTGGGCTTACACTGTAATATAGAGGATCTTCTCTAATGATTTATCATTCAAAGCCTCAGGCCCACACTCTTTTGATGATTGAACATGAAGACCTTGGGCCCTAAAAAAAGTATAAATAGCCAGAAGGTAGCCATAGAGCTCAGAATCTGCAAAGAGCTATAGAAGTTGGAATTCAGCCCAAGGAGAAAGATCAGGAACGAGGAGTGGACAGAGCTGCAGAGAGCAGAGAGTGGAACTGAGAACTGAGGCAGAAACAAAATGCAGGCAAGCATTAGTTTACAGAGAAGGCCCTAGCAGGGGAGAAGGTTACAGGATGACTTAGTTCCTTGCTGTAACACTGTGTTATAATTTCCTTGTTGCTACACTGAGGTGGGCTTACTGGTTTTGGAATATAATTACTGTTGTATTGAATTGGAATTACTGGTGTCTAAATAAATGTTGTACTTCCTCTGCCTTCCACCTAGAGTTTTTCATACTTTGTGATTCCAAACCATTCAGGCATGTTCATGTTCATTCTCGAGGTCATGAACCTTGCCTTACTGATACACTCTGATGTCTTGGTCCTCTTCGAAAACAAAGGACAAAATACTATAAATGTGTATATATATATATATATGTATATATATATATATATATATACACACACATATATATATATATACATATATCCCAGAACATTATGTATGTGTATATATATAATATATATACGTATATATACACACTTCCATAATGTGTGTACACATACACACACACACACACACATTCCAAAGGATGAAATCCATAGGATTTTCACTTTGTATTATAATTTAGGTAACAGTCATTACTCATAGACATATGTGGGGTTGGGGGAGAAAGAGAGAGGGGAGAGGGAGGGAGACAGGAGAGGTGTGTATACAAACGCATAATATACACAATTAGGTCAAATACTTTACAGTCATTTAGGAGGCACTCCCGTCTCCCATGGCTGATACAGTGTTTCATAAGGAGCACTGAATAATCTACAGTGTTTCATAAAAATAGGAGCACTGAATAATCTATAGGGAATCCTTCTTAGATTTGGATTCTACACTGCATCTCTTCATGAGAGTGACAAAGAATTTTGATGAATATACATCTCCTTGTTTTACACCTTGCCTGAT
Organism: Phalanger gymnotis; assembly: GCA_028646595.1. Classification (NCBI taxonomy): domain Eukaryota; kingdom Metazoa; phylum Chordata; class Mammalia; order Diprotodontia; family Phalangeridae; genus Phalanger; species Phalanger gymnotis. The sequence goes on from CM053623.1 coordinate 99,326,890, forward strand.
ATTAATAACCAAGTTATCATTGAACAAGGTTATCTATGTTATATTTTTCAAAAACTGTCATAGAACTTTGAAATATGCATTAGAAATTTCTTCTTGGAAGAGAACTTTAAAGCGATGCTTTGCTCTCAGGATCAGATGATCTGTTATGTCAGTAATACTGAGTATATTAGGACGTTGTATTGCCTCCAGTTTTCAGTCAATTCTCTTCTTTTCTCACCTGCCTCTAGTCCCCTGGACTTCCTCATGCCCCCAAGAACCTCATCATCCTATAATATCACGTCAACATTGTAAATCACATCTCATAACAACTCCTTGCTTCGGGAGCCCTGTCCTAACTCTGGTTAGAGAGGATATAGGGTGGAGAGTAGAGAGTTCCTCCCAGATCCTCCATTTAAGAAGGCTCCATGTCAGCAATCTCTCCATTTCCCACATGGCTGAATTCTTCCAGATATATTATATCTTCCATGATATAATTTACCCCATTCTATCTCTCCCTTTCTCCCTCTCTCAATATATTCCTTTCTCATCTCTTAATTTGATTTTATTTTTTTAGATATCATCCTTTCATATTCAACTCACTCTGTCCCCTCTGTCTATACATATACACATATATATTTATGTGTATATTCCCTTCTGCTACCCTAACACTGAGATCTCATGAATTATACACATCATCTTTCCATGTAGGGATGTAAACAAAACAGCTCAACCTTAGTAAGTCCCTTGTGATTTCTCTTTCTTGTTTACCTTTTCATGCTTCTCTTGATTCTTGTGTTTGAAAGTCAAATTTTCTATTCAGCTCTGGTCTTCTCACTGAGAAAGCTTGAAAGGCCTCTATTTTATTGAAA
>CM053623.1:99328237-99404822 GCA_028646595.1 Phalanger gymnotis
ATATCTTGATTTCTCATCAAGTCACTAGCTTCCACTTGCTCCAATCTCATTTTTAAGGTAGCATTTTCTTCAGTGGTCTTTTGGATCTCCTTTTCCATTTGGATAATTCTGCCTTTCAAGGCATTCTTTTCCTCATTGGCTTTATGGAGCTCTTTTGCCATTTGAGTTAGTCTATTTTTTAAGGTGTTGTTTTCTTCAGTATTTTTTGGGTCTACTTTAGCAAGTCATTGACTTGTTTTTCATGGTTTTCTCACATCCTTCTCATTTCTCTTCCCAATTTTTCCTCTACTTCTCTAACTTGCTTTTCCATATCCTTTTTGAGCTCTTCCATGGCCTGAGACCAGTTCATGTTTTTCTTAGGCCTCTTTGGCTTTGTTGCCTTCTTCTAACTGTATGTTGTGGTCTTCTTTGTCATCAAAGAAAGATTCCAAAGTCTGAGTATGAATCTGAGTCTGTTTTCGCTGCCTGACCATGTTCCCAGCCAACTACTTGACCCTTGAGTTTTTCGTGGGGGTATGACTGCTTGTAGAGTAGAGAGTACTTTGTTCCAAGCTTGAGGGGATGTGCTATCGTTTTCAGAGCTATTTCTACACAGCGAGCTCTGCCACACCAGCGCTCCTCCTCCCCCAAGAACCACCAACCTGGACCTGACTCAGATCTTAAGAAGGCTCTGCACTCCTGCTCTGATCTGTCACTTAATTCCTCCCATCAAGTGGGCCTGGGGCCTGAAGCAGCTGCAGCTGTAGTTCTGTAGCTGTACTATCCCCCTGCCCCCAGGGACTGGGAACTCATTTCACTCTGTCCTCTGCAACTTTTCCCACTAAACTTCTCTGTTGTCTTTGGTGTTTGTGGGTTGAGAAGTCTGGTAACTGCCATAGCTCACTGATTCAGGGTGCTAGGGCCTGTTCTGCCCAGTCCCGGTCTGGTTGGTCCAAATGCTGGGCTCTGCTCTGCTCCACTCCCAGCTCCATGCATGATAGACCTTACCCAGTGACCATCCAGGCTGTCCTGGGCTAGCGCCCTGCTTCCCTCTGCTATTTTGTGTGTTCTGCAGTTCCAGAATTTGTTTAGAGCCATTTTTTATTGGTGTTTGGAGGGTCCTGAGGGAGAGCCCTAGGCAAGTCCTTGCTTTCCAGCCACCATCTTGGTTCCATCCCTTCCTGTTAGATTGTGATCTCCTCAAGGGCAGGAACAATCTTTTGCCTTACTTTGTATTCCCAGTGCTTAGCACAGTGCCTGGTACATAGTTGGTGCTCAATAAATGCTTACTAATTATTGACTGAAATTTGTTAAAGCCATATTGTGTTCCACTCTATAACTACAGCAGGTGAAAGTCTGATTGTACCCTTCTGATACTCTCATCAAGAATGCCTTCAATGTGTATATTTTGTTCATTAAAATTTATATATTCAAGAAAGTAGAGATAGATTAGATGGTTTAATGGATAGAAAACTGAACATCAAGTCAGGAAGTAGGAGAGTCCCTTCCCCCTTCAAACATTCCTAGCTATATGACTTTGGGCAAGTCACAATTTCTCTGAGCCTTAGTTTCCTGATCTATAAAATGGGAATAATTGTAGTGACTACCGTAGAAGGTTGTTGTGAAGATGAGATGTTACATACAAGGCAATTTGCAAGTTTTAAAGGGCCACATAAATATGAACTGTTATTATTAGTTATTGTTCTGTTGGTCACACTTTTTGGCAAAAATATGGTCCAAGGTTGCACATTTACTTTTGGATGGAAAAAGCTATAAATAGTGATTAAAATAATTTTATACATAAATTTAACCAATGTAAATCAGTTTCCATGATAAGACAAAAAGAATGCAAATATCCCTTAGTAAGCAAACATTTAACTTGTCAAACGAGATATGGAAGCCAAGAACAACAATGGTTTAGAATATAAATTTATTTTCAAAAATCTTACAGAGAAGGTTATGGGCATCATCACCTCATAAAACAAAGATAAGTAGAGGGCAAATTCACTTTAAGAAATTTTCGTCAGAGACCTAGTGAACATTTAGACAGCAAGGAAGGCAACAAGAAGATGAAAGATGGAAAAAGATCTACAAAAATTATCCTAACAAAATTTTTGACCTTCAAAGACAATGGAGACACCATATTTGGATTCTAACTTCATAGTCCTGGATGTGCCTGTAGGGAACAGAGGAAATGGCAATAAAGAAGGGTAAAAAGGTGGGGGAAGCAGTTGGACTAGACAAAGTATATATAAGGGAGATCCATACTGAAACTTGCACTATAGCCACAGCTATGTGAGACAGATTTTCAAGTTGTCTGATGAAGGGGAGGATACTAAAAGATTAGAAAAATTTTCTAACCTTATTTCTGAAATAGAAAACACAACTAAGAACAAAAACTAACAGATATGTCTACTTTCCTATCTCTATACAATTTGTGATGAAAATAATATATACTTGCATCGAAGATATGCCCAATTACGGGAGTAGAAGGAGCCGGGCTTTCATAATAGATACTCCATAACAGAATTTTATCTTTGCCATCACACAATTGACTACAACATTGAGATTAAAAGATTCCATTGTGCTTATTGATTATGAAAAAGCATTTGACTTGGTATGGTAAGTAGCATTTTAAAGATGCTTCTCCAAAATGTCTCCCACATATATATGAAAGTTCTACAAAATGCCTTGAAAAGTATCATTATACATAACTGTTCAGTGATGCTCTGATCAGAAACATCAACCAAAGCATAAGGAGTATGGATCTTCACTATTGTGAGATAAATGCAGTGCAGATACCATAAGGGTTTCCTTATATGTGAGGAGATCCTTCAGATGCATCTCTTTGTGGATGACATTGGGCTGATTGCATCAAGCCTCAGAAAATTGCAGTCTTATAAGTGAACTCCATTTATAATCTAATTAAGACTTCCAAAAAGCTCTGAACAAGGTTCATTGGTTTTTATAGCACTAAAATCTACTAGCACTTTCCACATTTCTCCACTTCTTCCCATAATATTTTGTTAGGCCCTGGATTTCTCTCCACCCCATCCCCCACATAGATTAATTTTCCCTAAAAGGCAGCAAAGCTATTCCTGGGACCTAAGGGATCTCTTTCCCTCTTGGCAGCTCCCTAGTAGATTTTGGCTTTATTGACAATACTTCTTAGTAACCTAAGATCACAAAAAGTTCCACTCGTGTGGTGTCCAGGCCACTCCAAATTGTTCAACATCTGAAGATTATTTGAATCACCATACCCTGCCCTGTTGAATAAATTCAGTTTCATATGGAGGCAAGGGTCCCCTAGAAATTGTCGCTCTATCCTTGTTGAATATTCTTGTCATTTTAGGGCTAACTAAACCTCTTTTTCTTAACTATTCAGTAACTTAGGAGTGATGTATATTGTCCCAACATCAAAGCTGATGGGTGTTAGGCCCAACCCTAACAGCAGGAAAGCATACTTTAATAGTGAGTAATCTAGAGCCAGCATAGAGTAGTGGACAGAAAGCTGACTTCTGAGACACAGAGATGGATTAAAGATCTACCTTTAATGTATACTGTCTTTGTGCCTGTGATTAAGTCATGTAAACTTTTAGTGCCCCAGCATATTTCTAAAACTATCACTTACAAAGGGATCTGTGACTTAATGATCCAAATTGGTAGAAGGACTTTCCTCATTGAGGAGTTCCCTGTACCTATAGAATTAAAGGTCTATATTATAGAAAGAAAAACTATGAACAACATATATTAATAAAAACTCAAGTCTCCAGGGAATTTTATGGAGGTGGAGGAAGGACAGACTTTAGTCAAAGATAGTACTATGAAATAGAAAATGATGGTCAGGGATACACAGACACCAGTCTGGATAGAGAAGTATAAAGAGTGGAAATCACCAGGGATCATGCTAAGGCTAAGTATCTTTTTAAAACCTAAAGTTGGTTCAGAGTTCTTCTGAATGTAAAAGTATTTTTAAGAATCCATTTGTACAACAAACATTATCTTTCTGATCTTTATTTAGGCCTAACAAAATATGCAGAAGGACTCAGTATAACAAATACTCAAACATGACTTCTGTAGATGGAATAAATAATATATCTTGAACAAATTTGTATTACTATTTTCCAAATGTAGGTAGAAGATGCTATGATGATAAAATACTGTACATATTCAATTAAAAGTGTTACTGAATTTATAATAGCTTTTTGTCATCTGTTTTCTAAATTTATGGATGCTAACTGTATAACTATCATGTAGGGGTTTTTTTTTTGTTTGAAAGGGGTTGTCATATCCAAAGAGGTTTGAAATCAATGGTCTAGACCCAAGAACAGTGGTCCCCAATGCAGGATGTGCAAAATTAACCACTGAAAAGTTAAAAGGAGAATGTTAGATCTGAGGAAAGCAACACAGTGACATAGTAGGACAGCATCCACCACTTGCATCCATTGCTTTCCTTCTTCCTGCTTTCACTAAGTGCGGTCGCCTGTGATTCCCAAACATCTTTGTTCTCCCTCCTCTGTCCCACCAAAAGCAACACTTCATACACCACACACACTTCATATCCCCTGGCTGTGACTCTGCACTTGAGCTACCTGAGGTCCCTGTTGCCTCTTCATGCTCTTCTCTCACCCTGACCCTAAGATGAGCAAAAGGCACTTCCACCAAGCTCAGAAGAAGCTGTAGCAAGGAAGGTTTGAAAGGAGCAGACATAGACACAGTCGCAGTGGCAGTGGGAACAGGAACAGGACCAAGCAGCTACAGCTAGCAAAATGTGAGAGGCAAAAAAAGATGTGAGCAGCCAAGGGATAGCTACTGCTTCTGCCAGTGCGGTTGGGGCTCAGGCGGTCAAGAACAGAACTCTCTCAATCTGCACCCATGCTCTTTAGACACTCCAAACTTATTGCAAAATCCAGAAGCAAAGGAGAAGGCCATCTACCAGATGTTTATAAACGATATTCATGTACCACTGTACTAATGTGTTACATAGGTTATATAACATGGGAAGGGAAGAAAAAGGGAAGAGAAAATAAGGGAAAGGGAAGGGAAGGGGAGAGATGAGGAAAGGGGAGGGAAAAGGAGAGGAGGGAAAAACTTGAGTTTATCTAGAATTCTTACCATTTGCCTTACTACTGCCACATTCTCCCCAACTAAAATAGCTATCCCCTTGACTTGGGACCCATATCACCAGAGACTATACCTGACTGGGCTCTTTGATATGAAAGAAGATGGACATTTACTGGGCCAATTTCAACAAAGGAATCTTTGTATTATTGGTGGATGAGATTATTTTGAATGAATATCATAATTTAGCAGCTAAAGCCAATGATGCAGCTCTCCTATTTGGAGCTATGTATCTTTGTGAGATGTTTTTCTCCTGTGATGCCATTCAAACCAAGTACTTAATACCATACCTTTGAATCACCATGTCACAAAATTTTAAATAAAGATGTTTAAAAATAGTGAAACATATCCAATATTAAGCTCACTAAAATATTTTAATGAGAACAAGAAGATTTTTAATTAATTTTTTAAATTATTATAAAATACTATTTACTTAATTTTTACTTCAAACTTTTAAATTTTTTTGTACATGTAAGTAGCTGGTTGTGCAGTGCATAGAGCACTGAGTCAAGTGTCTGGAAGAACTTAGTTCACATCTGACCTCTGATACTTACTAGCTGTGTGACTCTGGTCGAGTCTTTTAATCTATGTTAGCCTCAGTTTCCTCAACTAATAGATTGGGGGTAATTACAATACCTACTTCAGAGGGCTGTTGGAAGAATCAAATGAGATAATATTTATAAAGTAATTAGCACAATGACTGACATGTAATAAGCATAGTGAACACTATATAAATATTTATTTTCCCTCCCCTCTCCTTTCCTTCTCTTTTCCTTTCCTTTTCCCTTTCCTTTCTTTTTTTCCTCTCTTCCTTATGTTGTATAACCCAGGTAATACATTAGTACAGTGGTACATGAAAATCATTTATAAACAAATATACATGTTGAAGGTACGTAGGCAATAATGTTTTGAAGTGTCCATAAGCAAAAAAGTTTGGAGATCACTGGTCAAGGGGATGTAATACACAGAAAGTTGCCAGATGTGAACTAAGTTCTTCCAGACACTTGACTCAGTGCTCTATGCACTGCACAACCAGCTGCTTACACAAAAAATTTTAAAAGTTTGAAATAAAAATTAAATAAATAGTATTTTATAATAATTTTAAAAATTTTGTTCTCATTAGAATATTTTTAGTGAACCTAATATTATTGGATATAGTTCACTATTTTTAACCATCTTTATTTAAAATTTTGTGACATGCTAATTCAAAGGTATGGTATTAAGTTCAATTTATTTTGATACTTGGTTTGAATGGCATCCCAGGAGAAAAACATCGCACAAAGATACATAGCTCTAAATAGGAGAGCTGCATCATTAGCTTTAGCTAATAAATTATGATACTCGTTCAAAATAATCCCATCCACCAATTATACAAAGATTCCTTTGTTGAAATTGGCCTAGCAAATCTCCATCTTCTTTGATATCAAGGAGCCCAGTCAGGTATAGTCTCTGGTGACATGGTCCCAAGTCAAGGGGGTAGCTATTTTAATTGGGGAGAATGGGGCAGTAGTAAGGCAAATTGGTAAGAACTCTGGATAAACTCAGGTTTTTCCCTCCCCTTTCTTCAAGTTTGTTTCCTAATGTTTGGAAGGACATTAAAAAACTGGAGCTCATTCAAAGTAGAGTGACTGGTATTGTAAGGAACTTCAAGGTCGTGACAAATGAAAATGTGAAAGGGAGGGTTAGCCTGAAGAAGAGAAGGTTTCAAGGCAAACAAATAACTGTCTTTAAAGTATTTAGGTATAGTTTACAATCATATGAAAGAGAGATTATATTTTTTCTGCTTGGCTTGAGAGGGCAAAGCTAGGAGTGATGAACAGAGGCTCAGATTAATGGCTGATTTAAAGAGGATTTTAAAAAAGCTTCCTAACCAATATAGTTCCCAACATAGGATAAGCTATCTACTGGCAGTCTTCAAGTTAAGGTTGAATTTGTTAGGGATGTTGTATAGGGGCTCCTTATTTATTGTAGATTGGGTTAGATAACCTCATAGGCTTGTTCCAACTCTGTCTGAGATTCTGTGATTGTAGTAGGAAGGCCGAATTTATAATCTCAAATATAATCATGTATATGTTTGAATGGTTCGAAATTGCAAGGTATGAGAGATTCTCTAAGTAGAAAGCAACAGAACATTTATTTAGGCCCCACAGCAGCAGATCCACGAACCAGCCTCCCCATTCCGACATCTTGACAAAAAGACTCCAGGCCCAGTAAGCCTGCCTCACAAGAGTAACCAGGAGGCCACAGAAAAACAAGATAGTATTACACACACACACACACACACACACACACACACACACACACACACACTGGTCGGGTCAGCTCTGCTTCCGCAGCTTCCTGCTCCACCTTCCGCTTCTGCTGTAGTTGTCTCTTGGCTGGCCTTTCCTCGCAGCCAGCCTCTGGCGTTCTTAAGCACCGTCTCAATGACCAGGGCCGAGTTGGCCCTTCTTAAGTCATCAATCTATACCCACACAGGTTTCACACCTAATAGGGCTTTGGGCCTGGGGCTAAGCACTTAACAACTGAAAGTACTTTCACTCAAAGTAAACAAAAGCCAAACTCCTCAAGTGCTAAGGAGCCCATTTTGCCTTACTGACACATATGATCTCCTAGGGAAACGAAAAACACACAAAGTTACCTGGCTGTTTGGGTTTTTTTTTTTTTTTGCATAACCCAGAACACAGCTTTCCAGCCCAGGGTTTGTATTTGCACTATTTTATCAGAATAAATGTTACTTCAATTAAGATTTTTCTACCACCAAATCTCAAGACTTTCTTCTACCCCCATCAGCCTTCCTAGGAGAATTTTCCTGTTCTTGGAACTACTGAGGGCCAGCATGGTGTCATGGAAACAGTATAGCTCATAGAGACTGAAATTGTTACTTTTGACGTTCTTATACTTTTCCTTGCTGGTTGTCTGATCTTGAAAAAGTCATGTAACCTTTCTGAGCCTCAGTTTCTTCAATTACAAAATGGCAATAAGAATATTCATACTTCCTACCTAAAAGGGTAGTAGAAGGGAAAATGTTGTATAAACAATGAAGTGCTGTATTTAGAAGACACAAAAAACAAGGTAAAGGTATATAGAAGAAAGACTATTAGATTCGAAGGTAGACGACTTGGCTTTGAATGTTGCCTTTGCATCTTGCTATCTTCGTGACCTTGAGCAAGTCACATCCATTGGTACTCCAAGGCTCAGCTTCCTCATTTGTAAGATGACTGAATGATGTCTAAGGTCCCTTTTCATTCTGTATCCTATGACCCTAAACATTCCCAACCAAGAATGTTATTTTTCCCTGTGTTGGTAAGCAAAATGGGCTCCTTAGCACTTAGTTCAACAAGTGCCCTTGAAAAGTTTGGCTTTTGTTTGTTTTGAGTAATTCAGTGTATTTCATTGAGTCTTACTAAGTGCTAAGCCCCAGTCCCAAACCCCTATTAGGTGTAAATCCTATGTGGGTGTGGATTGGCATCTAAGGTGGGGCCCAAGGTGGGGCTAACTCCAGAGAGGGCCTAGTTTACATGTCTGGGACAGCAGAGGCTCTTAGACCACGTGGGTTTAAGCCACTTCTTTGTGCCCATTTTAGGTCATGTGGGTGAGTCGCATGTGTGACTCACCCCCGACACTGAAAAAGATATAAAAACCGGGAATTGGCCTCCTCTTCCTTGGAGCTCTTTGCCGCAGCAGTGGTTGCACACGTGATTCTGGGCCAGTCCTTGTTCTGAGCTCCCAGGCTGAACCTAGATGTTGGTAACTATGAATCTGTATTGAGTCTGTCTGTTGATGTTTGTACTTTGTTTGTAATTTGCTCTGAAGTTCAGGGTGCTGGCTTTTTTCCCTGAACTAAGTGAATGATATTTGTGTGCTGAATTAAAGTAAGCTTGCCAACCCCTTCACCTTGCTTTCCTTACTTAAGCAGATCAAAAGAACCTGTGCTTTCTGGGTGCTGGAAGCTTTCAGGATGCTGGTTGTTGGTGGATCTTGCACCCCAACAGAAGCTGCTAGCTGGATTGTGGAAACATTCCCTTATACTCACTGAGGGCCAACCCACCCTAGGTTATTGACTCCCCAGGAAGAAAACAAGCATATACACAAATATCTTCATTCGAATCATTATCAAAATGCAATTCTTGAGTGACAGCTATATGGGAGGCACTATGCTAGACACCATACATACTTATAACAAACACTTATACCCAGACATGAATATTCATATGCAAAACACAGGGAACCCATATTGGAAACTATACTCCCATGCCCTCTTTACTAGCTTTGATGTGTTGAAAATAATTTCTTCTCTTCCAACTATGAGTCACTTTCTCTCACTTTTTAACATCCCTTTGCTACTCATCCTCTGCCCTTTATTTCTCACATCCTTTTTCCAAAATAACTTCTTTTTAGGGATAACCTATGTTCAAACTCCCTGCCATAGGATGCTTATTTAAAGAACACTGAACTGAATGCCATTTCTCTTTAAACATACTTTTCCTCCTCACTTATTTCTGTTCCATTGCCTCCAAGGATACCAGTGTTAGGGATCGCTAGGTTGTAATTCCAATTCAAATTTTAAAGGAGAAAGTATCTTCATCCAAGCAGATCCAAATGGGGTTGGCTAAGAGACTGTCTTATTGACTGAAAGTCCCTTTTCACATCAGCAATCCAAAGTGTTTCGCCCATAGGTTAATACGCTAGGAGAAAATTCCATTAAAAAAGCCATAAAATTCTACTATTTAAAGATGACAGCTTTAATAACTTCATATATTACACTTAGAAATGTGTAAGTTTTATTACATTTATGCATAAATGTCCAATAGTCTACTGTATCTTGCAATTAAAGCATGACTTTAAAACTCAAAACACTTAGAAACATGCCAGACATGAAATTACATTGTTTCTACTCTTCTTCCCACCACTGGCTTTGCTGTGAAAGATGTGCGCATTATGAGCTAACTAGTTAATGTAGCTACAGAACCCTTCACCCTAGAGAACCTGCATTCTACAATGTCCCTCTGGTCTTTTATTTTCAAGCTGCTCCCCATGCTTAATCCTTTTCTGAGAGTTGGCTGAGAGAATACTGCCAAGCACTTTAATGTTTAATCTAATGGAGGAAGGAAGCCCATTTGGGTTTGACAGCAGGTTCATGATTTCTTACTCATGCTATGTACCACAAAATTACATGGAAGCACAAAGAGGGCCTAAAGTTAGAGACAACACATTAGCAGAGAAAACAGATCACATATTTTACTCATTCAACAAACATTTGTTGAGGCCTGTCACATACCAAGTACTATATACCAGGCATGGAGAATATACAAAGATTACCAAAGCTGTGGACTCTGCACACGTGGAGCTGGTAGAGAGTGTTATTATGGCATAGTAGAGTGATGTTATGATGCACAAATTAACTGTAATACAAAATGTCATTGTCTAGTTAGAATTGTAATTAACATTTTTTTTTCAAAATTCATCTTAACTACACTGTAAAGGATGAATTTGACTGCCTACATATGGGTATGGCATGGAAAAGCCCACAGCTTTGCCTCAGAAGACCTCAGAAGAAGGTCAGCCTAATTTTGTCCATTGCTCCCCGTATTAGTGGCTGCCACCCATCCAATTAAAATGGGAGGGGGGACGGCATGGGAGGAGAGAGTATGTATAGCTAGCATTAGCCTAGTAGTTCCAAAGAGTCACTGAGAGAGCCAGAATTTGAACCAGGAACAAACGTAATAGAAGACCACTAATCTTAATAGCCCCTTCACTTTGATTCCTGTTCTATATCCCAACCTGTAACTTTAGGGATATAGTTTCAGCCCTTATCAGCTTTTTATTGCTTGATGCCTGTGGAAGCTGGTCTCTGATGGCCAGAGGGAAACATCTCTTTCCTAAGGAGATTGGGTAGTTTTTCTTCCTTGACTTAACGAGCTTACTGTCTACAACTTCTGCAGCTATAAACAATTAATGATTTAAGAACTCTGATCAATGCAATAACTAATCAGGATTCCAGAGGGAAAATGATGAAGTTCACTACCCACCTCCTGATAGAAGGGAGATGGACTCAATATGCAAAATGAGACATACATTTTTGGACATGGCCAATACAGAAATATGTTCTGTTTGATTATGCCTATGTGTTACAAAGGATTTTTTTGTTTGTTTTGTTTTTTTGTTTTCCAATTGGAGGGAGAAGAGAAGAGGTGCAAGGCAGAGAAAAATAAATACATATTGACTGAAACTTTTAAAATAAGCAAAAAAAAATACTGACAAGCATTTATTAAGCACTTACTATGCATTAGGCATTTGGAATACAAAGATATTAGTAAAACAGTCCCCATTCCCAAGGAACCTCCATAACCCTCACCAAAAAAAGAATGAACCCTAAAAAGAAAGATAGCACAGCTCTTTACCCAGAATGCCCTAAACTTGGAAAGGGCAGAAAAAAAGACAAAAATGTCCTAATAACAAGGAAGGAATTATCTCCTTCCCTGTGCCCATATACATATTCATGTCTTTCAGTCTGCATGGGCTTTAAATCTAACAGAATCTTCTTCCAGATAACAGTAATGTACAAAGGGCAATAAATATTTTTCTGAGGGGGCTAAAATGAGGGGTGTAGATAAGATATTTCCTCCTTTCCTCCTCCATTACATTTTAGAAAGCATCCATATATAATTTAAATAATCCTGCCCAGTTGCCCCCAGGAAAGTCATGTTACTCTGAAAGACAAATGGAGAAAGAGTGACATTTTCTCCTAAGCCTCTAAACTAGGGGTTCTTACTTCTTGAATTTGGGTGGGGGGAAATTTATATCTTTATTTTCAATAACCTCTAAATGAAAGTTAGCATTTTCAAATAAAGTTATTCGCAGAAGGGCTCTATAGGCTTCACCAAACTGTCAAAGGGGTCCATGGTATAAAGGAGTTATTATTGTTGTCATTTTTGTTATTAATAATACTAGCAGCAATAATACTAATAACAGAATTCTTTAAGGTATGTGATGCACTTTCTAACTATTTGCTTATTTTATTCCATAATAACCCTAGCAGTTAGGTACTATTATTATCCACACTTTATAGATGAGGAAACAGATGTAGACAGCAGGTAAGTGACCTGCCTAGGGTCACACAGCTGTGAAATGTCTGAGAATGAATTAGAATTCAGGTCTTCTTGACTCCAGGTCCAGCACTCTAACCATCTCTGCTCTAGCATCATGGGAGGTGCTAATACTATCAAGAAATAGTAAAGGAGAGTCAGTCAATAAGCATCTTCGAAATCTTTCTAAATGCCAGATATTATGCTCAATGATGGAAATAAAAAGAAAGGCCAAAATAGACTCCTATTCTAATACAGAAATAAAATTAAAACAATTTACAAACAAGTTTATTCAATATAGATGAAACATAATTTCAGAGAGGAAGACACTAGTGTCTGGAGGCAGAGAGGAGAAGAGGTGAACAGGGAAAGAAGAGGAATCAGAACTTCATGTCATTAAAAGGTAAAATGGGTGGTTGGTTCACAGTGTGAGTCCAAAGGCAATCTCAGAAATCTTCAGAAATGAACATCCATGCTCAAGCTGACACAGGTTGCCAGGAATTCTGTAATCTGCTAACTCTCTAGACAAGGAAATATCTATCATTATCTGGGAATAGAAAACTACTCTGGGCATGGAGTATGAGCAGAGCAAGGAAGTATGATGAAAAGGGACCACAATAAGGAACAGTAAGCAGCAAAAATGGTTAACAATGGAGAGAGCCATGTGCTCAAGAAAGAAGCACTACTGTAGAGATATCCGAAGAAGCCATGGATATTGAACATTAATATAGAGGACAACTCACAAGGGTAACAGCTAGTGGAACTCTACCACAGGCAGTGATGTAATTGGGAATGTACAGTTCTCTGTGATATTGTTGTCCTGGGTGGCAACTGCTATTTTCTATGGGCTTTCATGGGAGTTCTAATTGTCTAGAATCAGTTGAAACTTGTTTGTGCTTTGTACCTGGGAAGCCATGTACTTTTAAAAATATATTTTTTATTTCATTATTTTCTAATTACATTTGTAAGTTTTAACATTCATTTTCTTAAAATTTTGAGCTCCAAATGCTCTCCTTCTTCCCTACCACTCCTGCATCCCTTGAGAAGGCAAGAAATATAAATATATTACATATAAATATAAATACATACGAAGTTATATAAAACATTTCCATATTAGCCGTGTTGAAAAAGAAAACATAACAAAAAAACCAAGAAAAATAAAGGGGAAAAGTATACTTCAATCTGCACTCAGAATTCATTAGTTTTCTCTCTAGAGGTAGTTACCATTTTTCATCATGAGTCCCTTGGAATTGTCCACAAAAAGAGCTGCTATAAATATTTCTGTACAAAAGGTCCTTTTCTCTTTTTTTTGATGTCTTTAGGATACAGACAAAGTAGTGGTATTTCTGGGTTACAATTTTATAGCCCTTTGGGCATAGTTTCAAATTTTTCTCCGGAATGGATGGAACCTTTCACAACTTCACCAAGAATGCATCAACATCCCTATTTTTCTACTATATTAATTTATGCCTGTCAAAACATTCCAAGTTTAAAATCTATTATCATTCTTTTTTGTCATGTTAGCCAATCTGATAAGTGTGAGGTAGTATCTCAGATGTTTTCATTTGAATTTCTCTACTCTATGGTGATTTAGAACATTGTTTCTTGTGACTATTTGTAGCTTTGATTTCTTCTTCTGAAAACTGCCTGGTCATGTCCTCAGACCATTTGTTAATTTGGGGATGGCTCTGATTTTCATAATTTTGTTCAGCTCCCTATGTATTTGAGAAATGAGGCCTTTATGAGAGAAACTAACTATAACATTTTCTCCAATTTCCTACTTTTCTTCTAATTTTGGCTATATTAGTTTTATTTGTGCAAAAACTTTCTAATTTCTTATAATCAAAATTTTCCATTTTATTTCCCATGATCCTCTCTATCCTTTCTTTGGTAGTAAATTCTTCCCATATCAAGGGACCCAACAGGTAAATTTTCCATGCTCCTCTAATTTACTTATGATATCATTATTTATGTCTAAATGATGTATCCATTTTAACTTTATCTTGATTTACAGTGTAAGATGTTAGTCTATGCCTAGTTTCTGCCAAATTACTTTCAGTTTTCCTAGAAATTTTTTTTATCAAATAGTGATTTTGTCATTGACTATTTTTGTTCCTTCAATTTCTTTTTCTTCTATTGCTATAGCTAGCATTTCTAATACAATATTGAATAATAGTGGTGATAATTGACAGTCTTGCTTCACCCCAATCTTACTGAGAAGGAGAAACCCTGTACTTATAAAAGGATTTGATGACTACATCCTGTGGCAGGGACCATGATCAATACCAAAGTTCTTATACTTTGAGGTTAGGTGAGAAAGAAATGAGCTAAGGAAGTACAAGGACCCCCAAAGATATCCAGGCCCTTTGCATCTAGAAGAAGGCTCTCACACAAGAGCAATAATTATAATGACCTAAAATATTTGTAACCTAAGCTTAGAATAGCACCTTCTCCCTGGATCTAAGCTTACTGAAGGAGAGAATAACTCAGCAAAGAAAAGTCAGTGGGCAGGTCAGGCATCCTTACCTTTTTAATTAGGAAGAAATTTAGCTAGTAATAAGAAGACACCTGTGTTACACAGCATAGTAGTGAATAAGAAAAATCTTTTCATTAGTTTAGCTTATGACCCATGGAAAATTTAAGGCAATAGCCAGAGAGAACTCTTGAGTCATAATATTTCAAGATATCTGTCCTAACCCGCTCAATCTGTCCAAGAATTGAGAGCAGCGGCGAGGTTCAGGAGAAAAGGAAGCTGAATGGTTTCCAACATAAAGTTAACTTTGAGTGTCAGGTATCAGAATTTTGGATACAGGCACAATAGCTGCTTGAATTAGCAATGCCCAAAGGACCTCATCGGCAGACTTTAAGAAAATTAGTGTTAGTAGGATTAAAACAGAGGCATGTCTGAATAGCAAAGTCTCAGGACATAAACCAATTAGTAAACAAGCTCAGAAGCAACAGTCTGTCTGTGAAGCAAGTCACAAGTCATAAACCAGGGAGATTAACCCATTCAGGTTAAAAGCAGGGAATTGAGAGCATGATGGCCAAGGGATCATTTGTATCACTAAGGCTGAGATCCAACCTATTTTTCTAGAAGGGGTGGGAAGTAGGATTGATTAACCAACCTCTGCTTCTCACATCCTGTTTAAACCCATGATGTTGCAGGCATTTTGGACTTCACTTATCAATATGAAAGTCCTAAATATAGGGAACAGGAAAAGAAAATTGGAAAAAATTGTACAAAGAAAAGCAAAGAGAAGAAAGGAGAATTAGAAGAATAATTTACACACTGATCACAGCTGCATACAAGAAAAAGGATATAAATAAGTGCAGGGGCAAATGGAAGTTAATACAGATTAACCAATAAATTCATGAATATATTACATGAAGAAATTTATTATGTAAATAATTATAAATGCATATTTATTTGGTTTTCTTTGTGATTTAAAGTTAAATATGAATAAAGAAAATCCCATGTCATTTGAAAAGCTCTCAAATGCTGTAAAGTAGGATAGAGGAACCAAATACAGAGAAGGGGAGTTAACCAAAGGCAATGTCCTTCAATACTTGAACCAAGAATACTTTGTTCATGAGGATGCGGTGGAATGGGATGATTTTCTTGACTACATTTCCCAAAAAGCTGTGTTTGAGCCTGCAGTAGGATGACATCACCAGATGAGGATTCTGTTTGGGTAAGGAGGCCTGAGAACTCAGAGGGCATCAATGAGAGAGATATAGAACAGAGTAAAAGGAGAGGAGATGCCCATGTGACTATGGAATCCTAAACCCTGTAATGCTGTCTGGACCAAGATGATGAATAAGGGCCAATGTATCAGTTGTCCTTTGCCTTCTCAAAGAACAAAATGCATCTGAATGTCCACTCTTCGCTCTGCATATCTACTGCTCATCAATAAGCGAAAAGTGCTGGAGCTCTACTTCTACCTTGTAAAAGTAGAGGCAATAAAGGAATATTCGACTATATTGTGCTGAAAGTGCAGAAGATTTGCATCCTTTTGTGTAAGGGTGTTGAAAAGGCTTTGTTACTTAATTCAATTTACATTGCATTGTTTGAATTAAATTAATTTTTCCCTATTGGATTTCTGTGCTTCTGCTGGTCCTAGCAAAAGAATAGCACATTTTGTGAGGGCTCTGATGTAGCTGTGAATAGTTATCACTGCCAAACATCACACTGAACCTGGATGCAGCTAAAAGCAGTACTGTAGCAGCACAGCCTTCAGCATGCCCAAAGCACACTATCCCTTGGCCACTTATGCTCTGGATTCCCTGCTCAGATTATAATTCAAGACTTTATAGTCTTTACATGCATCTTAGTACTTAACCACACAATTCCTTGCCTTATTTTTTTCTGTTTTGCTGATGTGTTGTTCTTTTGTAAACATGGATTATTCTCTTTTAATACATGGTCTCTGTAATAAAACAAAACACTCAGATAAAACTAAGTCAGTGGCTTTATCTGTAGGTGTACAGAACATTTCACATCTGTTCGATCCTGCCACCTCTCTATTTTTGAAACTTAACATAAATATATTTTCTTCCCTTCCACCTCCTATGTCATTAGAGCACTTTTCTGAAGATTTTTAATAAGAAGCATGTTTTTATCTCATTTTGAAGTTAAAGCACAATGACAAATTTCTGATGTTTTGAGTATTAGTGGCATTTCTCCTTGTCTTATGAACACGCTAGTGGACAATTATAGAAATCTGTTATTGTCATTCAATAGTCCACCAAATTTGGACTTCTTGCTATCTCCTTTTTAAAATGTGTTTAAAAATGTATTATTCATTTATTTTTAACATAATTTTTTTTTTACATTTTGAGTTCCAAATTTTCTTCCTCCCTCCTACCCCCTCACAACTGCTGAGAAGGCAAGGAATATATCAATTATACATGTGAAATCATGCAAAGCTTATTTCTATTAGCCATATTTCCAAAAAGCAAAAAAAAATGAGAAAATTATATTTCACTTTGCACTCAGAGTTTGTCAGTTCTCTCTCTAAAGGTAGGTAGCATTTTTTCATCATGATTCCTTTGGAACTGTCTTGGATCATTATATTGATCAGAGTAGCCAAGTCTTTCACACTTGATCATTATAACAAGCACAATGATCTGGTTCTCTTCATTTTATGTGGTATCAGTTTATATAGGTCTTGACATGTTTTTTTTTTTTCTGAAACCACTCCCCTTGTCATTTTCTATGGCACAATAGTATTCTATCACAATCATATGCCACAACTTGTTCAGCCATTCCCTAATTGATGAGCATCTCCTCCATTTCCAAATCATTGCCACCACAAAAAGAGCTGCTAGAAACATTTTATATACATTGGCGCTTTTCCATGTTCTTTGATCTCTTTGGGATGCAGACTTAGTAGCAGTAGTGTTGGATCAAAGGGTATGCACAGTTTTATAGCTCTTTGGGTATAGTTCCAAATTGTTCTGCAGACTAATTGGACCAGTTCATTACATCATTTCGTTAGTGTACCTATTTTGCTCTCATCCTCTTTAGCATTTGTGATTTCTAATAGGTGTGACATAGCACCTCAGAGTTGTTTTAATTTGCATTTCTCTAATCAACAGTGGTTTATAGCATTTTTATGACTATAAATAGCTTTGATTTTTTCTTCTGATAACTGCCTGTATATATTCTTTAACTATTTATCAGTTGGAGAATGGCTCTTATTTGACTCAACTCTGTACTCAATATATATTTGAAAAATGAGGTCTTTATCATCAAAACTTGTTGCAAACATTTTTGATATTACTTCATTATCTATGGTACCTTTTAGGAAAATGTAATTTGCGTAATAATCCCTTGTAATTAGATTTATTTTTACTCACTCTATGTCTAAGAACATGATTGCTATGCCTGCCTCTTTTGTTTAGTTTAACTGAAGAGTATTAGATTCTGCTCCAGCTCCTTATTTTAATTCTGTGTACGTGTTTCTGTTTCAAGTATGTCTCTTGTAAACAACATATTGTAGTATTCTAGTTTCTGCTATTTACTATCTGCATCCATTTTATGGGTGAGCTCATGTCCTTTACATTCATAGTTCTTATTTTCTTTTGTTTCTTCTTCTCTCTCTTCTTATTTTGTTCCTCCTTAAAAATCTATTTTGCTTCTAACCATTGCTTTCCTTAATCTATCCTCCCTTTTATCAGCCCCCTCCTTTTTTTCTTCTTCTCCTTCTATTTTCCTCTTGGGTAACTTACATTTCCATGTACAAGTCAGTGTGTTTGTATGTATGTATATATTTATGTATACATATGTACATCCATATGTATATTATATACATATATGTATATTTTTCTTTTCTCTTTGAGCCAATTGCTATGAGAGTGAGGTTCAAGCATTGCCTACCATCCCACTCCATTTTCCCTTCCATTATAAAAGCTCATCCTTGAACACCTCTTTTATTTGAGAAAATTTTCACCATTCTACCTTCTATCTCCCAGTGCATCCTTCTTTCTCATCCTTTCATTTTTTTGAGATCATTCCAGCACGATCAAGTCATATCTATGCCCTCTGTCTATGTAAACTGGTTTTAAAGCCCTGATAATGATAAAGTTTTTAGGAGTTATGCATGTCATCTTCCCATGTAGGAAGGTAAACAGTTTATTGTTTGATTGATTATTCTTCCATTTTTACTTTTTTATGCTGCTCTTTAATTTCGTGTTTGAAGGTCAAATTTTCTCTTCAGCTCTGTTCTTTTCATCAGGAATGCTTGAAAGTCCCCTATTTCATTCAATGTCTATTTTTTCCCTTGAAAAATTATACTCAGTTTTGCTGGGGAGGTTATTCTTGGTTATGATCCTAGCTCCTTTGACTTCCAGAATATCATATTCTAAGCCCTCTGTTCCTCTAACATAAAAGCCACTAAATCCTTTGTGACCCTGATTGTGGCTCCACAATTTTTGTAATATTTCTTCCTGGCTGCTTGAAGTATTTTCACTTTGACCTAGGAGTTCTGGAATTTGGCTATAATATTCTTGGAAGTCTTCATTTTGAGATCTCTTTCCTGAGGCAATGGGTAAATTCTTTCAATTTCTATTTTGTCCCCTGGATCTAAGATGTTGAGACAGGTTTTCTGGATAATTTCTTCAAATGTGATGTTTAGTCTCTTGTTCTGATTATGGTTTTCAGATAGTCTAATAGTTCTTAAACTATCTCTCTTTGATTTCTTTCCAGGTCAGTTGTTTTTCTGATGAGATATTTCACATTTTCCCCTATTTTTTCGTTCTTTTGACTTTGTTTTATTGTTTATTGAAACCTCACAGAGTCGTTAGCTTCCACTTGCTCAATTCTAATTTTTAAGGAATAATTTTCTTCAGTGAGATTTTGTACCTCTTTTTTCCATTTGGCCAAGTCTGCTTTTCAAGGAGTTGTTTTATTCAATGAATTTTTGTGCCTCTTTTACCATTAGGCCAATTTTTTAAGATGTTATTCTCTTCAGTATTTGTTGTTCCTCTTTTGCCAAGTTGTTAATTCTCTTTTCATAATTTTCTTGTATCACTTTAATTTCTTTTCCCAATTTTTCTTCTACCCTTCTTACCTCTTTCTTTAACTGTTTTAGGAATTCTTGCTGATCTTGCATCTAATTAGTAATTTTCTTTGAGACTTTATTGGTAGCTATTTCCACATTATTGTCTTATTCTGAGTTTATGTCTTGGTCTTCCCTGCCACCACAGTAGTCTTTTATAAGCTAATATTTTTTTGTTGTGTGCTCATATTTCAAGCCCATTTTTTTTTTACTTTGAATTTTATGTTAAAGTTGGGCTTTATTCACCTTGGGTTGGGGAGGCACTGTCCCAAATTTCAGGGGTTTTTGTGCTGTTGTTTTCAGAGCTAGTTCTGGGGATCTGTAAGTTTTAAGTGCTTCCAAGGGGGTGATGTGAGAAGAGAGATGGTCACTGATCTCCTGATCTGTGCTCTGGTCTTTACCCAGGAAAGGCCCTGCTCCCTTGAAACCACAAGCACTAGTGTTCCTCTTTACCTTGGAACTGCAACATGGCCTTTGTTCCCTTGTGACCCACAGCACTCCTCTGAGCCGTGGAACTGAGACCCAGAATTGTGTGTGAACAATAGAGTTATTAGTGCCAGAAAAGTGTCCCCCATAATCTCTTTCTAACCAGTTTTCTGACCCTCTTATCATTTCTGGGATGAGGGTTCTTGAAGCTGCTGCTGCTGCAATCACTATTGCTACCACCCTGTGTGGGGGATCCATATAGGCCTCCACCCCAGTGTCACAAACTTTTCCTGCTGACTGCCTAAGTTTCCTTAGGGTGGAAAAGTGTTTCATCTGACTTTTCTGTTGGCTCTGCCACTCTGAAATTTGATTTGGGGTATTATTTTAAAGTTGTTTGGAGGGGAATGTTAAGAGACTTCAGTTGGGCTGTCTTTAATCCACTATCTAGGCTCCTCCTTCGCCTTTATATGACATTCTATGCACCCCCCCCACTCCCACCCTGTGAAAACACGTGTTTTCACAGCCAGTCCCCAATGCCTGGAATGTACTTTCTCCTCACCTTAGCTTTGTAAAAATCTAATTCGTTCAACATTTAATTCAGGTGTTATATTTTACTGGCATTCTATCTTGAATCTCCAAATTCTTTACACCTACTTTGCACATATTTTGTATATAATTTTATGTGTATGTATTG
The DNA here is from genome assembly GCA_028646595.1 of Phalanger gymnotis. Classification (NCBI taxonomy): domain Eukaryota; kingdom Metazoa; phylum Chordata; class Mammalia; order Diprotodontia; family Phalangeridae; genus Phalanger; species Phalanger gymnotis. The sequence goes on from CM053623.1 coordinate 99,349,105, forward strand.
TTTCTCCCTCCCCTTCCCCAAATAGAATGTAGCCTTCTTGTGGTTAGGAACCATGTTTCTTATCCCCAGTACCTATCACACTGCAGGCCCTTAATACATTTTTGCTGGTTGAGTTGTTGATTGGAAGATGTCCACTACCCACTCGTATTTGTTTGAGAATGATTCTATAGAGTAAAAAGTATAACTTTTTTCTTCTTTTTATTTACAATGACATAGAAAATGAATCAGCTACGACCAATGCCTTATTTATACTGTCAGAACTCAAAAATGATATTTATTTCATTCATTTTTTGACAAGATTTCACAGACAATTAGTCTATAATGTAGATGAGATGCTTTAGGGATTTAAAGGAGATTAAAATGGTTGTTATTAATGTTTGAAAATTGGTTAAAATGTATGTGAAGTCATTTTTCACAGCATTTTTTAATAGACACATAACATTATGACAGGTTCCTTTTAGTCATTTCTCCAATGAGTCATCTCATATTAATCATATTTCATCTAGTAATAATTATGAGTTTGGGGAAAGTTTTAAATATTAATTATGGCAACTCTTTATAAATCTGTTATAAACAGAAGACCTTAACAAATGTGCATAAAGAATTTATATGCCTACCAAAAGTTCTTGAACTTTGTATATGGTATTTCATCTTCCTCCATCCCCAAATGAAGACAACTCAATCTAAAACAAGTGCATTTAAACACCTATGAAGACCACATAGAGAAAGATACAAAGTTAGATGAGACACAATTTTTCCCTCATATGTTTAGACAAGTAGAGGCATATGATATATAAATAATTACAATACAAAATAATATATGATAGTCATATAAGAGAGATTCAAATAAAGCATATCTGAGGCCTGGGGTAGGAGAAGAGGGAGGATTATTATTGGCAAAAAAGAAGTTTATATGTGGCAAAGATGTGTGTATATAGATATACATAAATATAAAAACACATGTCACGTCACACATGTGAATATATATGCATATACCCATCATTTCTTTTTCATACATATGGCATAGATAGAGATATATAGAGAGATGTATGCTTCATGTATATGTTTCATTTTCTATTAGTAATAGGCCTTCATCATTATCTAATGAAAGAGCCCTTCAGAGAAAAGAGAAGAAAAAAGAAACACTCTAAACTTACCAAGTTAATACTTGTTACCAAGTTAATACTACTTGGCAATAAAGTGAATTTAAAGCCAGTGATAAAGTCATCAAGTGACATGAAATTTTAAAAAGAGCTACACACACACACACACACACACACACACACACACGTGCACACACACACACACACACCTTTTTGGATAATTGTTGATAATTTCTAGGATTAGCCAATCAAGTGGCAGATATGAAAGCCTGGAACAGAGGAGAAAGATGCTCCAATTAGTTTTATCTACTCATACGTATCAGGAAAGTGAGACACAGAAACTTGCTAATGTAACTTGCTAATGGTCACAACAGGACAGCTAGGTAGTGCAGTGGATAGAGCACCAGACCTAGAGCCAAGAAGACTAATCTTTCTGAGTTCAAATCTGGCCTAATATACTTACTGGCTGTGTGACCCTGGGCAAGTCACTTAATCCTATTTGCCTCAGTTCTTCATCTGTGAAATAAGCTGAAGAAGGAAATGCAAACTATTTGAGTACCTCTGCCAAGAAAACCCCAAATGGGGTCAGGAAGAGGTTGACGCGACTGAAAAACCACTTCACAGCAATGGTTACAAGAAGCATAGTAGAAATTTGAATCCAGGACTGCTGACTCCAAAACCAAAGGGTGTGTGTGTGTGTGTGTGTGTTAGAGACTACAATATTTTGAGATGTTTCTGATCACGAGGATGTGAGGACTCCTCTAACGATGAATATCAAAAATGATCTCAATTCTTAGGTATGTCCTTCTATAAATCCTTCACAATTGAGTTTACCCATTAATACTGAGATTAATAATAATAATAACAATAATAATAATAAACAACTAATGTTTATGTAGCACTTTAAAGTTTACAAAACATTTTACATATAACTTCTCATCTGATCCACCAAATCATCTTGTAAAGTAGTTCCATTTTATTTTACAAATAAAGGAACGTGTTACTGAAAGATAAGTGACTCACCCAGGGACACATCGCTAGTAGCATCTGAGGTAAAATTCAAACTCCTGTGTCTCTGATTCCAAGTCCAGCACTCCATTTACTAAGCCATCTCTAACTGCCTCCAATTCTTCATTATTCCTCTGAGCACTGAGCCAGAAATCAGAAAGATCGGAGTTCAAATCTGATCTTAGTTACTTTCAAGCAGTATGACCCTGAGTGAGTCACTTAATCTATGTTTGCCTCACTTTCTTCACTTATGAAACAGGAATGATAATGGCACTTATATCTCAATGTTGTGTAGATAAAATGAGATAATATATGTAAAATATTTAGTACAATGCCTGGCATATAGATGGCACGTAAATCCTCCCTCCCTCCTTCCTTCCTTCCCTCCTTCCTTCACTCCTTCTTTCTTTCTTTCTTACCTTCCCCTGGAATCAATCAACCAGCATTAAGTCCCTACTGTGTGTTAAGAATGCTGCTAGACATTAGGGTTATAAAGACAAAAATGAAAAAGCCCAGGACTTTAAGGAACTTGTATTCTATTTTTATGTGGATATATTTCATGCATTGCTATGTTGCGATTTGTGATATGTTATGTCGTATTATGTTATGTTATGTTATGTTAATACATATACTCAATCCTCAACCTTCACAAGGTAATATTCTATAAAACAACCTGAAAGTCAAAAACATGAATGTTGATATATTGAACCTATGGGAAATAGAGAGTTATATGTACACATACATATACACACAAACATATACATACATATTTACAATTTGTGTTCAAATTCCATTTATGCTGCTTACTATTGTGACCATAAACAAGTTACTAAATCTCTCTGGGCTACAATTTACTCATCTAAAAAAAATGAGAATTATTCAGTTAAAAAGTAAGATCATTTCTAGCTCTAAATCCTTTGATGCTCTGTGCAAATGTATACATGTACCTGTATATATAAAACTACAACATATTCATTCCTGTCTGTCAAACTATGCCAATATTGTCTTGGTGAAATTAGCAGTTGATTAGTCTCTGACCTCTAACATGTCCAAAAATGTTTAGTACCTTTGCCAACGTTGCTTCTTAACCCTGGAACATCCTCCCCTTCAAATCATGTCAGCAAGCATTTATTAATCACTTATTATATGCTTAATAGTGTGGCAGGCACTATGCTAAAGTGGGGGGGGTGCAAATACAAGCAAAAAGTAAGACAGTCCCTGCCATCAAAGAGCTTACATTCTAATGGGAGAAGACAACGCATAAAAGTGAACTGGAAAGCTGGTAGGGGCTCAAGGAGAGAGTATCCAAGCAGGGGCATGGTGAAGGATGGCTGGCCTAGACATTTATTTCCACTTGTTAACATTCTATCTATCCTTAGAGGACCAATTTAATACCCACCTCTTCTATGAAACCCGCTTCTTTCTCTCAGCCTTTACTGATGGCTTCCCCAATCTGATCTCACCAAAATTTATAATCTATATACATTCATTCGGTTTACAATTATTTTTTGTTTGTCTTCTCCTGTCCCCTGGATTATAAATTCTGTGAAAGCATAATCACATCTTATAAATAATCTGACATATAAATAGAGCTTTTTAAACATTAAAGTTGATACAGAAATATTCTCTACTTTTTAAATCCCTCCCATCTCCCTCCAATGTGTAGCACAATGCGATATATACATAATCACATTTAATAACTGTTTGCTGAATAAATAAATTACTGAACTGCCCCCTCTACAAACCTATAGGTTACTTACTTGTGTGATAGAAAGTCATTTTCAAGGTCATTTTTAATGATTCTGTGGAAGCTGGAGCTGTTGCTGTGATCCTATTTGTTTATATACAGCCTAAAAGGTTTTGGAAACATGATCCTCCTCATTAGTATCAATTCCTGTATATCAGAAAAAACACTTGCTTCATGTAGGCTGGGTTAGTTTCTCCTTAAAGGTGCAGGAAAACCATCCTTGAAACTTGATTGGTCTGAGGGACTGGATCTTGAGCAATCAACGTGATTTCTCGGTTGGTTGGGACATAAAATGCATAGAATGTTCTGAAAAATTTAGATTCAGTCAAAAGGCCACACTTAAGGATTTAGAAGGCCACACAGGTAGCCTCAAGGTTGCAGGTTCCCCACCCCTGGCGTAGACTATGAGAGATTGGAGCTCTTGACGCTTTTCAAATTTCTGCTGCTGTTCAAGCTTTGTCAGATTCAGAGCTAGATATAGGTAGAAGGAAGCTGTGCTCTCCTGAATTAAGGCTACATCCTTACTGAATCTTCTTATTATTAAATAAGCTTCTTTCTTAATGGATGTCATACGGTCCACAAGTGTTTTCGTTGAGTTCTAGTCCCAAGCACTAAACAAGCCTGTATTAGGCCTAACCAGAAACAACCAGCAATTTAGGGATCATGAAGTTACTGAAAGAGACTTCATGAAAAACAGTATTTTCATCCCATCAAGGCAGATAAAAACCAATCAGACTAGTTTATTATCCTTTCCCCACTATCATTCCAGGTCACCATACCTGCTAGTCAATTGGTGGGTTCAAGTTTAGAATGGATTGCCATTAGTGTCCTAAAAGAGGTGGGAAGGGGAAAAGACCTTTTCTGCTGATGGCTGATGATTATATAGACAGAGTGATTAGCTTTGAGCACCCTCTGTCACCAAGTGTTTAATCCCCAATCCTCTAAAGTACCCAGCCTTTAACCTAAAATTTACGTTGTTTCTTGCTTTGTTTTGTTTTCTCTCTGAAAGGCCCTTTAGTTAAATGATGAGTCTAGAAAACATTGTCAATCTATCTGCAGAACAAATTTATAACCATTGTGGAACCACTGATGCCAAAGTTTTAGTCAAAAGCAAAATATTTGTCCCTTCAAGGCAAATCTCAGTAAAATGGAGAAGTAAATAGAAGTCTGTCTCCAGTTAGAGTTTGGAAAGCTTCATTCATTTCTTTTTCACTCCCAAAGAACTAACAATATAAAAAAAATTTTTAAGAAGAAGAACGTATTTGATTCAATGCTTCTGCCTCTCTGGGCTCTAAGTATGTCTTTTAGACCAGGAAAGAAATATTGTATACAAGTATTGAGTTTGCCATCAACTGCCACATTGCCATCAATTCTCTTTATAAAGAACTGCCTACTGGGGTTTGTATATTGCTTACATTTGTACTACTGTAGGAGACAATTAGTCCCAGCCATTTGCCAATCACAAAGCAAGCTTGGAATCTAGGGAATGAGAGCAAGATAGTGAGACAGAAATTGATTTGATTGCAGTTGGTTAAGTTATTGGAGGCATCAAAACACTACTTCTTGTGGCTTTTTGGGGTGAGGGGGTCAGGCCTGTGTTTTCATTGGTGTAAGGAAAGGCTGGTGTTGAACTCCCTCTACCAATGAAGATCAGCAAGCTGGAAGCTTACAAAATTACAAGAGACCACTAGGAATAAAATGATTTGGCCATGCCCACACGGCTAGCAAGTATTAGAGTTAGGAATTAAAATGAGATTCCATGACCTCTATCTAAATGACTGACTCCACTGATTTGCCATTTTTTCTCCTACTACTATCTTCACGATTTGGAGAAATTGAATATTGAAGATGGTACTCATCAAATCCTTGGTCAGGTAAGATACAACTGCCAAGAAAGATATGCCATAAATTACACAGGGAAATCCATGGATTTAGAATTGCTTTTCTTACAAAAAAAAAAAAACCCAATAGGGGCAGCTAGGTGGTGCAGTGAGTAGAGCACCAGCTCTGGAGTCAGGAGGACCTAAGTTCAAGTCCAGCCTCAGACACTTGACACACTTACTAGCTGTGCGACCTTGGGCAAGTCACTCAACCCCACTTGCCTTGCCTTCCTCTTTCAAAAAAATTAAAAAAAAATAAAAAACAACAGTTATCTCAAGTTTAGGAAATATTCATCCCTTCAAGGCAAATCTTAGTAAAGCAGAGAAAGTGAGTAGAAGACTGCCTCCAGTTAGAGTCTGGGAAGCTTCCTTCAGACTCCTAACAACGTTCATCATATTTTGGTATTTGTTATATTTATTAAAATATATTTCACTTATCCATTTCCATTAGCTTAATGTGTTTCCATATTACAGAAATCACGATTTGGATCTAACTCAGCTGGTTACTGAAAGCAGCTTTGTGTTCTTAGTGTAGACCCTCAGGAGCAATTGTCCAGATCACAAAGCTATTATGCTCTCCAGCATATTTAATGGGGGTATGAGACTAGAATATGAATGATGCTACAAATCAGTGTTGAGATTTGTTAGGGAAACCCAAATAGCAATTTTCCATACAATAGGTGTCTCTAGATAGCATACTCTATTTTTGGTAGAAGATATTGCCGTCCCTTCTCAGCATTTATATTAAACAAGCATGGAATTCTCTTTGGTTCCATTTTGGTTCATGTTGTACAGGTAAAAGCGGCCCAACATAAAACTGACACATGGTCAGCCATAAAGGAAAAGAGCAAAACTGAAAGCTAGAAATGCTTTGCATCCTCTTATGCATCCCAATACTAGGCAGTACTTTTCCTTGCTTATATTTTAATAGCTTCGTCCACTCCTGTTTTAAGCTACTTTCGTTTAAGACTTCATTACTTTTCTTGGGAGACTATTTCACAGTCTATTAGTCACAGTCGATTTCATCCCATTACTTGAAGTTGTAAACACCCACAGCTCCTTGAAACTCCTGAAGCCACAACCCTTCCTCCTAGGTATTTATTGAATTTGTACGATGACATAAATACCTGTGGCATTTTGTGCCCTTTTGGGGGGAGATGTTCCTCTATTGAGAGGACTTTATTTTTCAATTGGATAGTTCTTTTTTATGTCAGGGTATGTTTCATAACTGTGTCATAGAGTGGTTTAAGGTCCCCAAGGAAATAGGAATACTATATTAAAACCGGAAGACATAGATTCTAGCTACCTGAACCAAACCAAACTGTGGGTTACAATTGTCTATTGCAAAGAGATGGTTTGTGTAAGCCTGTCTCAGAGGGCCCTGATCCCATAGATATGGCACTGGTATTGAGTCTGTGCCTTGCTCTTTTCAAATTCGCTACTAACCAGATAAATAAGGTAGATGGGAAAGAGAGATTTACAATCTCTGGGGTCATTTAAAAAAATCTATCATCAAATGTTTTCAGTTTTCTAAAACATGACTCCATGTATTGCTCTTTCATCTTTCATATCATATGCTTCTTTTCACGAATTTTAAATCAGGGGAAAAGGACCAGATCTGTGATGTTATTGATTTAGGAAACTCTCAGGTTAGAAAACTCCTCCCTACTAATCACAGGACAACACTTCCTCTATAACCTATAGCCTTAGAGAGGTTTTTAAGGCACCAAAAGATTAAGTGACATGCCCAGGATCATATAGTCAGAGGCTAGACTTTAACTCAGGTTATCCTCACTCAGGCTAGCTTTCTATCCACTATGACACACCTCTCACGTTTCAAATATTAGTACCAAGTTGCTTATACATTTATAAAACCTTCAAATATATGATTTGATAGTTTAGAAATATGAACTATGTTATATTTGCATAATCACCTACAGGAGATACACTTATGAGTATTCAGTGGTCATATATCAAAACAAAAAAATCCAACTTCATGGCTATTAATGATACTAATATATGTAAAATTAGTGTGAATTTCTAAAGCATGATTAACTCCTAAAAATTTAATATGGTTTGTATATTTTTTATGTTTGTGATGACATACCAGTTGATTAGTACCATTAATTATTGAAAATAATTATTGAAAAGTGAATGAATATGTCTTACCATATTTGACTTTTCGAAAAGGCTTGTTCAGGACATTGGCAAAGACTGTCACATAAACAGACAAAAGCAACCAAAAGTGAAGGTGTTCATTGCTCAGTATCTATTGTTATTGGAGAGAAATCAATGTAATCCATCAGGTATTCATAAGCATATGCTATGTGTGAGGCACTGCATTCAGGGCCTTCTGCAGTATGCCAGAGGCCATGCACAGCCCAGATCCTATTCCCAACGGGACTTCCTCCTTCCTGAGCAGACTCTCCTAGGTCATACCTCTACATGTTCCTTCCCGGTATGAGGCTGGCCTCCCAGGGACTAATAAAATGATAATGCAAATAACAACATAAATAACAATAAGAATTACAATGTAATCACATGTCAAAGAGTCCCTGAGGGAATTTCCTGAACAATCTAATCACTACCCTCCCTCAAACCCTGGCTGTCAATGTATAAACCCTATCTCCCATTCCCTACAGCCTGCTCCCTTATTCTTATCCCCTTCAACCCCATCCCCTCAAATGTCCCACTCAACATCTATACACACTATACACTATGCTCTCTGGAATATTTATTCAATGATTAATAAACCTGCTTTCATCTTAGAACTTTTCCTTTCCTACTCCCTCCATCTTCAGACTCTCACTGAAACCTGTCTCCTTTTTTATGTTATGACACCCCTAGCCCCCCCTTTCAGTATTGGTTGCGCTTTCACTTATCTCCTGATCCCCAAAACACTCTTCTTCCTTCCCCAACAAGTTCAGTGTCTTTCTCCTCCAACTCCTGCCTTCATACAAAGAGTGCATAGTGTGCATATTGAGACTTCCCAGTTCCTTATTTTACTAATTTCCCATGACTTAGTCCTCCACACTCAACATCAGGTACATATAAATATAGCTATATCCTTGATCTCACCATAACCGGAAATGTCCCACAGTCATGTTCAAGAACTCTGAAATTACTTTATCTGATTATAATCGTTCATCATTCTATTGTTATTTCTTATGACATTACAAAACATATTATAAGAGCTTTAATTAAAAAGATCACAGTGCTCCTTGCTTTATACTCGGTCCTCACAAGTTCAATAAAGTACTTCCAATCTCCTATTCTTTTTCTTTGTCCCCACTTTGACTTCCAATCCCTCCACCCTTCATTTCTTTCCCAGGCTCTGTGCTGGCCACATTAGCCTCTCTTTCCCATTTTGTACTCTTGGTGAAGCAACTCAATTTTACAGCATCCTCTAGGATTGAATCCTTTCTGCCTTGATTCTCTGCCCCAACCAAACTCCCATTTTGGATAGCTCCCACCATCTGTTGTCTTCACTCATTCATATACATGTTGTCTCCTTGATTAGAAGATGAACTCCATGAAGGCAAAGGTTGTTTTTTGCAATTCTTTATAACCCTAGTACTAAGGTAAGTCCCTGGCACATAGTAAGTGCTTCCTAAATACTTGTTGAGTGACTGAATAAAAAGGTAAAACTGATCTCTGCCCTCAAGAAGCTTACATTCCTAAGATGAAACAATGATAGGCAAGGACAGACTATAACCATTAAGTTAATGTTTCTGATAATTTAATGTTTCTGATAATTATCACTAATGGAACAAATAGCAGAGTAGAATGAAACTCCATCCTATTTGTAAATATGATCAAATGAAGGAAAGTCAGCAGCATCATTTGCCTTAAGAAATAATCTTAATATACATTTAAACAAAATTACAAGTCTGAGACCACATCAATGTAGTGGAGTGATCTGGTTAGCTCCCTTTACTTGGGGATGGAATGCTTTAGTTCTTCATACTTACTCATGTACTAATTGACGCACTAATTGAAGATTTAGCCTTTGTCTCCAGGCTCTTCCTATGTACCCTAATACACTGGGATTGTTTACTTGAGGTGAAAAAAACAGAAGACAGAACATTTGGGGTTTGAAAGATGCTTTCCTGGTGTGTTATTGAAATCATTCCCATTTCCTTGGATATATATAATAAAAAGATATTTTGCTAATATCATTTCAGGGATAGATGGGTATGGAGTTTCTAAGTTTTAGCTAAGCTAAAAATCTGTGCAATAGACTTTAGTCTACTGTTCCTTAACAATGATGCTTGTGATCTTTGCCATTTTTAGGTGGCAGTTACACTGTAGAGTTACACTAAATTTTGAATGCATATTCCTACTTTGTAGAAGGTAAATAGGCACCTTTCTTAAGAAGCACATGAAAGCAGAGTAGAGGAAAGTGAGGAAAATCTGCTGAGAAAATTCCTATTCAAAAGTGGAACTGTGTCACATGGTTTCAAAGCATTTATGTAGTGTCAAAATGAGGTCACATTTCTATACTGAGCTTCAATAAAAGCAAATAATTTAACATATGTCTTCTGGTTTGAGGTATTTATTTAGTGAATAGTTTTGCCATTTAAGAAAATCAAAGTATATAACTTACAGAAGAAAAAAAATCCATTATTTCAGAGGGGCGCTGTACAAGACCATAAGAGCTAGCTTTCTAAGTGGATGTCCTTAAGCAATTGTATCTTAGAGACCATTAGAAGAGATTGCTATATTATACTGAGAAGTGTCCTTATTTTAAACTGGTTTATTAGCTGAAAACTTATAATGGCTTGCTGATGGGAAACTATGCTTAAATCCTAATTGTGGTGTTCTTTCTGCTCTTTTTGTGGTGGCCAAAAACTGAAATCAAGAGGATGCCCATCAATTGGGGAATGGTTAAACAAGTTGTGGTATGTGATTGTGATGGAAAACTATTGTTCCATAAAATGATATAAAAAAACCTGGGAAGACATTTGAATTCATGCAAAGTGAAATTAATCAGAACAGAACCAGGCAAACATGGTGCACAGTAACAACGATATTATAAGGATGATCAACTGTGAAAGACTTTGCTACTCTGATCAAGACAATGTTTCAAAACAATTCCAAAGGACTCATGATGTAAAATGCTATACACTTTCAGAGAAAGAACTGATAAATTCTGAATACAGAAGGAAGAATGATTTTTTTAAACTTTATTTTTCTTATCTTGTTTTGTTTGTGTTTTCTTTGGCAGTATGGCTAATATGGAAATATGTTTTGTATGACTTCACGTGTATAGTTGATTTCAAACTGCTTGCCTTTTCATGGATGGGAAAGGGGAAGGAGAAAGAGAATCTGGAATTCACCATTTTTAAAAGGATTATCAATAAATTTTACGTGTAATTGGCAAACGTTTAATGAAATAAGTGAAAATAAATTCTTTTAAAAATCAATGATAAGTGGTGGTGGATAACCAATGAAACAGAGATGATTAGCAGGCATTCAGTGGAAACCAAATATTTAAGGATCCAGATGTTTCTAAATAAAATGAACTATTTTTTGAACAATCATTCCTTATATTCCAGTTAATTGTTTCTAAAATGCAATCATAGTCAATATGTAGATAAAATATACAACATTTTCATAATCGAAATTATTATTTCCATTTCGATTGTGGTTATAAATCACTGGTTACAACAGAAGTAATTTCTTAAATCCTACAACTGCCATTGGAAACCTTTTGGCTTTAGTTTTTGTAGCAAATTATGTTATAACCTCTTTTCCTTTCAAATAATCCCCATTGTTACTATTAACTTTTTCAGACATTTATATAAATGGGGAATATAAGCATAAGGGACCATATATATTGAACATATATTGAAGAAAATAAAAATGGAATATTCCCCATGCCTTATATAGTCCAGTCTAGAGGGTCTGTCACAACTCTCAATAAATGCTCTCCCATGGCATGCATTAAATCATCTTGGACAATGCTCACCATTAGTCTTATCCCACCCTTCAAAGGGTCCAGGTGCCGGGAACTTGCATGTTCACTGTGGCAGTTGTTCACTGCCCTCAACATGAGTGGCAGTTCTTTAGAGAATCGGTGATCTTATATACTTTAAATAAAACTTTATACAGGTGATGGTACTCAAGTCACTTGTCCAATGATTGTGGTCAGTATGGATTTGCCCAATAATGATAGCTCTGAGATACCATACCACTGGAAAACCCCACATCCTCGTGTCTGCTATAACTCACTGATCCCCAATCTTATTACTATGGTATAATGGCATCTGTCATCCAAGCAAATGAGACATAATTATATACAGTGGTTGCTCACTCTTAGGTATAAAATCATAGAAAAGGAATAAAATCATAAACACATTTCAATAAGTACCATGCAGACTGTGTATACACAGCTTTTCCATGACTTGTTCTATCTTTAACTAGCCCATGGACATACTCTGAACCCAGGACCTTTTAGGAAAGATACAGTTCAGCAGTCTAGACCCAGTTTTCCTGTCTCTCTCACCAGGGACAAGCAAGCTTTCCCCTGATACCATTACATTTATGATGTAGGATTGATTCTATTGATAATCTGAGAGTTTAGAGCCACTTGAGTACTGAAACTATATGCTGACACTTGACACATGACTCTAAATGCAAGATGCCACAAACTAAAAGAATTGATATGACTTAAGCATGGGCCATGATTTTTGGAATCTTTAGAATATTGTACAATAGTTCACCTCCAAATTATAGCTCAGTTCAAACATATAACCCTTGGGACTAGATCAAAACTAACCTGGCACCCAAAGGTTGTGGGTGTCATTGATTCCTTTTAGTATTTTGCACCAGTTCAGTTCAAGTTATTTTGAATAACTAGGACTCCTAATTCAATCAACCTCAACTGGAAGTAAACGGTTCAAAAAAAAAGATTAAAAGATGTCTATTTTCTAGAATAGAAACATATAGAAATGTTTATCTGTAAAAAATTTAAACCAAAACCATATTTGTGGAAAAGAAAAGAGGATCTGAAATAGGTAACTTCATAAAACAGATTATGCCTTGATCTAAAGTCCTGATAGAAATGTGTGCAGACACCAAATGAGATGGCAAAAGCAATTTTTTCTTTAACCCCTTTTTCTTAGGCCACTTGGAACTAATTTCTCCAATATTTGGGAAAGAATCGTTTCAAGCAAGAATATATAAAAAGAATGAAAACAAATTTTTTGAATTAGAAGTGGAATGTGCCTATGCATAAAGACTGGTCGATACTCACTGCAGCAACTGGTTTTCTTTTAAGATCTATATTGGCTATCATTCTCTGAGGGTACATAAAGGCTTTGATGAACTGCATACTAAACAGGCTGCTTGTAATTGTTTGGAGGTTCTGTCAAATGTCACTATGCTCACTAACTCATGCATCACTGATGTTATGATTTGCCATAATAAAGTTGTGCTATGGTTATTTCTTTTTTTAAAATATGGCAGCATATGGTGCCAGATGCCAAGGGCATACTAATTAATGACAGAATTACCACGCAAATATTAGATCAGCATAACATGCCTGGAACTCGGGCTTAAAGTATAACCTTGTAACCAGTTAAAATTATTTAGGTGAAAGCCACAGCAAAAAATATATTACATCCATAATAAAGGAGGTGGGATGGTAATGAAATTTGGGGGAACTGGGTATAAAGAATGTTATGCACAGAGAGTACTTGGTTCTTCTTCCAAGATGATATGACATTTTGCCCCAAACCTGAGGGCAAAGGACTCCATCTAGCTGTATTGTCAATCTTTTCAACCTTGCTTCACATTACGTTCTTTTGCATGATTTATGTTCTACTTTCCATTAATCCAAGTCAACATCTGATTTCCCACTTCTAGGGTTTTGCACAGACTATCTTGCATGCTTGCAATGCATCTTTCCTTCTTTAACTCAAAGCCTAGCTTATCGGTCACATTCTATGGAAAGCTCTGTTTGATTACCCTAATTGTTAGCACTTTCTCACTACTCAAATTATTGTGTACATTCTTATTTATTTATACATAATATTCTCCCAGGTAGAATGTTCCTCCATATAATATGCATTTGCATGACTGCTTTTTGGTTTGGATTGAATCTATTTCTTATAATAAAGTATAATATAATTAATATAGTTCCTATAATAAAAGTCATCCACAGACTTTTTCTTAAGGTTCTTGGCAAAACACCATTAATTCAAATATTAATCAAAATAACATTTAAGAGTGTCCTTCAGATCAATCATGCAGATTTTAAAGAGGAAACTATTTTTGGTAGAGCCACCCACATGCTGAAATACTGCAGAATCAGGGCTTTTACCTTTCTGGTTCTGAATAATTTGTGGAGTATGGGGAAACAGAACAGATTCATAAAGGTCAGTTGTTATACAGATATCAATTCCCTTTAAGTGGGCTGCTGTGTGGCATTTATCCCACCTATTAAACCATTCCAGGCCTTAGACAGTCAGGTAGCAAGCATGGGAGCCTATAACAGGTCAAGTAGGGGAAGGAATTGTCAAATTCCTTTGACTTTTTTAAGCTTATTGAAAACTTTAATTTTCTGTGAAAATACCATGGGTGTTTTTATGACAATGGTATAGATGCAAGAACACTGGATTTGAAATCAGACGATTTGAACACAGATCATCTGATTTCAAATCTAAACCTGCTGCTAATTGTACCTTGGGCAGGACACTTAATTTTTCTAAATCCCGGGTTCCTCATCTATCTATCTATCTAGTCTATCTTCCACTCACTTTTGGATTCACATGAATTACTAGGTTGAATGTGAGGTAAATTTGGAAGTAAATGTACCTCAATTGCCTTGAGCACTCATCACAAACTATTTGGGAACTCTAAAATCATATAACAGATTTTACCTTAATAACAGAACAGAGAAGGAATATGTTTTGAACATAAAATATTTAATCGGGATAAATACAATTATCAAAGTAATAGGAAAACATACTCCAATTTCCATTTCTGAATGGATTCATCCACATCACATCTGAACAAATTCATCCACATTTCCCACCATGCATCTAATATAGAAGAATATGCTTCTGTCTCTCTCTCTCCCCTCTCTCTCTCTCTGTCTGTCTCTCTCTCTCTCTTTCTCTCCACCCTCTCCCCAGATTCATGCTCTGGGATGGGGAAAGGGCTGGCAGAGTCTGTGGTGTGAGATAAACAGAGCTCACCATCTAGATCTCTAATCTGAGCATCCATTGAACTCATTACCATTCCAATACCCCGGATATCTTACCTTCTTGCTTTGTGAGGTGGCAGCTTTGAATATCACAAGTTGTAGTAAAATAAGGAGATGTGGACATCATCACATTTGTAAGATTATGGGACAAATATAAATATATCTGTTTAAAGTCTAAACACAGAAAGAGAAAAGATGAGAGAAAAACAGGCATGGAGAGAAAGGTGAAAAGATAGGCTTCAGAAATATATCACCTAAGCTTGAAACTGGAAGTGATGGAAATTATAGTTGCTGTTTAGGATTAAGTCTACCAAGTAAAGTAACATCTTACAAGAATCAGAAAAGCGGCTCAGAAATTAACTACTTTGGTTATGGTGTTGTGCCAGTGAGGTGTTACTCAGGCATAACATATCAACTCAGTTTAGCAGTAGAAGCCTCTAAACACAGAAGCAACATCCACCAAAGAATTTTTGTGAACAGTTCCTGAGACTGAAAGAGATCACCAAAACTTACAGTTCCAAAACTATCCTGATTTCCACATGAATTTTCCTCATTCTTTGGTAAGTTTCTACAAGTACGTGCCTACTCTTTCCCACAGATACTGACTGCATGGTGGAAAAACTATGACTCATATTTACACGTGGAGTGTGATGTATTTTTATAATTCAAGCACTTGCCTCAATATATGAGAACTTGTGATATTATCTTTTGCTTTATTGTTTACTAGATTATCATGTTTAAGATCTTAAAGTGTCATTATAGCGAATATCTGAGAAATACATTGGTGAGGACTCAAGATCTAGTTACTTATAGAAACCTGAGAAAAGTGAAGTATAACCAGGGATATGATGGAGAAAAGGGTGTACTCAAGAGAGGAATGTACTCTTGTAAGCCAATAGTTAAAATTTCAGCTTGAGCACTTATACTTTAGAAAATTGGGCTTGATTTATTGTTCTGTTGATTGTCTTGACTTCAGAAAATGATGGAGAAAATGCTAGCAATGCAGATTAAACTTTAAAGTTTACCGTGAATAGCTTTTTTCTTTCCTTTGGAAAGCTGGTTGTTAAAAGTTTACCAGTTCATGGCTTGGTGTAACTATATGGTGGTATTGCTTCTCTGGGAATCTAATCTTACTATGAGATCAAGTTAGACTGACCAAAGCAATCAAGAGAGTAAGTAGGGTTTTAGGTGCTACATAATGTGAGGAGGCTATCCCTGCATACTCATTTCACAAGCATTTGGGGAGCTGTCATATAAACACAGCCATAATGAGACTGTCCTCTGCTGCATGATTTCAAGTCAGTGAAATTATACCAGATTTCAAGATAGTACAAGTTCAAGTTAGTTATTTCAAGAAGAAAAAGATTGTGGCTCCCCTTTAAAACATTTTTGCTGTAACTTTAGTGGCTATGTTTTGTAATCAGTGCTGGTCCAAGACTTAATTGTATTTTACATTAAAATATCTAAATAAAGATTTTACATACAAACATTTTAAAACTACTTAAACTTGTTTTCCAATTACAACTCTCATTAACCATCAAGGGAACTCTTTTACAGGAATATTGAACACATGCTAAGTCCTAAAATTCCACGTCATATTACCTGCCTGTGAGTATATAGTACTATATTATTACCTACAGTTTTTGGTTTTTGAATGCTATCTTCAAAATTAGCTGAGCACTAAGGCATACTGGGGGCAGGGGATGATGGGAAGAAGAAATAACTGTAGCAGCATTTTAAAAGTCTCCACATACATAGTCACTTAGCTACCTCCTCTCTTCACAATCTTATTCAAGGATTTCAGTGTCGATACCCCCATCTACCCTACCCAGGAAGCTAAACTGTCAAAAATCCTCAAGCCCTTTGTGATAAGAAGAACTTGGTTAAAAATAAAAGAGAACATTTTCCCCATGAAAATCTGGGGGATTCTCTGTGGAAATTGAAAAGAAAATACTTAGAGAGGATATGACAACCTTTTTCAAACACCTAAAGGACTGTTATACAAGAGAAAAAATAGACTTATTTTTGTGAGACTTCACATACAGAACTAAGACCAATGAGTTGAGGGTACAAAGAAGAAGATAGATCTATATTTTAGTTCAAAATAAGGAAGAACTTCAAACTACTGAAACTTTCTGAAAAATGGAATAGGTCCCTTCATGTGACAATGTCAAAGCAGTGTTCATGTGGAGGATGTTTATCAGAGATGTTATAAATGTTTCAAACTAAGATGGGGAATTATATTAGATTATCTCTACAACATTTGTCCCAGATACAAGCATCAGAGTTAAAATAAGGGGCTGGGCTAGAATCCATTATGCTTCAGGTGCATTAAAAAAGACAGAACTAGCAATCATGATCTCAAAAAAAGCAAAAAATAAGCAACTAGAAGAGATAAACAGGGAAACTACATCTTGCTAAAAGGTAGCATGGACAATGAAGTAATATCAATAGTAATAGGCATAGCATCCAAATTCTTAAAGGAAAAGTTAAATAAATTACAGGAGGAAATAGACAGTGATCTATACTAGTGGGGAAAAGAAATAATGGGGCCTATGGCATCAGAGAAACATAGGAAGACTTATATGAACTGACACAATGTGAAGTGAGAAGAACCAGGACAATATTGTACAGAGGAACAGCCATATTACAGCAATGATCAACTGTAAAAGACTTAGCTACTCTGATCAACAAAATGATCCAAGGAAATTCTGAAGGGCTCATGATGAAAAATGCCATCCACATACAAAAAGAGAACTGATGAACTCTAAGTGCAGATTGAAGCATATATATATTTTTTTACTTTACTTTTCTTGCTTTTTGAAAAAAAATATGGCTAATATGGAAATGTTTTATAAGACTTCACATATATAAATTGATCTCATACTATTTACCTTCTCAATGGGTTGGGAGAGATGAGGGAGGGAGGGAATTTGAAACTCATTTTTTTTTTTAAGTAAGTGTTAAGGATAAATAAATTTATTTAAATATTTTAAATAAATGCTATAAATAGATAGAAAAATAAATAAATGAATGAAAAGAATAAATTTAAAAGAAAACCAGAGCAGTAATTGAGAAGACCAGGAGACTGTGTTTTTTGGTTTTTTGTTCGTTTGTGTGTTTTATCTCCAGTGCAATTTCCGGGTTTCATTGCTTTCAAAGTTCAAATATAGCTCCACATGGTTCAGGATGCGGTATCTATTTCTACATGGATATCTTTCATCTTTCTACTCTGCTCTGAGACCCCCTCTTTAAAACCTCTCACCCTCAAGATACACAGGATATTCATTTGATGATATATCACTATGCTGCAGCTTCACACATAGTTCTCTAGGAACTCTAGTCCAGAGAATTTCTCCCTAATGATCAAAGGTCTATTGGCTCAAGCATTATGGAAACTGTAGTGAGACAAAAGCTCCATACTTTTCAGTTAGTACTCTACTCCATTTACTCTCCTATCACATTTATTATGTGTGAGACAACTTTGTAAAAGATCTTGGACTTTATTTTTTAATAGTTTATTATGCACAACTTAAATAACAGGAAAAACGAATCCAAAAACATATATTTATAATTATTTATAATTAAAAATGAGTTTCTATCAATAATAGCTCATTAGTACCCCCCTCTGCATTCCTTTCTATTCTCTGGATATTCACCTCTGTTTTTGTGTGTGCAGTTTTCTTTGTATACAATTATGGTCCATACGTATATTATTCTTTTAATTCTCCTTTTTCTTTTTATATTACGTCACACATGATTTTCCAATTGTTATTATTGTATCTAGATTACTAGGGATGGTTCAATTCCTCTAGTAGGCCAGGGGAATGTGTATATTGAGAAATGGTTGTGATGAAAAAACAAAACTTGACTGTTGCCAATAAAGCTTATTTTGAAAAGAAGGGGGGTGGAACCTCAACGATGATTCATCTCACCATTATGAATGAGAGAGTAAAGTATTACAGATGTCATTTAAAATTACAGAACATGACACCTTAGTGAGCTGACATTAGTTTTGCTCAAGGTCTCAGAAGAAAGCAGGGGAAATCTCAGAAATGGAGTCCAAGTCTCTTGGCTCTCAGTGACTTACATTGCCTTCTACTCTACATACCTTTTTTACTCAAAAAATTTTAGTGATTTTCTGATTACATTCATAACTTGTAAAGTGTATTTCCCAACTAAGTCTGTTTATAAGGCAATAGATATTGAGTCAGATGATGTTTATTTCATAAATATAGAATTTGTCACTTTATTTCACTAAAACTAATCTAGTTTTTGCTACTATGTACATGTATATATATACACATTCATATATATAATACATGTATACTTATGTCTGTGTATGTATACATGCCTGTGTATGTGTGTATATATACATATATATTACATATACATATATGTGTGTGTAGATAGGCATTTCATATATTCTTTTTCTAGGTGGCTTTCTTAATCTGCAAGATCATCAAGTCTGGAGGTCACACACAAGAGTGACTGTTAAGAGAACTTGTAGAAAAGGTTTTAGCCTGTGTATTAAAAATATCTCAGAATGCCCTCAGCTTGTGACCATGGTGGTAGGAAGAATAAATGTAATTGTATTTCTTAAACTGAATCTGCCACATGATCTCTTGCAGATATTTCTCTCTTCTCAACTTTTCGGTCTTGTCTGTGTTAAAAACTAAACTCATTTCTTTTGCATGTGTTTCTATTTTGCCAAGCATTTAGGAGAGTTAGACTATGGCTTAATAGATTTGTCTATGCTTCCAATCAATTTGCAAATCATGATGATAATTTTGGTTTCTGGACAATTATTTTTAATGACAAAGCAACTAGCTGGATCAACAAATACATGACCAATTCCTTCTCCAAAAACCTGTTAAAGATGCTTTGTTAAAAATGTGCCTCATCTAACTCAGATGAGAAGAAAATGAAACAAGGTTGATTCCATCACTACTAATGCATCAGTGTTTTGTTTTTTTTTCCTGTATAACCTCCCACCCTCTATTTAATGTTATGGAAATATGCTTGGCTTTGTGAAGACTATGTTAATAGAGCACAAACTCAAACAGATACAGCTAACATGGAATGCCTTTGAATGTAGGCCTAGCAACAGATGGTGTCTGTTATCAAAGGACCAGTGTAAGTTAGGAAACAGTCATAAATCAGGCTGTCCATCAGGTGGTGAATTGGTTACTTCAGAGTGCTTGTTAACTTTATAGGCATTTAGAAAGCATCTATAACGTGTCAGGCACTATGATATTGGTGATATAAGGACCTCCTTCCTTTCACAGCTTCAAAAATAATGTCCCTGCTCTCCAGGATCTTACATTCTCCTGGGAAGAGACAAACATATACAAGAATAAGTAAATACAAAATCAAATGCAAAATTAATACAAAGTTATTTGGGAGGTTAAGGAAAACACCAACAATTGGAGTAATAAAGAAAGACATCAAATAGGAAGGAGCACTTTAGCTGAGCTTTGGCAGGAGCTAATTGTTCCACCAATAGGCAGAGCCAATCATTTGGTTCTCACACAATAATCCTGGGAGATAAGCCGGGTGAGTGTTATTGTTCTCATTTACAGTCGTCTCTTTACAACTTTGATCCATCCTAATTTGACCCTCTTAAAATCTCTTTCCTATGTGACAAGATTTCAAAATATTTGAAGACAACTATCACTTCCCTATTAATTTTTTTTTCCAAGTTAAGCACCCCTAACTTATGTAGCATGAGATTAAGATCCTTTACCATCTTGGATGCCTTGCTCTATACACTCATTAGCTTATCAATAATGTATTCCTAAAAGGTTACTCCCAGGCTCAAATGGAATAATCAAAATGTGATACAGGATAGAGGGCAAAGGTACCATCATCCCATTCCTGGACATCATATCTCCTTTAATTCGACCTAAAATTTCATTAGATGTTTTTTGGCTGTCATGCCACATTATGGACTTATATTGGGCTTTTGGTCTACTAAAACCCTCAGATGAACTACATTATAGGCACAATTCCCACATCTTTTATTCATTGACGTAATTTTTAATCTGAGTTTAAAACTTTTTATTTGTTCCTAATATCATCTAATTTTATTAGATTCGATTCATTGTTCTAGACTTTCAAAATCTATTTGACTACCGATTCTGTCATCCAAGGTGTTAGTAATTCTTCCCAGCGTTGCTAAAGACATTTCTTCTACACAATAGAGCTGAAGAGAGAATGAATCTTTGATATGGAAAATGACTTGTGCAAAGGTATGAAGGTGGAAAATAAAAGTCATACACAGATAACAACTAGCAGGCCAACTTGAATGAAATGGAGAGTGTATGAAAAGTGATAATATGAAATAAGACTATAAAAGTCGATCATAGCCATGTTATTGAGACCTTTACATATCAGGCTGAAGAATGTGTGTTTCATCCCAGAGGCAATAGAGAGTCACTAAAGATTTTTGAGCAGGAGTGTGACATATTTAAATGATTTTTACAATCAATTTTAATAACTTTTGCTTAGTGTACTTCATCCCTGACCAGAGGCTTGTATATAAAATTAAAACCATACTCCAGAAATCCAAAATACTTTTAAAGACACTATTATTTAGCCTTTTATTTACTTCTTTATTTATTTACCAAATCAGCCTTTTTCTAAAGTCCTTGCATTTAATAAACAGATGAAAATATTACTTGCATACCTAAGGTCTTCAGTTTCTTGCCTAAAACTTCTCATTTTTACCAATGCTTTCTATGTTCCTTCAGGTGACATCATTAACACCAATGTCAACTAAGAGGAATTGATTCGACTCCTTGAGTTTGATAAACTATTGTAGCCCTGAAAAAGACAAAAACAAAACAAAAGAGCTCTGGTGTTTCTGGCCTTGTCTTTCAGGTGGTGAAGATATCTATACCCTAGTCATATTCCTTCACTCTACCTTCTCTCCTCTCTTTCTGTCTTGCCACTTCTTGAGAACATCCCACATGTAAAAATTTATATACTTAGAAGTGAGGATAACTGATACCTCTCTGCCTGTGACCTCAGGGATTAGAAATCAAAACATCTCTGCCTGAGTGGAACCATACTACTCCTTGGAAATTATCTAAGCTGGCAAAGTGCCACAACCTTGCGAATTGTCCGATAAATGGGATAAAGATGAATCCGAGAATTTTAGAAAGAGCTTGAAGTAACCATGCTCAAGACCTGGGAACAGCCTTCCCCCAAGACCATCTTGAACTTCTTCCCCCTACCACAGCCCCTCAGACCACTGCTAGGCTCCTTGGCAACCTCTCTGGTTATAACCATTCCCTTCCATTTCTTAAGATAATCTTCATTTGATTAAGGAAGGTCACATATTTTTAAATATGACAAATGCTGGTATATTGCTCTTATCCCTGACTGGTCTGAGAACCGTTTCATCATGTCTCGAACATATGCCCCTGCAAGAGAGCAGATCTCCTATTTGTTGTTATCAGAACAACAAATAACTGCCTCAGTATCCTTCCATAGGGAGTCACCGACCTCCACTCTTTAAATCATCTTCCTTTAGTCCTTACTGGATGATTTCCACACCTGAAAACACCTGTTGGTTTGCATTAGCATTCCTAAATGGACAAACACTGCTTCCTCTTCAGTCTATACAGTTTCCTACTTCAGGAGAAGAGTCTTTTGTTGTTGTTTCATATTTCCAATCATCATTTATCCTTCCCTTACTTATCTGTGTGACATTCTTCTACCTTGCCGGTATGGGCCAGGATCATCTTCATCTTCTTCTCCTTCCTCCCTATCTTTCTCCTTCTTCACAGTGAAACCTTTATAGTAGCTTTAAAGAAATACTTCATTCACCTTAATAACCTACAGAGTATACATATGTTCTCCAAATCCCTTTACCTTCTTCTTTAGGAAGGAAACCAACTTGCACTTCAATTATAGACTTCAGTCATTTGCCTACGGCAAAATATAAATATTGTGCCCTCAATTCAGGCCAAAAGCTAGCATTTATATACCGTTTTGAGGTTTACAAAGATATATGCATATATGTGTGTGTGTGTGTGTGTGTATATATATATATTTACATATATATGTGTGTGTGTGTATGTGTGTGTGTGTAGGCAGATACACACATACATATATACATACAAATATTGTGTGTGAGTGTGTATGTGAGTGTGCAATCTCATTTTGTCCTCATAACATTTCTGGGAGGGTGGTGCTAAGATTATTCCCATTTTTCAGATAAGGAAACTGAAACAGACTGAGGTTAAGCAACTTTCTTAGAGTCACAGAGCTAGTAAGTGTCTGAGACAAAATTTGAACTTAGGTCTTCTTAATTAAATCTAAATTCCTAACTCGTTCAGTGCTCTATCCACTGTGACACCTAGTGAGATTCCTTTACAGCTAGTGGAGGTCTCAATCTTCATCTTTTTTTACTGGTAGTTCCCTTTGATAATCAATTAGTGAGATTGTTCTGGTTTTTTCCCCCAGTTTCACAATTGTCACTCTCTACATTCGTTCCTTATTCACACCTTGATAGCCACATCCAATTCTTAATAAAGAGTGCTTATATTGCAAAATTGAACAATCTGACTTCAAGTATTACTTCCTCTATTTAATACCTATATCATCTTGAGTCAATCATTTAGCATCTCTGGGCCTTGGTTTTCTCAACGGTAATAGGAAGAGGTTGAATTAAATGGCTTCTCAGTTCTATTTCGCCTAATTCTATGATCCTACGGATCTTTCTCTCACTAAATTTTTACCATTTCATTTTAGATTACCAATTATATCCCTTCCACATCACAACTTTCCCCATATTGGGAAATGGTGATATGTCACCGGTCATCATAAAAAATTAAATAGGAATTTAGGGGGAGTTTTGTGGAAGCTACATATAGCATGTGAAGGCCAGCAGATGACACAGAAAAAGTTTAGAAACTCAGAAATGCATAAAATGTATATATAGTATTGTATAATATCAACATACTTTTACAATATTTACAATAAGGCACTGTAAACATCCCATAAAAGAAAAAGAAAAATTTTAAATTTCTCTGGTATGAAGGAAGGGCCAAAATTTTTTCACAGATTTTCCAGATCATGGGGGTACCACACCCCTAACCCTTGTACATCATATATATGTATATATATGTATATATATATATACACATACATATACATATATATACATATACGTGTTTATGTATATATATACACATACACACACACACATATATATATAATATATACACACATATATATACATACATACACACACATATATACTGTCCTCATTCTCCCCCTCTTCTTGTTCTTCCCACTTCTTTTCCTCCTCAGAGCTTTCTGCTTAAATCCTTCTCTTTCCTCATCTCTAGCCGTTCTGTTAACTCCTCAAATATTCCAAGTTTCTTCTCCTCAAAATTCAATCCCTGGCCTCTTCACAATTCTAAAATCATCCAAATTACCTTCAAAATGCCTTTTCCTTTGTCAGTTCAACTCTTTCTTTCTTCTCTTTTCCTTTTCTATCACAACATTCCTCCAAGGAAGCCAGAAGTAGGAAAGTCACTTTAAAGTGTGTTAAATGGATCCTTACAACTAACCTATGAGGGAGGCAAAGTAAGTTTTAAAAGCAAGTAGCTTTAGCTGTAGGTAATAGATATTGCAACTAAGTCATAGAAAATGGACTTGGGCAAATTATGTAGTGGAAGACATAGGTCTCCTAACTCCCCTGACTTGAGGATTTTCCACTGTGCCGTGATGGTGACATGCATATGGTCTTGCCCTCACCCTGCCATATGTAGCAGACAGAGCCATCCATAAATCTACTTCATGTAATTTAGCCCCTATGCCAATCTAAATGAAATCTATTTTCCTTCCATTTCTTTACAGACTAATCTATGATTTCTAAAGGTTTTGTGATTGCATCATGATGGATCACTAAGAAAGATAATCCATTCTGCCTTTTTCTCTTCTTCAAAATACCACTTTATGAGGCTAGAGAATTAAAAAGCTTTTTGCAGCTGACATTTTTGGCCGGCATAAGAGTGAAAATTGAATAAATTGTTTAATCGGGGGAAAGGAGGATTGGATGCTCTATGCTAAAGTTTTAATGGCAGGACCTCATTAGGCTCACTGCTTTGATTGTAGGCTGTTTTCCTGATCCATTACCCAGTACACCTTTACTTTTGGATGAATGTTCTATTCCCTTTCTTTTATGAATTCTTGCATTTGTTGCTGAGGCACAAACCTTGTGATAAAAGAGACACTTGTCCTCTGTGCTCCAGGAAGTCAAGCATTAATCTGTGACAAAATATTCTCCCAGATAAGCCACATCTCCCAATGATGTGGAGCATTGACATAAGTTCCTTTCATCCACATAGCAATCACACCCTCTAACATCTAAATGCCAACCACATATAAGATCAAAAGTACCCAGCTGTTTGTGATTTATTCAACAAGTACTAAGTAAGGCACTGTAAGATATTGGCAATATAAGGATGAATCAAAACAGATATCCTGGGGCAGGTGGGTGGTGCAGTGAATAGAGCACCAGCCCTGAGGTCAGGAGGACTTCGGTTCAGATCTGACCTTAGACACTTGACACTTACTAACGGTGTGACCTTGGACAAGTCACTTAACTCCAATTGTTCTCCCTCCCCCCTCCAAAAAAAGACATGTTTCCTACCCTCAAAA
The DNA here is from genome assembly GCA_028646595.1 of Phalanger gymnotis. NCBI lineage: Eukaryota > Metazoa > Chordata > Mammalia > Diprotodontia > Phalangeridae > Phalanger > Phalanger gymnotis. The sequence continues at coordinate 99,374,731 of CM053623.1, forward strand.
AACTTATAACATATGGGTTTTTATTTGTTCTGTTTTTATTCATTTAAGACCCAAAACAGGAACATTTTTAAAAAATTATTATAAACTTAGTAATACTTAGAATATGTTGGTCCTGATCCTGAAAAAAACAATTTTAACATGGTTGTTTAGTATTATAGAGTGGAGATAAGATCACTTTGGACAAAAATATGGAGTAATGAAGTTTATCTTCATTATTCCCCATTTTTTACAACAGCTTTTCTTTTTTGATTAACCATTTGGGACATCCATTCCTTCCTCCTTCACCCCTAAATACTCGTTACTTTCCCCAGTTTGATATACCATTCCAAGTAAACTTTCTCTTGAGCCAGCCTTTCATCTGTCATATCAAAAACCACGTCCCTGTGTTGTGCGTGGTTCTATTAGGTATTATACTCAAATGTGCACTGCAATCAGTTCCCCTATAATGCTCTCAGCTATAAAAACACTAATGATACTATGCTCACTTCCCCCTATCTGTACAGTCATTGTATTATACCTGTTGCACCCCCCCACAGAACCAGGGTGTTCAAAGATGATGAACTGAACTGAAAATTGATTCCATTCTAATGCACTAATGGAAGATGGCTTGAGGTAATCTTACTTCTTTCTGGCAAATATGTGCATTTTCACAGAGGTCTTCTGTATTGCGTTCAAGTGGTTAATTCTAAGGGTTGGAGAAATGATCAATCTCTCCTATTTATACTCTAACATTTAGCCAAAATTTAGCTCTAAACAGAAAGTTATACAGCAAGCATTACTATATCATTTTTGCTTTTTTGAAAGCAAATTACAACACACAATTCACATTCATTCCTTTGGTGTTTATTGTGGCATATGGTACAGCTAGAGACCAGATGAATAGTGCATACTGGGAATACAACATATGTCAGGGTTCCCTCTGGTGCTTCCACCTTAGAAATGCATTGCTTTAGACCTACAGAATTCCTGGCCCCATAACAACAGGCAATACACTAATATTAAGAAGGGCCATCTCATTTTGAGAAATTATTGGCAACATTTTGACTTAAGAATGACATGTAGAGATAGGGAAAAGCCTCCCTTCTGACATGCCTTAGTAAAAGAAATTCTGGCCTCAGATGTTGGAGGAATACTGATTGGCCAGGGTAGATATGACTGAACTCATGGACAATATTTATGGGCTCATGATTGGTATTCTGAATACATGATTGGATTATCTTTAGCATCCATGGTCTTAGACACAGATGAATATTATCTAGAAAGAAATCTTATACTAGGCAACATCTAATAACTAGCCCTCTAAGGAAGACAAATATTCAGTAACTCTGGAAGGTGGCTGTTATCTCATGACAGGTGCTAGTTTAGGACTGCCCAATGAAGGTACTATTTATCATTTTAAGAATGACCTTGAAAAAGCTACCATTACCCATTAGTATAGAGTACCATAGGAGTTTGCTCTAAGGAGCAAAGTCTGAATGGTAAGGCTTCTTGCAAAGGTTACACAGTAAGAAAATCTGTTGAGTTTTTAGCAGGCAACCTATGTGGTTACCTGCTAAACTATTAACCCAAAAGGCATGCAAAAATAATTACAATAAATGAAGCATAAATGTTTCTGCTCATGAGGAAGAAAATGTCACCAAATGATTGGCTCTCTGGTGGTTTAAGTAGACAAAAAGCAATAAACCATCATTTAGCATTACTACTTTGAGTAGAAATTCACATGAGTATTACCTTATATTATTAGATAGGTCACAGTAGTTCCATAACGCTCTGGCCAATAAAAAAGGTCACCCAGAACACTCTATAAAGACACTACCATAGCTTTTATTATCTAATCCAAGAATTAGCTACCTATAGCACACATACTAAACATGAATTGTGAGATGATATTGAGCATCATGTCCAGGAAATAATAGACAAAATTGTGAAGTAAACAAAATGAATTTTGGCAGTGTCCATCCACTACCCAGACATCTGTCATATATTTCATTTTTCTTCTAAAATGGCCATCAATGTGGTGTTGGCTAAGGATGATTTAAGAAGTGACTTTTACCATGCACACTTGCATTTTTAAAAAAGTGATTCTTAAGGCTAGGAAAACCACCGAGAAGCAAAGTAATGGTGCTATAATGCTAGAAAGAATGGCAGTAAAGATAGTTTTGAGTGAGAGGAAAGCTATTCCATCTACTCGTGACACTTATTCTGGGCATATAAGCTAGAGTTGTAGATAAGGGTATGAATTCTTTGGGAAAGAAAGCCCATCCTGTCACCATCTCCTTTCTCCCAACTATCCATTTATTATTCTAGAAGACCAAGGCTCAGAAACAGTTCCTATTATAATACTGGCTTCTAAGCATTCCTACATTCAGAAAAATGGAGCATAATCACAATTGGTTTCCTTGAATGGGCTTTTTTAAAAGATACATGGAGATAGAAGTCAGCCTTCTCTTTATGGGTTCCAAGTTGTGACAATTGTTTCATATGACCCCCCATGCTCTGGAAACTCTCTGAACTCCAGGGATACAAAGGCTAGAATCAATAGTTTGTTCCACAATCATCAGAATTCCTGTTTAAGCTGAGGAACTTCATTATTTGAGGGGAAGGGGCTGTGGCTTAGGGTCTTTAGGCTAGGGATCACACTCAGGGTACTGTTTATCCCACAGAGTGTTTTCTACCCTGGATTCAAGTTCTTGGCATGTTTGCATGATTGGATGACATATACAAGCCAGTGGAAGCTGTCATGACATTTGGCTTATAACTACTTCTGTGAAAATCTCTCCAATTCCTGGGGAAGATTTCTTGTATGTAAAGAGTGATGCTGTGAATAAGCAGACAAAAGAAGGCTTCAGAAAATGGAGAGAGTCTTTGTAGAGATGCATTTGGGGCTGTAGTGACTCTGAGCAACAGTGGCTTTGAAGCATATTCCCTTGTGGGCCAGTTCACGGGATCATAGGTTCATAGATTTAGAGCTAGAAGGAACCTCAAAGGCCATGCAGTCTAAGCTCTTCATTTTATAAATGAGGAATTAAGGCCAAGAGAGATTAAGTGATTTAACATTTAAGTTACAGCATTATACAGATAGTAAATGTTTGAGGTGAGCCACTCCCCTGAGAAAGGGAATGAATGCCATCCACTGGAGACCAGAAAACAAGGAAAATTGCAGAGTGAGAAAATAAAAAGAGGGCACCTAAGAGGACATTTACTGGGTTCTGAGGAGACATGCAAGAAATGAAGCCACATAGAAGAGCCCCTGTTGAAAGGACCTCCACCTCCTGGGAGTTGAATAGAGGTGCAGGATGTGGAGCCATAGTGGGAAAGCAAATACCAGCAGTGACTAGTGATATGCAGAGAAAAGCTGGGGCCAAAACTGTTGACATATAGCAATATTGCAATTAGAAAAAGAAGCCATGAAGGAGGAAGTCATGGATTTGGAAAAGTCCCCATCACTACCATTGGAGCCCCAATCAGGGTAATGCTAAAAGTGAATGAAACGATACAGTTCTCTGGAAGGACAGTTGTGCACAGGTATTATTATTTTCTTTGAGTTCTAATGTATATCCTGTTTTCATTAATTTACAGATAAGATTGTTCATGTTTTGAGTCTTGTGAGCCTGTATATTTTTGAGGTAGGATAGTGATCACTGCCACTGGGGTGTCAGATACCGAAACTTCCAGGTCATATGAATAGAAGCAATATTCTGGAGGCATGAGAACTTCCCCCAAAGTTTACCTGGTCTCCTTGTGTCCTGAGTGAGTCTTTGACACAAAGTGTAGCTAAGAGATTTGAGGAAGAATACCCTACTAGCTTCTTTATTGTCCCTACATCCTTTACATTTCCTCCAGGGTAACTGAGTATGTTTATATAAATTACTAAAAGCTGTCTCCTGAAATGATTATAAAAAAAGGGGGGACCTAGTATTCTTCCTTGCGTTAAACAATTTCCAAGAGAAACATTTGTAATCCCCATTACAACTAGGAATAAAAAGATGTTAATTGAGTGCAAAAAGTCCAAAATCTGAGGAAGAGTTTGAGGAGAGGCTAACCACTTTCAGGTGGGAGAAGTGGTAAAGTCTTTACATTACCTTCAGGAGAATATAAGCTCCTTGAGGGCAAGTACAATATTATTTAATCTTTATATTTCCCAGTGCCTTGCACATAGTAAGTAGAAGATGAGATGAATTGGTGTTGTCATGGAAGCAATGAATATTAACCTGGACAGACTTCAGGAGACAATGGAGGGTAGAAGGGCTTGGCACGCTAAGGTGCATGGGGTCACAACAAATCATACAACATCAAATGACTGAACGACTTTTAAAGATATTTCTAATTCCAAATTTATGGCCAAGACAAATCCCTTCCTTTTACAGAACCCAGAATTTTAGATAAGGCAACAAAGGTAAGTTGTAATCAGATCAATCTCATTTCCACTATAGACTGAAGCTTCCACATGTTTATTCATAATAAAATGAACAAGAATCAGTTACAATAGTTGAGATTCTGAACTTGAAACTCACATTTGCCTGTTCAATATTAATGCATATCAAAAATCAATTATTTGATTGTCTATTTCTAAAATGAGTATTTCACTCCACTTAATATGTTTGGTTTCTTTTTGAGTGGGATAACTCTATGTTCCTTTCTATTGTCCTCTCTGACTCTGTTCTACCTTCATCTAACCCAGGATAATAAAATTAAAAAATACTTCCTACTTCCTGTCTGTCAAAAAAAAAAGGTAGTAAGGATCTATGCAAAAGTATATCTGAGTCTGATCTACCAATAGATTATCAAATAAGAAAACTAAACTGAAGATCTCAAAGACATTTGGGAAGATCAAGAAAGATTGATGGACTTTTATAATTTCTCTGCATAATTAAAAGTATACTTTATTTTTCTCTGAGTATTTTTCAAAATTTGTCAAAGTATTACATTTTAATGGCTCTTTTGTAATATTCTTTTGTAATAATATCCAATACTTTTAAAGATGTGTGATTTCAGCAGTGTGAATTTCCTGTTACCCTTCAGAAAAAAAGAATTTGAGTGATCTTCCCTTCCCTTCCCTTCACCTTTGCACCACTTTCTTCCCCTTCCCAATCTAGGAACAGATCTTATTAATCATTTTATACATTAGTATGAAACTACAGGCCCTTTGAACATTGGGGAGTATTTACATATTAAATTTAATCTCTAATTGTGGAATTAATTTAGGTCACCTAAGCAGAAAGAAGTCATGGGGAGTGTGGTGGGCAAGGAGAATAAGAGCCACTTCCAGGACTCCAGAAATCATCACAGAGTTGAACTTATTTTATCAATGGGTAAAAATCACCTTGTAAGTGGAGAAGGTATCATCTGACTTTCTCCCCAAAAGAATGAAAAAGAAAGAAGAGACAAGAGTACACAATTTTATCCAGGCTCAACGATAGATTTTTACATGCTTTCCCTATTCTTTTAAGTCTTGAGCAACTGGGTGACTATTACATTCTTAGCTAAGTTTTTAGTTAGTTTTGATCACCTGAAATAGCTCAGGTGGGTGGTAAGGAATGTTTTATTTCCGGTTTTATGTTTCCCCTCTAACTAATGGAAAACCACTTAACCTGAGATATCATCCACTCAGAAGCTTCATTTTCTGTGGTAGTTCTCATTCAGCACTTAGAGTGTTTTTAGGCCTCTGGAGGTAAGAATGCAAAGGAGCCATCCAAATACATGATCCTCAGCAAACTTCAACACATTTGATCTGGAGCGAATGCTGCCCTTCTTAAAAGATTTGTCATTTTCAAATAATGCTTCTTAATTAGATGATTCCACAGAGGACAGAAATAGTCCAGAATGATTCATTTATCATGGTGACAGCAATAGCATAAAAAGTTACTTATTTGTACAATAATAAAGATTCCTGGGTTTCTGTGGAAAATAAAAAGATGAGAGTGTTGTTTTCCTATAGTGTCAGCTGAAACCCATCTGTGCTCCACTGCCTAGCGATGTCTTAATTCTCAACCTGATTATCAAAGACTGTCCATAAAGGTCATCAAACAAACAAAGCTATTTGTTAGAGAAAGAGATTAGAGAAATATGTATGAGGCACAGCATTGGTCTTTCTCTGTCCAGAAAAGCAGAATGTGTAAATTCATCTGAAAAATGTTATGGGCTGTGGCAATAAAGTCATTCATTCCATGAAATGCTTCCATTCCTTTCTCTCATTGTATAATAAACTCTCAATCTTTTTTCAATATGTCATTGAAAAAGAAAAAATACTGAAAAAGAAATGGCAGAAAGAAGATAGCTTTTTTAAAAATGAAAATAAAAGCATTATTATTTGTTATTTTATATTTTCCTCTGGGAATTAGTCCCTTTCCTGTACATAGCCAAAGAAAATCACATACAAGAGTGGATTTAACAAGAGATGCCCCAATTAAAAGGAACACAGATGGAAGCATAATCCCTACCTTTGTTGGGAGGGATGTTAAATGCTTTTGCACAGATTAATCTCAAGGGGAGAACTAGCTTCTTTCATAGGATGTTTCTATTGCGGATCATTGGCAGTGGGCCCCTGTAAGGTAAGAAGCATCAGACTATGTATGAATGCCTGAAATTTCAAGTCGGCCAACCTCAAGGCCACACAAGCACAAAAGTGTTAAGGAGAATAAAGGCATACTGTAAGCAATGAAACTGTGGCCTGTGGCCTGCTGAAATACCTATTGATACAATACAATTAATATCTTATGAATTCATGTAGTAAAAGCCATGATTTTTAAATAGTTTCAAAAAAAGTAGCACCTGAGGATGGGGTGCAAAGATGAAGTTTTCTAGTGTGTTAAGAGGCACACATTGTCTATGTAGATAAAACCAGAGAAAGAACAAGATATGATTGTTGTGGAGGAAGTGGTGCCAAAATCAGCCACCTTTTCAAACCTAACTACTTCTCTTATAAGTCTAGCCCTTTTCATTTGCATGAACCAAATGCCCATGATGGGCCAAGTTAAATTTTCTCAGCCACTGCAACATTCAGGTCCTTTCCCAAGGACATTGTATGGGGGATAAAAAATAATAATTAAAATAGTTTTCTATGTTTGATAAGAGCTGAACTGTAAAACTCAGAGGTAGGATTTAGGATGGATATCTATTGCTTTCTGTGAATAGTCTGGCAGAGGGGAAAAGCTTTATATCACCATTGTCTGCAAGAGGGAGCTGACTGGGGAGCTTCAACAACAATTTACTTAGGTTGATGAATAAAGAAAAGTATACCAGTCATTCTTTTTCGGGGGAGAATCTTACTAATCATAGAACCTCCCCTACTCACCATGGATGGAAAGCAGAATAATAGCGTGTAATACTGAATGTAGCACCTCAGTGGAAGCCTATAGCTGAGGTCCAACATAAAGCTGAAAGAGCAGGATATCAGAATTGATTGAATAAGACACATTCCTTCTCTGACAGAAGAGTTTTACTTGACACAAAAGACCTCAGTGTATAGTAGAGATGGCTGAAAGATTGACAGAACTGAAGCCTTTCCCTCCAGAATAAAGATATAACTAATCATAGCATCCTTAATGGATATTGTAAAGGTTATTAGGTGAGCCTGAAAATAACTATGCAGCTGAAAGACCAACTAGAGAAGATATGCAACACCCAAGGAGGGAGAAGCAGAAAGATATGCTCAGTAGGGAATAGGCGCACAAGGGAGAGCCAAAGTAATATTACCAGAAAGCATTGACAGGCTTGCAGCCTCAGAAGTGAGTTTCCCTTCCATATATGTCCTGTATACACATGTACTCCACATACATAGGCCCCACATGTTATCCTTGTTCATGTTCATTCTTCTGACTGAGGGTATATGTAGTTGTGGAATAGTAAGCTCATGGTTATAGGTAGAATATTTTTTAGTTACTTTTATTTCTGGGCTGTTTTAGTAAATGCTTTTGCTTTAAACTAAATGTGTCTTCTAGCTGACTAGTAAAAATCACATAATTAAGGGTTTGAGAGAGGCAGCTAGATGGTATAGTGGAGAGAGCTCTGGGTCTGGAGTCAGGAAGACCTAATTTCAAATCCAGCCTCAGACACTTACTAGCTGTGTGACCCTGGGGAAATCACTTAACCTTGTTTGCCTCAATTTCCTCATCTGTAAAATGAGCTAGAGAAGGAAATGGTAAACCACTCCAGTATCTTTGCCAAGAAAATCCCAAATGGGGTCATGAAGAATCTAACATGACTGAAATTAACGAACAACAAAAAAGACTTGAGAACCATAATTTGGAAGTAATCCTGACCCACAAAGTACCTGAAATGCTGGACAACTTTCTATGGGCTCTCTGGGGAGGGAGCATATGTAGTAAAGGCACTACATATAAAAGATCAAACATCAGCTTCTCCTCTTCACTTTTCAACTTTACTAAGTAGAACCTGAAAAGATGGGTTACAAGTAATATTTCCCTATTATGCCCTATAGTCCAGTGATTTCATTTATGTAACACTTGTATTTTCACTAAATTAAGGAGTCTATTCTTAGGCAATTTTGGAGATGAAGTTTTCACAATGATCATCCTTAAGATATTCAGCTTTAGAAAAGATCTCTATTTCCTCATCCCAACAGATGTTTGCCTGGATCCTTAACATGAGAAGTATGAAGTGGAAAGGAAAGAAGATTCATAGACCTGGTGAAAGAAGACAGTAGTAGTAATCACATAAAATATTTCCTTTTTATAGACCTTTTATTTTATTTGGGTTTTTTTTTTAATTTAGCATTTAATTTTTCCCCAGTTACATGAAAAAACAATTTTAACATTAATTTTTAAAACTTGGAGTTCCAAATTTTCTCCCTCCCTCCCCACTACCCCATTGAGAAGGCAAGCAATTAGATATAGGTTATACATGTGTAGCAATGCAAAACACTTCCATGATAGTCATATTGTGAAAGACTGACTATATTCCTCTCCATCCTATTCTGCCATTTATTCTATTCTCTCTCTCCTTTCACCCTGTCCCTCTTCAAAAGTGTTTTGCTTCTGACTATCCCCTACCCCAATCTGCCCTCCTTTCTTGTATCCATTTCCCCCCTTTCCTAAAAGGTAAGATATATTTCTATACTGAAATGAATGTGTATGTTATTCTCTTCTTGAGCCAATTCTGATGAGAGTGAGGTTCATTCATTCCCTCTCACATTCCCCCTTTTCCCCTATACTGTAAAAGCTTTTTCTTGCCTCTTTTGTATGTGACATAATTTATCCCATTTTACCTTTCCCTTTCTCTTTCTCCCAGCCCATTCCTCTCTCACCCCTTAGTTTTATTTTTTTAGATATCATCCCTTCATATTCAACTCACACTTCTTCCCTCTATCTATCTACTCTCCTTCTAACTACCCTAATAATTACAAAGGTCTTATGAGTTATAAATATCATCTTTCCATGTAAAAATATAAAAAGTTTAACTTTAATAAGTCCCTTATGACTTTTCTTTCCTGTTTACCTTTTGATGCTTCTCTTGAGTCTTGTATTTGAAAGTCAAATTTTCTATTTAGCTCTGGTCTTTTCTCAAGAATGTTTGAAATTACTCTATCTCATTGTATGTCCATTTTTTTGCCTTCATGTATTATATTCAGTTTTGCTGGGTAGATGATTCTTGGTTGTAATCCTAGCTCTTTTGCCCTCGAGAATATCACATTCTAAGCCTTCTGATCCTTTAATGTAGAAGCTGCTAAATCTTGTGTTATCCTGATTGTGGCTTCACAATACTTGAACTGTTTCTTTCTGGCTGCTTGAAATATTTTTTCCTTGACCTGGGAACTCTGGAATTTGGCTCTAATATTACAGACAGCTTTCATTTTGGGATCTCATTCAAGAGGTGATCAGTGGATTCTTTCAATTTCTATTTTAACCTCTGGTTCTAGATTATCGGATCCGTTTTCCTTGATGATTTCTTGAAAGACAATGTACAGGCTCTTTTCCAAATCATGTCTTTCAAGTAGTCCATTAATTTTTAAATAATCTCTCCTGGATCTATTTTCCAGGGCAGGTGTTTTTTTTCCAAAGAGATATTTCACATTGTCTTCTATTTTTCATTTATTTGGTGTTGTTTTATGATTACTTGATTTCTCATAAAGTTGTTAGCTTCCATTTACTCTATTCTAATTTTTAAGGAATTATTTTCTTCCGTGAGGTTTTGGCCCTCTTCCATTTGGCCAATTCTGCTTTTTAAGCCATTCTTCTCCTCATTGTCTTTCTGTATCTCTTTTACATTTGAGCTAGTCTGTTTTTTTAAGGTGTTATTTTCTTCATTATTTTTTTTTGTCTCCTTTACCAAGCTATTGACTTGTTTTTCATGATTTTCTTGCATCACTCTTATTTTTCTTCCCAACTTTTCCTCTACTTCTCTTGCTTAGCTTTCAAAATCCTTTTTGAGCTCTTCCATGGCCTGAGACCAATTCATATTTTTCTTGGAGAGGCTTTAGATGTAGGAGCTTTGATTTTGGTGTCTTTTTCTGAGTGTGTGTTTTGATCCTCCTTCTCACCAAAGTAAGTTTTTATAGTCAGAGTTTTTTTTTCCTGTTGTTTGCTCATTTTCCCAGCCCATTACTTGATTTTTAATTCTTTATTAAGGTAGAGCTCTGCTTTCAGCATGGAGGGCACACTGTCCCAATCTTCAAGGATTTTGTACAGCTGTTTTTAGAGATACTTCTAGGGACCTGTAAGTTCTCCATTCTTCCAAAGTGGTATGATCTAAGGAGAGGTGTTTACTCCTCTCCTGGCCTGTGCTCTGGTCTGTGAGTGGCCAGAAGCACTCTTTTCTGCCCTGAAACTGTGAGGAGGGTCCCTTCTCCACTGCTGCCACAAGATCTACTATGCTGGTGTTCCTCCTTACCTTGAGCCTGCCACCTAGGACTTTGACCCAGATCCAAATATGGGCAAAGCAACAGAGTCCTGCCTTAGTGCAGCAAAAATATCCCTGTAATTTCCATCTAACTGTTTGTTCAGCCCCCTTCCTGTCCATAGGCTGAGAGCTCTGGAAGCAGCCACTGCTGATTCAGTCACTCCCAATGCCTGGTCTGCTGCAGCCAGGGCTGTAATGGCAGGCCCTGCACTGGACTGTGCTCCTCTCTCACCCAGGTCTGACAAAACTTTCTGGTTGGCCTTCTAAGTTGGCATCTGTGGGCTGAGAAGCCTAGACACTGCCACTACCACCATTGATTCAGTCACCCTGCTCTGAGTTTACTGGGCCCCAGTCTGAGCTGGTCTGGCCTGCGCTGGACTGTGCTACTCTCTCACCCTGCTGCAACAGACCTTTCCTGTCAACCTTCCTGGTTGTCTTGGTTTTTGGAGGGACCTGGTAGGGAGCTCACGCAAGTCTCTGCTTTCCTGCTGCCATCTTGGCTCCACTCCCACCCCCTACCCCCAGGTTGTCTTGGGCTGGTAATTTGTTTTACTTTGTCTTTTTGTGGCCTTTGCTGCTCTAGAATTTGTTTAGAGTAATTTTAAAGATATTTGGAGGGGTTTGGGGGAGAGCTCAGGTGAGTCCCTGCCTTTCCTCTGCTAATCTTGTCTCTATCCCCCATAAAATATTTCATCATATGAATTAATTAAATGATTAGTCAAAATTCTGATGTACTGCAAAAAAATATTTGCAGGATAGCTGACTAGAATTGCTTTAAAACATGAGAAAGTCCTTTTAATCAATTAATCAATATTTTTTAAGTTCCTACTATTAAGCTAGGCACTGTGCTAAGCACTGGGGATACAAAAATAGGCAAAAGACACCAGATATGGAGTTCAAAGATAAAGTTTTCTAGTATGTTCATAGGCACATATTCTATACGTCATCAAGGAGCTTACAATCTAATGATTGTAATGAGTATTCTCTCTCTGAGTATTAAGTGGCGGGTAGCCCATACGCTTCATTGGAATCCATGTGATAGACTGCAAACAATGCTGCCAGAACCTTGAGATGTTTACCTATGAATATAAGCAGAGCAAGAATTGGAAAGACATAGATGGGTTGCAATCTGCATTATTTGAGAAAATATACATATCAGTAAGAACATAGCTCCATTGGAATATTGCCCAAAAGTAGCCAATTAATTTTGCTTCCTTAAGTACTATGAATTCAAACAATATACTGATAGCTAAGAAATTAGACAATATATAGTGGAAGATATTGGAAGAATGAAGAGGCCTTACTAAGGCACCACTGAATCAGTAAACGAAAGGCCAAATGAAAGGTCTAATCTATTATAGGGCCAATCTACCCTTATGACAGAATTATAGGTATGTTGAATGTTAGAGCTGGAATGGTCTTACAATTTAATAAAATATATAATTATAGAATACCAGAGCTTAGAGGAGATGTTTGTAGATATCTAGTTCAACTTATACCTGAAAAAAATCTTTAATGTCCCTATGGTAGTAGTGATATCTACTAAGACTACAAAGTTCCTCCCATGTAGGGCTTTTTCTGTGGCCAAATAGATCATCTAATCTTTCTTCTACATGACTGTCTTTCTGAAAACAACTATCAAGTCTTTTCCCCTTTAAAGTCTTCTCTAGACTAAATATTCCTATTTCTTTCAATCAAGCCTTATGTAAAATAGACTCAAGGCCTTTCACTAACCCAATGGCCCTCCTCTCACATTCTTCCCTTTATCAGTGACCTTCCAAAAATATATTACCTAGAACCAAGCATACTCCAGATGTAATCTTCCCAGACAGAAGTCAATGGGATTATCATTGCCTTATTCCTAAAAGCTCCACTTCTCTTAATGCATCATCAGATGAGAATCTTTATGGGTTCAAAATATATGGAAAGTATGGAGCAATTTCATCAAGGGAGTGCTAAGATCTGGGAAAGGCACTTGAGCTTAACCTTGAAATGATTTGGGAATCCAATAGGTAGAGAAAGGGAGGAGTGGAGTATCACAGCATAGGAAATCATCTGGCAAAGGAATGGATGGAGGTGAGAGATATCATGTTGTATACATGGAATATCACATAGATCGATTTGACTGGGGGGAGGGAAAGAGCACATGAGGGGTAGTAATGTGAAATGAGTTTGAAGAGAAACATTGGAGAGAAGCTATGATGAGCTTTAAATGCTACAAATTAGAGTTTGTATTTTATCCTAGAAGAAACAAGTAGCCATTGAAGCTTTTCTAGCAGTAGTCTAACAGGAGTAATACTATGCTTTAGGAATTTCAATTTCGTGGCTATATGGAAAATAGGTTAGAGAGGGAAGAAAGAAGAGGCAAGGAGACCAATTACAAGTCTACTACAATAGTTCAGGTAAGAGATGTGTAGAGAATGGGAAGGATGAGAGAGATGTGGTGAAAGTAGAACTGACAAGATTTGGAAACTAGTTGGATATATGAATGAGGAAGAGCAAAGGGCTGAGATTGACATTGAAACTGAAAATTTAGTTGTCATTCTTTCCTCCTAGAATGTCTAGCACAGTACCAGACACATTGCAGGTGCTAAAACAACAACACAATAACTAATTACAACCAACAACAATCACCTTACATTAAATTCAGACTTTTTGTTCCAAACCATTTTTCCTGTTAGAGTCACGAATTAAAGAAATGTTTCACCTACATAAGGTATATATCAATACATTGACTACCATGGGTGACAGGTTCTGAAAAACATTGTGGAAAATAAAACAATGCTATAGGAAGCAATTAGTTGTATAATAGTCAATATTCCACACTATTATAAATATCATAAATGTAATTATATCTTTGAAAATGCCAATACTTTTATGATTCAGTGAAAAAATACTCTATTAAATAATTGCAAACTCAAATCCATGTAGAGTTTTTTCGTTTACAAAGTGCTTTTGTCATAACAATCCTGTGAGATAGGCAATGCAATTTTTATTATCCACATGCTATATAAATGAGGAAACCAAGGCTCAGAGGTTCAAGGTTGATAGTTAGTAAGCGACAGAGCTAGGAACCAAATATAGCTCTTTGGACTCTATCACTGCTCAGTGCTCTTTCTCAGAATATAATGATAATATTTTCACCAATCTATATCCTTTCATAATTTACTAAGTACTATATACAAATTTGGGCAGTTAGGTGGCTCAGTAGATAGAATGCTGGCCTTGGAGTCAGGATGACTTGAGTTTAAATCTGGCCTCAGACACTTACTGACTGTGTGACCCTGGACAAGTCATGCAACCCTGTTTGCCTCGGTTTCTTCATCTGTAAAATGAACTGGAGAAGGAAGTGACAAATCACTCCAGTATTTGCCAAGAAATCCCCAAATGGGATCACAGAGTCAGACAAGACCAAAAACTACTGAACAACAAATGTACAAATATGCAGCTCTATGAGGTACGTAATGCCACATTTATAATATGTACATATGTATGTTTATCTATTAATGGCACTATGAAAATTCACTGTATTGAAGTTGTTACTTTGCCTGCATGTACTAACTGGTTCGGGAAGAAAGAATGTTGGGATTTGGTCAAAAGCCACTTTCTTTTGTTAATATTCAAAGACAAAAAATGATACTTTTAACATCGCCTAGAGGAACAATCGCTTAGCATTGAATTTTTTCAGTTAAAATAGACTGAATGATATATATGACAAGTCTAAAAAAGAAAATGAGAGTTGAAGTTATGGTATACAAGTGTAGTGAAATATAACATGACATGAAATAATAAATATGAATTCAGAGAAACTTGGGAAATGTATGTGAATAGATTTAGATCAAAGTAAGCAGAACCACAGCAATTTGTGTAATTCTTACAGTTACATAATGGAAAATGACATTGAAAACTTTTGACCGGTGTTTTGACTTTAGAGGAAGGTGAAATATTGCATTTCATGTCTTGGTAGAGAGTAGAAACTATAGGTACTGAATGAGGCATACACTGTAAGACACAACTAATGTATTATTTTGTTTGGCTTAATCTCACTGTAAAATTTGGAAAGGAGAAGAGGAAGGGAAGGGAATAAGAATTTCTAAAGCATCTATTATGTGTCAGGAACTGTGCTAATGAGTCACAGGAAAGTAGTAACAATGGTGCACGAGTGTGCCCGTCTTCCCATAACCCCTTCAACATTTGACATCTTTCTTTTTTTTTTAACTTCACCAATCTGATGAGTATGAATGAGATGGAACCTCAGAGTCATTGTAATTTTCTCTTTCTAATTATTAATGATTTGGAATTCTGACCAATGCAGTGACCAACCATGATTCCATTGATGTAGAATGTCACTCATCTCCTGATAGAGATGATGGGTTCAATATGCAGCATGAGATATACATTTCTGAATATGACCAGTGAGGGGATTTGTTTTGGCTGACTGGATATTTGTTACAAAGATTTGATTTTTTTTTCCTTTTTTTGCACTGGGGGTAAGGAGGTAGAAGGCAGAAAACACAAACATTTGATAACTGAAAGAAATAAAATGTAATTTAAAAAGTAAGTGACAGAGATATCAAAAAGGAGTATCAATAAATTATTTTTAAGAAAAGTGTGGGATTGTTATTTTATAGGGACAGAGGGCAACTACAAGGCAAGTGGACAGAATAAAAAGTACACCATAGGCAATGTGAAATACTTTACAACTTGACTCTAAGCAACATTGTCATTGATTGCTAAGAATCGACTAAAATAGACAGAGCACCTGCAGGTCCAGTTGAACAAAGGTATCACGCAGTTGAGGAGGCAAAGAAGCAGAGTCATAAACAAAGAATGGATAGAACTTTAGTTCACACATTGCTCATTTCAGCCAGAATCTACTTTGGGGTAATAGCATTGTCAGCCATCAGCTGCTATTTTGGTTATATAGGACAGTGACAGAACAATCAGAAGTACTTTAAAAATTATATTTTCCAAAGTATAAGAGTTATGTCATACTGAAAAGAGATACTCTGGGATACTCATTTGTGATGTTTACATGCCTCTTGTCTCCTGTGTAGAAATTGAATTTATCATGGCATTTCATCCTTTATTCAACAAATATTTATTAAATACCTACTCCATGCAAAACAATAGAAAGTTGTGACAAGATAAAAATTTAGACTAGATAGGGATCCTGACCTCATGGAATATATAGACTATTAGAGGGAAATAAGACACAAAGCAGATAACATACTAGGTGACATTTGCTATGGAATGTGTTTAAGCTTGGTTTTTAGCTTCACAGTGTTCTACAGAATAACGGATTACCATCACTTGTTCTCATAACCAATCAGTCCATTCAGTTAAGTTCAGCAGATCAGTTCTCTCCAAAAGACAATGATAGTGATGTCTCTTCTCTAAGTGAAATGGTAATTGACTGACTTGTATCAACAATCCAGCTAGCAGCTTCTGTGGGAGTGTAAGATCCACCAACAACCAGCACCCAGAAAGCTGCCAACACAGGTCCTTCTGATCTGCTTTACTTAGGGAAAACAATGTTAAGGGGTTAACAATCTATCTTTAATCCAGCATACAAATAACATCCACCTAGTTCAGGGGAAAAAGCCAACACCCTGAATTACAGACCAAATACAATTCGTAGTTATCAACATCTGGGTGTACAGCTGGGGAGCTCATTAGAACAGTTGGCCCAGAGTCACACGCCACCCCTGCTATGGCTCAGAGCTCCAAGCTAGAGTGCTAACCTTTGCACTTATATATCCTGTTCAGGGCCAGGAAGGCCCTGACCTCACCCAGGCTGGGTGTGGAGAAGTTGCCCACTCCCAATATCACAAGGGATATAAATCAATGGCTCCCTATTGTCTCAAGTGCTGAGAAATACACAAACATCCCACTTATCTGCCCCATTCAAACAAAGGCCAGAATCATTAAAGGTCAACAGCAAAAAGTCCCACCTTAATTACTATTACACTTCTTAAATCAGTTCTCTTTTCTGAAATTATCTAGCCCATACCCCATGGTAGATGAATCCAGATCCCTCAAGTCAAAAGTATAAATGGAGGAATGGAGAGATACAGACAATAGAGGGAGGAGCAAATTGAGACAAAAGCCACACAAAATGGTAGGATGTCTTTTTTTATTTGATGCTGCCGTGACAAGGTACAATTGTTGTTCAGTCATTTCAGTCATTTCTGATTCTTTGTGACCCCATTTGGGGTTTTCTTGGCAAAGACACTGAAGTGGTTTGCCATTTCCTTCTCCAGCTCATTTTACAGATGAGGAAACTGAGGAAAACTGGGTTAAGTGACTTGCCTAAGATCACACAGTAAGTGTCTAAGGACAGAATTGAATGCAGGAAGATGAGTCTTCCTGACTCCAGGCACAGCATTCTATCCACTACACCACTTAGCTGCCCAAGGTACAATAAGGGATACCTTAGAATTAGACACAACTTGGAATTGGCCTATGGCTATTTAGCGCCAGTAAAATTCCTCGGTCAGATAGGCATTTAGTGAGCATTTGTTAGGCATTTACTAGGTACCAGGCATAATACTAAGCGCTCAGGACACAAATATACAGGCAAAAAAATATGGTTCCCTACCCAAAAGGAGGTCACATGCTAAGGGAGAAAGGGGAATAAAATGTAAATAATTATGTACGTATAAGATATATGTTGAGGGAGGCAAGTGTTTAGAGTGTTTAGTGCTTTCCCTTAACATCTAATCTTACAGCATCTGGTGATACTCTGTTCTCCTAATCCACTCAGGTTACTTTCTTAGTTCTCTCTTACTACCCACAGAGATAGATAGATAGCATCTAAACCCATGATTCCTGTTCTTCCAAAAAGCACTAGATGAGACACACTTCTCCTGGAAGCCACACCCAAGTCAGAAGAGTCTGCAAGAAAACCTCTGACTCCCATAACGGATTGAAGAGGAAGTCGAGGATTCCCAAGGGAGTAAGCACAGAAATTTCAGCTTCATGTGGTACTGTAAGCAATTCTCTCGTGTATCCCCCAAGTCCTCTTAATTCAATTCATCAAGCTTTTAAAAGTTTTACTTTGTGCCGGGCACTGTGCTAGGTGCTGGAGATAGAAGGACCAAAATGAAATCAGTCCTGGCTGTCAAATAAGCGAGTATCAGGAGTTGTCTATTGCTGGCTTTAACAGACACCTTGGCATCAACAGGATGGGAACCATTTACTGATAGATTACACGTATCAACTTCATGACAACAGCTACTCCCTCTTTCCTAATGTTTTTGTTCATTTTGGTCTCCTCCACATAAGTCTTACTTTGTTGCCTCAACCATGTGAAGTCTAGCTTTTGAAATCATGCCTTTCTGGTAATAAGACAAGATTCAGAGCAAGCGCTATATAAAAATGTAGCCAGAATTGCCTGTGAAAACAGTTCTCATCATTGACTGATGGGATCCTGGAACCCTGACTTCTCACCAATATATGGGGATATCATCAGTGCTGGCATAGGCCACCAGACTCCGAGGAAAAGGATAAACGTCATTATCATCACAATCATCTTTATCATAGTTAGTATATAAATATATATATATATATGTATGTGCGTATGTATATATATATGTGTGTGTGTATGTATATACATGTATACACATGTATATATGTATGTCTGTGTGTATGTATGTGTATGTATATATGTATGTATATGTATATATCTATTGTGTATATGTATGTGTATATATATGTATACATATATAAATACTTTAAGTTTGCAAAGTGTTTTTATACAACTTCACAATAATTCTGTGGTGTAGTAATATTATTTTCCCCACTTTACAGATGAGGTGGATAGAACCCTGAGCCTGGAGACAGGAAGACATCTTTCTGAGTTCAAAGTTCAGAGAATTACTATGTGACCCTGGGTAAGTCAGTTAATCCATTGGCCTCAGTTTCCTCATCTGTAAAATAAGCTGGAGAAGTATCTTTTCCAAGAAAACTCTCGACTGATGTCACAAAGAGTCAGACATGACTGAAATTACTCAACAACAACAAAAAGAGATGAGGAAACCGAGGCTAAGAAAAATTAGATTACTTGCCCATGGCCAGACAAGCTAGTAAGAGTCTCAAGCAAGATTCGATCTCAATTCTTCTTAACTCCAAGTCTGTTCTAATCACTTCACTACCGATGCACGTTCTTTCCTAGCTATAGGTCAGTATATGAGAGAAGAGACATAGAAGCACATTCAGATTAGGGAAATTTCTACTCTGGAAACCTAAACAAATCAGGTTCCTATTCCCCCAGATAATCACACAAGGTACTATTCTCATTCTGTGAACAATTCAGATCTCCCAAGAGGCACAAAAGTGAGCTCAGCCCAATTGCACCCACTTTCTGTGTAAGAGGCTCTTCCTTTAACTATCTCCAACAAAACTGCTCCCCACCTTCAATGCAGCCCAACTGTGAGGGCTCCCGATCTATCCATTACCATCAGCTCTAGACTAGCCATCAGCTGTCAGTCTTGCCACAGCACTTGCCTTGGTGCTGATGCTTCTCTAATTACAACAGCTCTAAAAATCATAGTTTAGAGGTGACCCTTATTTCTCAAAAGCTGAGTCAATTGAACAAAAATTTTGGCAGGTCTTATCGAACTGGAAAAATGTTGAACATTGTCTTAGTAATAGATTATGTCTTCTGCCCAAGGATCAGACTACCTAAGTATAGAAAGACATTATTGGAGATTGAGCCACCAGGCAATGAACATTTATTGTCCATAGAAATACAGAAAACAGATATTAAAAAACCCCACGTACAATTCTCTTTTACTCCTTTTCGCTTCTGTTATAACACTGAAGGGATGAGAAAAAAGAGATCAAAGAATGCTAATAAACCTAAAAAAGAAAAAGTTCCATATACTCTATAGTATTTTAAAACATTACAAACTTTATAGCAGGGAAAATTTAATTAGCTTATAGACTTATTCTGATGAGTATATGAGGTTTTTTTTTTCTATTTTAAAAACAGCCAAAAACAGATTAAGGAATAGACTAAATAAAATTGTCATTTAAATACATCTAAAATCTGATTAAATCTTTGGAGATGTCATTGCAATAATCAAAATGGTAGGAAAGTCATTAGCATTTTTCTATTTCCATTTCACAGGAAAATGTTAATTAGGCTTATTGAACGAAAGCAAGCATGCCTCCTTTATGATTAACACTTTACAACGGTAGAAACACAGAATTTAAGAGCCATAAGGAAGCGCACAGGATATCTAATACAGCCCACACTTGATCAAATGTCACAATTCCATCAAATGTTTGGCCTGTACTTATAGTTCTCCATTGAGGTAGAGCCCATTATGTTCCAAGGCAATCCATTCCATTTCTGGTTAGCTCTAATTGTTAGGAAACTTTATCTTATGAGTCAAAATTTGTTTCTCTGCAACTTAAGCACATTGCACCTATTTCTGCCTTCTGAGGCCAAGAACAAGTCTAATCCTTCTTTCACATGCCAGCCCTCCAAATACCTTAAAAGAGCTGTCATCCACACCCCTAAATATCCTCCTCTTCAGGTTCAGCAGCCCACGTATCTTTAAACAGTAGATGTATGCTATTTTCTTTAGTCATCTCACCACCTTTGTCATCATCAAAGTCTGGTTTATATTTGTTTCCAAAAATGTGACACTCAGAACTGAGTGAGCCCAGTGCTCCAGAGATGACCCGACTAAGGCAACGTAAAGTGGAACAATGCCCTCTTTTGTTATTATAGACAGTATCCTCCTCAATACAACCTGGAATAATATTTTTGCCTACCATCAAACTTGTAGGCTATCAAAAATAAAAATAAACATACCTCCCTGATAAGATTATGCTACTTTCCTTATTCCTTCTTTGTAAAGTTATTTACTGAACCCATGAAAAACTATTCATTTATCCCTGCGAAATTTTATTTTAACTGTTTTAGATCCTTTTCCTATCCTTTTGAAATTATTTTGGATTCCAGTTCTGTTGTTAAATGTTATCCCACCAATCATTGTGTTATCTGTGAATCCGACAAGCATATAGATGGATAAAATCTAAAACAGATTAGAAATATATATTATAAAACAAAACTATCACAGCCCATTGGAAGAGCATTCAGGTCCCAGCTTTCCCTTTATCTTATTCCCTATTTAATGCAAACATATTTGTTTCAAAAAGACTACATTCATCTGACAATCATCCAAATTCAGTACTACATGATTACATGGTGAAAATATATCACCAAAAGATGTAAAACACTACATAGTTCTGCCACGTCGTTGCTATTTTTCTACTCCCATGGGAACCCTGCAGAATAAAAAGGAGAGCTGGACTCAGAGTATTGTTACAAAATCGCTCTTTAAATCATGTTTTTAGGATTTTGACAGTAATTCAACTGACTATGATCTATGTTATCTAAATGGGTAACTGAAATGTATTGATCGTAGGGAACAGGCCATGGAAGTTATTTTATTTAACATTGGAATAATATTTTCCAATTTTAACAAGTTTTTGGTGTGTTGTATACCATGTATTTGATAGGACAGAACATGTGGCCAATACAAGAATTATTTGATTTCTTCAATACTCTAGTACACCAACAACCTGTGATTTTATCATCAGGCATCCTTCCCTTTGTAATCACAAATTATAGCCACTTTATAACTCAGTAGATAATCTTTAAGAGTTGCTTTGATTCTCTCTGGGAGGGGGAAGAGGAGGAATAAAGAAAGAAATTTGGGTTACATAAAAACAAAAGACATCTATAAAATTTTATTTCTAAAAAAGAGCTGCTTTGATTGAAAAATGCATCATCTGGTGGCCATTTTTGTGAGGAGAGCCTCTGAACATAACCAGACTTGGTCCTCAGATGACTGTCATTCAGTCTGCTACCAGTCCAAGCCATATTCAAAATGCTCCAAGATTGGTAAGACTTCTCAGAGGTTATGTACTCAGTTGCCATAGACTTCAGGAACCCAAGGTCACTCTCATGCCATAGTGAGATATAAGAATAGGACTTCCTGGAGGTCATTGTTTGCACCAGCACAAATACATAAAGTAAGAAGCTTATTAGATTTTTCAGAAAACAAAACAATGAAGCACTTATTTCCATCCTAAAGACAAATGAACTCACAAAACTATCCAGTTGCCCACAAAACAATTTTTTTTTTGGCTAGTGGATAGCTACTCACAATTATTTTTTGTCCAAAAAGAACGAATGGATATTTCTTGAGTATTTATATGGATAACACAACTCAAAAACAACCCTGAGAAGTAACAGAATGATGACTATTTTTATAAATAAGAAAACTGAGATTGTGTGACATGCTATGTTAATAAAACAAGTAAGAGTCATAGTGGGAACTTGAACTCAATTATTCTGAACTTCATGTGTAGTATTCTTTCCATTGAACCAGATTGCCTCTCTCTGTGTGTGAGACATTATATGTAAAGATTTTATTAAGAGACTCTATAAACACACATTCCAATTGTGAATAGAAATCATTTTAGGAAGTGATAGAAATCATTTTAGTTAACATGCTGTTTGCAAATGCTATAAAACAAAACCACGTAAAAAATGCTATCCAAACCCTACCAATTATAACAAGCATAACACTCAAGAAATAGGTAAAAAATAATGCTTTACACTTAACACACTGTATTTAAAGCATTCTATTCCACACATACCTGTCAGGTAGGTAGTGAATATATTATTATCCACCTTCTATAGGTTATGAAACTTGGCTCAGAATGACTCAGTGATGTCCTCCGGGTCGCACAGGAAATCACTTGGTAGAGATGAAATTTTAATTTTCAATCTCATTCCAAACAGAGTGTGGTATCAAAAAAGAAGGGTGTTGGGGAATTCTGTAGCAATCTTCCACCTATATCTTATCTATTTTAACAGCAAGCTGGTCTTTAAAATACTAACAAAGCTTTAAGGCAACATAATGAACAACCATATAGGAATGAGTCAACTCCACATATTTTAGAAATGTAATATTATTGGACACTGGACAACTTAGGTTTCTATTTTATACTTAGCAAACAATTCTAGCAACAAATGCTGTCAGGATGATAGACTTATGTGCTAACCAAGCTAGTAAGTTTTCTCTCAATATATGTATGTAGATATTTCCACTCATTTCATCAGTGTTTCTCAATTCGGCCATCTCACTTTGTGTGGGGAGAGGGGAGAAGGGAGTGTTGCTAAGCAACCCTTACACCAGTATGGCATATGCTCTCAAAAAGACTGAAGTACAAAAATGTGTTTGGTGTTTTATTTATTCTAATGGAAACAATCCAAAACCAACATAAAATATTTCAACATGACAGCCAACACTGCGTAACAACTTGTAACTGCCCCATGCGACAATCTATAGTCAGCCTAGTTCTGCCCACAGAGACTTGCAGCCCCTTACTACCCCCTCCTGCAACTCCTAGATGTTCAAATAACCACTCTTGGTGCAAGGCGCTTATGAATATCTGCAGACAGAATTTGACCCTGGAGGCTCATGGAAAGAACTGCAAGGCAGAGTTGGGCCCAGGATCAGGGCATTTGTAGGACAATACAAAGTGTGAATTATTGTAACTCCATTACCCAGTGAGCAAACTAACCCATCAAGCTATATAGGTTGTCACAAAATGCACTAAGGCATACTTCCTGTATTCAGGTGAGGTGGAGGCTGGCCTGGAAGAAGGATTCCACATCATAAAATCCACTCTTCCTCAGGGTAACCTAATTTTCTTTGGTCCATTTAGAGGATATTAATGGTAACTGATTGAGAAGATAGAATGGCAACCAGTTGTCATTGATTTTATCACAAAGGAAGAAATAACATTCTTACAGTCATTGACATAAAAAAGTTCTTAACATAAATACAGTCACACTAGAATATTATTTATTTAGCACATGTGCAGCATATCACTAAAAGTACAGTTAATTATCAAGGGATTCCTTAAACAGTCTTGCCATGCAGTCAAAATAGCTTATGTTATTCAAAATCGCAATGAGCTTATATAGGAGTTTTCACTTTTGAACTGATAGTATCAAACCGCATATTCTAAAGAATTATGCCATCAATTATGCATTGTTTTTGTTCTTTATTAATTGATTGCTTGAAATAGCAGTTGAAAAGGGGCAAAAAATATTAATTTCAGACCCCTTTTATTCATCTGTGGCCCAGAGTTTCACAGTTATATTCCTTTGAGCAGTCTCTGTGGAATATTTCCATCCTTACCATGATGCAGAAAAAAAAAAACTTATTTGTTGTCCTTGATAGCCTTCTGCATTCATCATTTTATCTTACCAGTATAAAAATCAATAAACACACATTTATAAGTGCCTGCTGTGTGCCAGACGTAGTGGCATGCACTGAAGTGACAAAGGGGAAAATGAAACAGTTTATAGTCTCAATGAACTTAACATTCTATCAGGGGAAATTGCATGTACTTTTATAAGGATGTACAAATAACTACAGGCTAACTTCAGGGTATGGGACTAGCAACTAGAAGAATCAGATGTGTTTTCAGAGTAATCACTTCATGATATAATTGTAGGTGTTTGGGTTTTGGTTTGTGGTTGTTGTTGCTTATTGTTTTGTTGTTGTGGTGGTGGTGGTTTTATGTCAGAGGGAAGAATATGATTCCTCAAAAATCTGGGCATGTATGAACCTAGTAAAGAGCTTAACATTCTCTGTATGAGAGAAGGGGCCCCAGGCATGTATTTAATGGAGTAGAATCACATATTTACACCTAAAACATAAATCATGAAGCCATTCAGTCACCCTTTATTCTGCTCAAATACTTTGAAATGATGCTTAACCAAACTAAGATCTTCTCAGAAAATTCTCAGCCACTGCAGGAAGTGTGAATGCATCGCAAAGCTTCATTATTTTGGCAGTTAGGATCCACCGATTGAGCTTCTCTCATTTTGCATTCCAAAAAAAGCAGATTGTCACTCTGTGTCACCACTCTCTGACACTTGATCCCTGCCCCTTCTTTACAATAGGATTTGAAAAAAAATTATTTAGGAGATAGGAAAAAGTACACTAACCATAAAATTTATTGTTGTTTCACTTTCATGGGACAGAGGTTTAAAAAATATGTCTATATATGCATTAGATTGATAAATTTCACCAGTTGTTTTTAATTGAGCAGGTCAAGTCAGTTATGCAGTCAAATTTAATGGATTTAAATAGACATAAATGAAGAAGCCAGCATATGCTTGTCAATTTGTTGATGTTTTAATAGGAGCATAGGTTCCATTTTGCTCACTCTTGTTTACTAAAGGAAAAATGGAAAAGAGAAAAATTAATTTAAGGAATGAACAGTTGGTGAAGTAGGTATCTGAGAATGGGGCTTGGATTTCTCAATAACAGCATAGGGTTGACAGATTCCTGGGGAGAAATGAAGTACATCTCACAAAGGCTGATAAGACTATATTTGTGTCAGACATCTTCCAAAATCAGAAGAGATTTACACTAAAAAATAATGGCAAAAGAAGAAGATTGCCTAGGCATGGCCTCTAATTTAGATATGGAAATTAGTCACAAATGCAAAAGAATAATGGGTGAGACACCTAGAAAATTCAGCTGACAAAATTCAAGCAGGAACCATCAGTAAAACCCCTGGCCTCAAAAGTCTATATGCAAGTTCCCAAAGTCTAGACAAAAAGAAGAGAAACTAGAAATCATCAAATGAAGCAAATCTGATCTCATTGAGATTCGGTGGGATGGAATCCATGACTGGACCTATACCTTATTCAAAAGAAACAAGATTTGTAAATGGTGCATAGGGGAGGGAGAATATCTTGTATATTGAAAAGCTGTACTCATGTGAGGAAATGCAAGGTTCTAAGGGATGAACTATTTTGGAGAGTGTTTAGATAAAGGTCAAATGGTGGACAAATGTGTGGTTCTATTATTGGAGTATACTGTAGACCACCTGGACAGAAAAAGGAAATAGATAAGGAGTTTGGAAAGCAGATGACAGATATGTTATAGTAGTAATGAAAGATTTCAATTATTCATTTGACCTTCTCTCTTTGCTACAGGCAGAGCAGCTAATAATGTTTTGACTTGTCTTAGTGAAGTCACTTTAAAAGGTACCCAAAAAGCAGAAATTCTAATCTGCATCAGATTCTTGACTAACTAGAAACAACTAATCTTTTGGATTGGAGTGATGGAAACCCAAGCAACCCCATCCATCCTCAAGTATATGATAACGAAGGAGAAGAAATCTAGGAATAGTTTAGCACCCACTCTAGAGCTAGATAAAGCACATTTCAAAGAGTTGAGAAGAAAGATAGATAAGTTCCAATGACAAAAAATATTTCTGGGAAGTTAGCCCTAGAAGGGTGGAAGATGTTCCAGGATTAAGTTCTGAAGGCATAAAGGGAAATAATTCCAATTAGAAAGAAAACTGAATTTTTTATAAGACCATATGAATATATAAGGAATTCATCAACAAATAGATTTTTTAAAGAAATGTGCAAAAGATAGAAGCAAAGACAGGTGACAGAATTAATATAATAAATAATCCTGTAAAAATACTGTCAGGAACACTAAAGTTTAGAATGAGCTAAAACAGGTGAAAGAGATTTTGTAGCTGGCGGCGTAGGGAGGGAGGTGGAGATAAGATCAAAGAAAGAATAAGAACTTGTCTTGGAGTAAACGGACTAATGATAAGTGACATAAAAAAGGAAACTCTCCTCTTTTCTTATTTTGTTTCTCTTTTCTCTGTAGCCCATCAGTTAATAAACATCTATTAATCAACTACTCTGGGCCTGGCACTATATAATAGCATTTACACTGGAAATGACAGAACAAAAATGACTACCAGGAAGTATATGATACTCAAGGTAAGTAAAGAGATACTTAACAAAGCACTTGGCTGCCTTGATAAATTCAAGTAACTTGAACCAGACGAACTACAACCTTGGATACTGAAAGAACAGTAAGATTTGGTTGCTAATCTAATTGTCAGGAATGTTTGAAAGACTATGGCAAATGAGAGAGGCACAAAGAATTTGGAGAAGGGTGAATGTTATACCAGTTTTTTTTAAAAGGAAGAGGGGAGAAGAGTACAAGGTTTGACTTTGATTCCTTAGAGAAATCTATAAAGCATTCTTTTAAAAATGGGTTCATTAATATAGAGATAGGGAAAAGGTGATTAACAAAGAACCAGCATGGCTTCAACAAGAACAGGTCAATAGAGACTATCCTCATTTTCTTTTTCTGACAAAATTTCTTTTTTTCCATTAGAATACAAAGTTAGTAGAAGTGGAGAATATTTCAAATATAGTTCATTTAGATTTTAGCACAAGCTTTCATAAATTATCTTATATAATTCTTGTGCAGAAAATCAAGACATGTGGAGAAGATAATACAGTCAGATAAACTCAGAATTGCTTAGATAATTGTATTCAAAGATTAGTCGTTAGTGGTTTGATGTCAATATTTTAGTGGAGTACTTCAGGGATCTGTAGTTGGCCTAGTACTATTTGTTTTTTTAAGACTTAGATAAAGTCACATCTTCAAATATACAGATGACACGAAGCTAGGAAGGCTAGTCAACACAACAGATGACAGAGGCAAACCCAAAAGAATCTTGAATGACCAAAACATCTGGCAAAATCTAATTCACGAGATTATGTGGATGGAGTCATGGTTAAACAGCAGTTCTTAAAAAGATGTGAGGGTTTTAATGGAATTCAGACTCAATAGGAATCAATAGAATAATATAGCAAAGAATGTGATAGTTCCACTGTGTTCATCAGATCTCATCAGGAATGATGTGTTCCATTCTGGGCACCATGGTTTAAAAGTGTGGATGTACAAGAGTGGCTAGAAAAGGGCAAAAGGGATGGTGAAGGGCTCCATATGAAGATCAGCTGCAGGGCTGGGAATGTGTATTCTTTAAAGGAGAAAATTCAGCTCTCTAAATATTTGAATAATTGGCATGTAAAGAAGAGATTAGATATGCCATTTGGCCCCAGAGATAAGAATAAGGGATGACTGCTAGATGTTGCAAAAAGAGGCATTGAAGCTTTATGTCAGAAAAAAATAAGTTCCTTCACAATTCACAGAATTATCCAAAAATGGAATGGGCTGCCTTGAGACGTAGTTGGTTCTCCATCTTTTAAGCAGAGACTATTTGATAACCACTTGTCATGTATGTTATAGTGACAAATTCTGTGATTCTACATAGATCTCTCCATGAAATTGTGAGGTTGTTGTTTTATATTTGTGTTGGTAAGCAAAATGGGCTCCTTAGAACTTAGTTCAACAAGTGCCCTTGAAGAGTTTGGCTTTTGTTTTTGTTGAGTAATTCAGTGTATTTCATTGAGTCTTACTAAGTGCTAAGCCCCAGGTCCAAACCCCTATTAGGTGTAAAACCTACGTGGGTGTGGATTGGCAACTAAGGTGGGGTCCAAGGTGGGGCTAACTCCAGGGAGGGCCTCGTTTATATGTCTGGGACAGGAGAGGCTCTTAGACCACTTGGGTGTAAGTCTTCCTCTTTGTGCCCATTTTAGGTCACATGGGTGAGTCGCATGTGTGACTCACCCCTGACACTGAAAAAGATATAAAAACCAGGGGTTGGCCTCTTCTTCCTTGGAGCTCTTTGCCAAAGCAGTGGTGGCGCACATGACTCTGGGCCAGCCCTTGTTCTGAGCTCCCAGGCTGAACCTAGATGTTGGTAACTATGAATCGTATTGGGTCTGTCTGTTGATGTTTGTAACTTGTTTGTATTTTGCTCTGAAGTTCAGTGTGCTGGCTTTTTCCCCTGAACTAAGTGAATTGTATTTGTGTGCTGAACTGAAGTAAGCTTGCCAACCCCTTCACCTTGCTTTCCTTATTAAGGCAGATCAAAAGAACCTCTGTTTTCTGGGTGCTGGTGGTGGGTGGATCTTACACCCCCACAGCAGCTGCTAGCCAGATTGTGGAAACAATATTATGGGTAAAAGTTGAATTTAAATAAAAACTGTGTACATTACCATATTCAAGTACATTTAAACCAATTCTATTAAAATTATTTCATAAAGAAAATAATTTCTTCTTATTTTTTCTCTTGTGTAAATCTAAACTGTCATGTACTGAGTTTGCCGTGTGTATATAGTGAAACAAGTGTGGCATAGAATTGAATTACATGGTCAACATAGCAGATTGAATTCTATGCTCAGAATGGTCTATTTTCTTTCAGTATCATGCCTCTTCAATCCATTCCATGTAACTGCCAAATTAGTATTCTTAAAGCATATCTGAGCATGTCTCCTTCTACCCCTACTTAAAAAAAATCTTTAGTATTTCTTCAATATCTCTTCAATATCAATATCTACTTTCTCTAACATAAATTATAAAATATATGTATGTATATGTATATGTGTGTATATATATTATGTATATATGTGTATATGTATGTATATATGTGAGTATATATATGTGTATATAGATAGTTAAGTAGTTAGTCTGGGATCAAATTGTCAGCTTCACAATCTGGCTTTCAACTATCTAGGTTTGTCACCTATTGTTCTCTCCACATACACTACATTCCAAATTGGCCATAAGCTATTCTCTGTATACTGTCTGCTATCTCTCACCTCCGTATGGTTGCACAAGTGGTCCTCACTTCTCTTTGGAAAGCCTAATTTCCTTCAAAATTAATTCAGGTCTCATATTGTATACTAATCCTCCAGGTTGTTAGAGTTCTCTCCCTCATCAAATGACTTTGTATTATTTTTATATACTTTATGATTATTCTATTGGGATATTACGTGTTCTTCCCCACCCACCAACAACACACCTACCAAGTAAAATGTAAGCCCCTAAAGAGCAGTTCTGTTTCATGTCCATCTTTTTCATAGTGCCTTGCACATAGTAGATGTTCAATAAATTTAATCATCTATCAATAAATGTTAGCAAAATTAAATGTAGTGTGTGCCTGACAAAAATGAATAGGTGTTCTAGTTGCACCCAAAACAGGGGCACCCTGTTATTTCATGTTTTAGGTTGTGCATCAAGTTATACTTAGAGAAAAGATTTTTCACGTGAGTCAAAAATATCTTCCTTCTCATCCAAAAGGCAGTAAAAGAGTTTTGTTTTTTGTTTTTTTTTAATTTTTTATTTTTTATATTTTTAATTTATTTTTAGTTTTCAAAGCTCATTTCCTTTTTTTTTTTAATTTATTTTTCACATGTTTGGTTTTCAGCATTGATTTTCACAGGCGTTTGAATTACAAAT
>CM053623.1:99405322-99467015 GCA_028646595.1 Phalanger gymnotis
GGTGTGACTAAAGAGTTCTATGTTCCACGCTTGGGCGGATGCGCTGCGTCACCAGCACTCCTCCTGACCCAAGAACCCCCAACCCAGACTGAGCTTAAATCTTCAGCAGGCTCTGCACTCCTGCTCTGATCAGCCACTTAATTCCTCCCACCAGGTGGGCCTGGGGCCAGAAGCAACTGCAGCTGAATTTCTAAAGCTGCCCCGCCTCCATTGCCTCAGGGGTGGAAGCCGAACCGCAAACTCCATCCTGTCCTGCAGCTTTTCCCACTAACCTTCTGTGTAGTCTTTGCTGTTTTTGGGTTGTGAGGTCTGGTACATGCCACAGCTCAGTAATTTAGCATGCTAGGGCACTCTCCGCTCCACTCCTGGTCTCGTCGGTCTGCGGTCTGCCGCGCCGCGCCGTATACGCTGGGCTCTGCTTGGCTCAGCTCCGCTCCCCTCAGCTGGGGGCTGGGAGTTCTGTTTGGGACAGACCTTACCCCGAGACCATCCAGGCTGTCCTGGGCTGGAGCCCTGCTTCCCTCTGCCACTTTGTGGGTTCTGCAGTTCTAGAATTGGTTCAGAGGCATTTTTTTATAGGTTTTTGGAGGGACTTGGTGGGGAGCTCACTTCAGTTTCTGCTTTCCAGTCGCCATCTTGACTCCGCCCCCCTAACACATTTCTTAAACACATATTTCCCAAGAAATATATTTATACATCTATGACTTCATCAGTGTAGGCAGTTTTAGGTGAAGAACTTTTTCTACCAGTAGAGACTGCCATATTTTCTACAACTTAGTTTTAAAGAGTTACACACGACACTGAAAGGTTAAGCTATTTGCCCAGGGCCATGCAACCAATAAGTGTTAGAACCAGGTCTTAAACCCAGGTCTCTTTGACTCTGATGCCAACTTTTTATCCTTTTTCACTAGGCTGCCTCTTCCCTAGAGCATCCTGCAATGATGAAATCACAAGTCTAATGCATACATAAAAACATACATATACATGCATACAACTGTGTATATATACACACACACCTACATTCTCAGCCACAACAACCCATGATGCTAAGAATAACTGGTTCAAAAACCAAAGTCCCAGGTGCTTTGTCCATATGATGCTAAACAACCGATTTAACATTTTTTGTTAAATAAAATAAATCAAAAACCAAGGTTTAACTTTCATGTAGACACCACTTAATTTTTCTTCCTCTCTTCTATCACTCTCTTCTCTTACTTTCTTACATATATGCACTCCTCAATCAAATTTTAAGCGGCTAATAAAGACATCCACGATAAAATTCATTGAAATGGCTATAGAAGTAACACTATGTGAATTGGTCAGGAAGATCTAATATTTAGGGTTCAACAATGCAAAAATGTGAAGTAGTTTTCTGATTGTGAAATGGTTTCCATCAGAGGGTTTTATATTCTTAATCACTGATTTGTATTCATCTTAAATCATTCTATCAGCTCTCATTTCATTTGTCTTATCTAGTGAGCTCTCTGACAACTTCAAGGATCTCCATTTTTTTCTTTAATAACTTTAAATGGTGATTTTTCACAACTCTCAGTGATATATATATGCATATATATGTATATATGTAAGTTCCCTTATAGAATTTATACACACTTATTTTGTTCTCATATTGTTGATTCCCCTTCTTCAATATTTTTCTAGTATCTAATAGTGTGTCTTATGTTGTTCCAACCATTAACTTCTTCACTCCTCTTTATAAATGGGTTTGTGATTTAAACATACAGAAGTAGTACCCTAAGCAAAGTATGGAAATACCTTCAAAGAAAAAGTAGTAAAAGCATTTATTCCAGAGAATAGAAGATGAAACATTTTCCTGCTCTCCATAAAGAATGGGTATTGAGAAAAATTTATTTTAGAGGAGGGAATTATAAATGTGAAAAAAGGAAACCATCAAAAAATGATTCTTTAAGATGGTAAGAGAGAAAATTGGTCATTTGGAAGATTATTAGTGAATTCCTAGAAGTGTTTTACAGAATTAGTCTGGAAAGAATTTTCCTCCAAATGGTTGACTAACTGGAAATTCTCATAGACATATGACCTGGCTGAATGAATTCAATAAGTACATAGTTTGGTGGGAATAGGGGGAGTGACTGAGAGAAATGGAAGCTTTAAAAAAATACAAAGAGAAAGGAGAGATGACACATTGGATGAAGGCATTTAGCTTAACCACCTAGGTTTAGGCACATGGTTCAACATAACCTCAATCTAATTCTATGTCTACAAAAGATTCACCCAACCAGTTTATTGATTGGTCTATGTCACTGTTTCCTAATTAGTGCATCAGAGAGCACTGTTTACAAAATGTTCTTGGTATATTACAGCATCCCATATTTTCCTTTGCTAATTTTAGCTAGAAAACTGAAGATAAAGGTAATCGTTGGTTAGTTGGTTGGTTGGTTGTTATCCTTCATTCTTGAAGAGCAACAAAATGACATCACTATGTTAGAGTCACGTTACAGTGAGTCTGACTATGGCTTATCAAACCAATACAAAATTGGAATGCTCTACCACAGCTTGGGCACAAATAGTCCATGTGAACATTTCAGGTGGATTCCCTGAATCTCACATTTCTTTTGAGCTACTTCAATTCTGCTTTGCTCATAGAACACAAGCTGATGAGGGCATGTAATGCTGGATGGTCTTGTGCCAGTCCCATGTCACACAATCACTTCCAAGGTTGTTAAGAGAAACTTTGATAATGTCCTTGTATCACTTTTTTGACTACCATGTGAGGGCTTGCCCTTTGTGAGTTCTCCATAAAAGTCTTTTCAGCAAGCATATGTTTGGCATTTGAATAATGTAGCCAGCCCATCCTAGTTACGCTATCTGCCATACAGGTAGAATGCTTGACAGCTTAGTTCAAGAAAGGGCCTCAGTGTCTGGTATTTTATCCTGCCAGGTGATCTTCAGAATTTTCCTAATTCAAATGGAAGCAATTCAGTTTCCTGGCATGGAGCTGGTATGCTATCCAGGTTTACAGGTATACAACAATTGTGTCAGCACAACAACTCTGTAGACCTTCAGTTTGGTAGTCAGTCTAATACTGCTTCTCTCCCACACTTTCTTTTGGAGCCTCCCAAACACTGAGCTAGCTCTGGCAGTGCATGCTTCAACCTCATTATCAATGTGTTCATCCCTAGAAAGTACACTACCAAGGTAAGTGAACTTATCCACAGTATTCAAAACGTCTCTATTTCCTGCTATCAATGGTTCCACATATGGATGGATGGTATGGTGCTCATTGATAAAGTACCTGTGTTTTCTTGGTGTTAATTGTTAGGCCAAAATTAGCACAAGCAGCAGCGAATCAGTCCATACTTTGTTGCCTCTCAGCTTCAGAGGCTATATTGAGTGCACAATCATCTGCTAATAAAAAATCATTCACCAACACTTCCTCCACTTTAGTCATAATGTTGATAGATTGTAGAAAGTGATGGTAGATATAATATACAGGGAAGGAATTATAGGTTAACTATGTTGCATATTTGCATGTATCTACATGTATATATTTATTATAAGACCTTAAATGTTATTTCTTTTTTTCTTTTTCTCAGACTAGATGGGTCCTTGTAAATTCATAAGGGTTAGGAAAAAAATGTTAAACATCATTTATCTATCCAATATCAAATAGTAAGTTTTAGTGGATTTTTCTTTGAATTGGTTTATTGTTTTGGCAGTCTGATCCTGGAATCTACATGCTGTTGGACATTCCTAGGATTTATTCCTTCTTCTTTAATGGAAGAGATTGAGAAAAATTGTTTTCGGAAGATGTTTCCATGTCAAAATTTAATTATATCTGCCATCTTTAGTTTCTGACTCCATTTCTTCTCTTGACCTTAAGATTGAATACAATGCCTGCTTCCTTATGGCTCTCCTGCATTCTGTCCCTTACTTCCATCCTGACCATCCTGGTGTCGGGACGCTTTGCCAATGGAACACAAATTGTTGTGGAAGTGGTAAAAGCTTTGAGTAGCTATACAACTCCTTTGAAGAAAGCCAACATGGTGTAATAGAAAGACTGCTAGATTTAGAGCCAATCAATGTACCTGGGTCCAAATCCCCAGGTCTGCCACAAGGTAACCTCATGACCCTGTACAAGTAACCTTATCTCCCCAGGCCTCAGGTTCCACATCTGTAAAACGAAGGAGTTGTACTAAATATTTCTAAATCTACAAACCTTTAATCACCACTAGAGTGGTAGGGTGAGAGGGACTCTGACTAGAAGCACAGTTATCAAGTAATAGATATTTTGGCCACATGAAGCACTTATGGACAAACTATGGCAGCATAAAAGAAATTGTCTATAAAATCTATGGATAGGAAAAGTGTTCATGACTAAAAAATAGGGGGATTCATGGGAGGTGATATTTTTTATTTTGATTACATAAAATTAAAAGGAATTCGTATAAACAAAAGTAATGCAGCTAAAATTAAAATAGAAGAAGGAAGTTGTCAATAGTGGTGGGAGGAGGTAGAAGGAAGAAAAGATAGATTTTTGTCAATTAAAAAAATATTTTAAATTAAAAAGAGAAGAATTCTGGCTTCCATATGGCCATGGAATTAAAAATGAGTTAATATCAAAGTAAATATTAAGAATTTTAGGTTGAAGAGAGCTAAGGAAAGTGAACAAATATTCTATAACAGGATGGAAGGAGATGATTAAAACATACAAATGTTTTAAACTAT
Source organism: Phalanger gymnotis (assembly GCA_028646595.1). Classification (NCBI taxonomy): domain Eukaryota; kingdom Metazoa; phylum Chordata; class Mammalia; order Diprotodontia; family Phalangeridae; genus Phalanger; species Phalanger gymnotis. Next base: position 99,410,027 of record CM053623.1, read on the forward strand.
GAATATTAACATTTTTACCTGTTCCTGTACCTTCCTATATACCCTGACCTCTTCCTTTATAAATTTTTATAATAAACTATCTTAAAATACCAAAGGGGTAAGTGTGCTGTTATCAGGGATAGGAGAAGCACTAAAGTACAAAAACTTCTCTCTGCAAGCTAAATGGAGTTTGGTGAATATGGAAAACAAGAAGTAGGGCCATCAGCCTAAAACCTTGAGGACGACCACTGGGCCAAAATTTGGCTTTGCTTGTTAGGAGAAATAATGAGCTTGAAAAATATGTATAACATAATAGTATCAAAGGAGGTAAACCATTTGGTCAGGAAGAGTGTTCTAGGAAGGTTCAGCAGCACAAGGGAAAGCAAGATTGACTGACATATGGTAGAAATAATAAAGAGATAATCACGGCTGGAGCTGAGAAGTCATATTGAAAAGCAATGAGAGATGATGCATAACAGAACAACAATAAACAAAGGATTGCTCCAAAATGTCCTTCCATTCATTGTGTGAATGAAATACGAAGATTCTGAGCTACAGATAAATATTCTGTAGTTTCCTCCGGGAGAGAAATGCATTGAGTCCTTTATGTGTTAGTCAGTGTCTATGTTCATCTTTTCTTTTGTTATTGGTTTATTTTATTTTGACCCAGATACTTTTCAGCAATCCCCAACCACACAATACATTTCCTGGAAATAAAGAAGCTACTGAGACAATCTTGGAGAAGGATACTCTAAGAATATGAAAAATGTAGATGTCTAGAGTTCTTAATGTAAAAATTAAGATGTGATTAGAAACTTACTTTGCAAATTGAGGGAAATGGTACTTGCCATTTCATTGTCAGAAGTATTTGTGTATTGACTCTCCCAATTGGTATTCTTACCTCAAATATCTCCTCTTCAATCCATCTTCCACAAAGGTTCTTCTACCCATGTGACTTCTTTGTTCACAAAGCTTCAGAAGTTTCCAATTGGGTCTTGATCAAACAGAAACTCCTCTGTTTGGCCCTTAAAGTCTTTAACAATATGATTTCATCTGACATGTCAGCCTAGGTTCCTACAGAGTCCAGGAAGAATATTGCCCACTGTTGCATCCACAAGATTGGAAGATATATAAAGTGAGTAGCCACACTAAAAGGCAATGATTTAATTTACATAGCTTTTCAGTCTTCTTAGAATACACAGCCAATCAGTAGTACTTTGTGACATTTAAATTCATCAATGAGGTTTTGTTCTACCATATAAGAAAAGCTAGTTATTGGACTTCCCGTAATGAGAGGAGTTTGTTGTATCACCTGCTATCTCAATTAGACTGCTAGGGTTCTCATTCTGGCTTGTGGTTCTTCCACATCGTAGGGGAGAGAACAAGGTTGCTATTTCAGTTATGTAATTTTTTTAAGGTAATAGTAACAACGGTTTTTCAGAGTCTTGAAATGTTTGAAGAGCTAGTGAATACTTTGGACGTTATCCTTTACTCTAGTCTTTCCCAATGTGCTTGTGGGACCCAATCAAGGATGGCCTGTCCCATTAAGTTAATGATAAAGGACTGTGGAAAAGACACTTTCATTAACATCAGGTAACTTCTTGAAACCCTAAAGCATGGAAGACCAACCTCTTCATACAAATATGGATCATACTACTTTGGGAGCCCTATATGGTACACTGGTTCACACATTTCTCCAAAGCCCATCAAGAATTCCTTACATATTGGGGTACATGTCTCTGAAGGTGACTAAAAATATACACTTTAGTTCCAATATCAATATGGCTGAAGACTGTTGGCCTCCTAAAATTTTTCCCCATTGTCTGCATGTCAGTCCCTCAAGCACTGATAAAGATGTAGACAATATTATTATGCATATGTCTGGTTTGCCAAATTAATGCCAGTTCTTAAGAGAGCAGCAAAAAACCAAAAATAAGTGTTAACATGTCACACTTACATTGTGCTTAACAGTTTATAAAAGTTTCCTCTCAACAACCCTATGAAACGAATAAAACAGATATCTTTATTTTACAGGTGAGGATCAGTTCCAAAAATTAAACAACTAATAAATGGCAAAGTTAGGATGTGAACCTAGAGCTTCGATTTCCAAATACAACCTTTTGCTAGTGTACCACCTTAGTTGACCAGAGTTTGGGGCCTTAAAGGTCAAGTAAGTAAGTCTACTGGTGGGGTGACTCTGCCTATCAGCAGAGACAAGTAGACTGAAATCTAACCATTTACAGATACCATAAAAACTATCAAGTAGGTTTCATCCATTTCATTTTTTCTCATAGTCACAGGCTTGGCATATAGGAGTTATCCAGTGTACTGACCTTGACGCTGAACTGTGCTTTGAAATGAAATTGTCTGCCAGGACTATATAATGAAAAATGTTCCTCCCTGGCCTTTGTGGGTGACCTAGCCTTCTTTCCTTCATTGAGTAAGTTTTATGTGTTTTGCTTTGGGTCAGGGACTTCAGGCCCTGATGATGGAATGGATTGTCACATTTGTGTCTCTTGAAAACAGTATTGTTTGGGGGACCAGCTGCAGGTGGTCAGTAGGTTCTGCAGAGTCGTGTAGCTACAGAGTTTGAAAAGATCTCATAGGTTACCTCATCCGATCATTATATAAACAGGGCTCCCTCATACAACATCCTCAACAATGAGTTATCTAGCCTTTGCTTGGAGAACTATTTTGAAAGGAATCTCATTTACTCTTAAGACAGCTCTCTCCACTTTAGGATGTCTAGGAAATTTTTCATTGCTTTAAGCTGAAATCTGTCCTTCCTCAACTTCAGCAGTTATTCCTCGTTCTACTACATGGAGCTGAGAACACTTGGAACTAAAGAAGCTGTTGCTTCCTAACCAGGTCTAATTCTATTCTCCCTAAAGTCCCATATCTCTTACATAGCTTCAAATGTTCAATTCTTCTTCTTCACTTCTTTCTCTGCATGACATTCTTTCATACCAATTTCTTTAGACTTCTACTTCCCCCCCACACACCCTGTTAGATTATTTCTTTTCATCTTTGTTTTTCTCTTCGAAACACTTCTATCATCTCAAGGGACATTTCACTTGCTCTAACAATTTACAGAGTAGAAGTGAGCTCCTTCAGTCCTTTTACCTCTATCAAGACAGATGATCTATACTTTGTCATGTATAGTTGGCAAACCTCAAACAAGGACCACTCTCTAAAGGTTCCTGCAAAATCCCCCTTGTTCTCCATCTTGTTGAGAGGAAGATCACTTCTCTGATTCTTGCTGATGACTCTCATAGAAAAGTTTCTATTTGCTATGCTTGATTTTTGAGTTGCTGTGGACTACTGATAGAGGGAAGAGTGGTTGTTTATTTAAGATGAACTTCCCACCTTTTCTTTTTTTATTTATATCCAATTGTTTTGATCAATTATCAGAAAATTCTTGCAGAATCTCAAGTGTAAACATAACCTGATCTTAGCTATTGTCAGCAAGAGAGTCTCCAACTGAGGGCCTCAAACTCTAGTTATTTCTTGAAGGTGGATTCTTTTCCTACCACTTTTCCCCCTTTCCCAATGATAAGGCTTCATACACTGATTGGGTCTTTCTACTTCTCTGTCAAAATGTCTTCTGTCCCCTAGGAATCCTAGTAAGGCTTTAGTTATATTGACTTCTTAGTTTTATTTTGGTTTTTTTTCCCTAACACATGAGGCTGACTTGCTCAGTTGCCTTTGATAGCAAATTATAAGATTGTTCAGTCTTTGTCTGTAAATAGGCTTCAGGCTCTTAAAACCTCTTTCTACTCTTTCCCTCTTCTTCCTCTTATTCAGACTTCAGACATGTGTTAATCATGATTACTTGGATAGGTCTCCAGTGGAAACATAATTCTCCCTTCCTGGTTTTATTTCATGCTGTTTTTGAAATAGGTTTGAGTAGGGATTCAGTCTTAATTTGAGCAGAAAATTATTTGGAATTTTAGTGACAAAAATTGTAATATTGGCGTTCTATATGTATCCCGCGTAGAATACTATAATAAGGTTTCGAGATGGGAGAGAGAGGAAGATAGCAAAGAAATTAAAGAAATTAAAATTTCTCAAGTTTATAGATCTATAAAGAGCAAGAAGGAACGAACACATTAAAAATACTTAATATTGCATATAATGAAAATTAAAAATAATACAAATATAAAATAAGCAAATACGAAAAATAACATAAGTATTGTAGTGTTTAACTCCTGTCATAGCCCCTACATAGTGCACGATAATATAGAAATGGCATTAAAGAAAAGCTGGGAAGAGCATCTGAACTAAACCAAATATGTAAGAAGGCCATGCTGGAAGTAACATAGTTTTGAGGGCACTGAGGGATTGATTCTCAAGATAATAAAAGGAGAGGAGAATAGCAAATGCATAGAAAAAATATCACGGAATGTTTTAAGCAACTGAAAAAATATCAGTAACTACCAATCCATACACCTACTTTCCTATCTCTATAAAATCTTTATGAGAATAATTTCTACACACATCAAGGGCACCCTTGTGAAGTTATGAGCCAGATACAGGCTTTCAGAAATTGTATTTTACAGGAGACCACACAATTGAAAAAGTCCAGAGAATACAAGATCTTACTATACTTAGATCTTCTTGACTACAAAAATGTCATGTTAAAAGCCTTTATTTCAATGAGGTGTATCCCATGCATATGTTAAGATAACAAATAGTGAGGCTGAAGATCTATTTAAAAAAATACTTTGGGAGATTTCTCAAGTATAGTATTTTGCAAAGGGAAGAAGACCCCATGTTTAATGGGGTCACCACATAAGATCAGTAGTATGCAGAAAAATCACCTTGGCAGCTGTATGGATGAGGGATTGAAATAGAGAGAGACCTGATACAGAGAAACTAGTTATAAGGCTCTTGCAATAATTTACACAAAAGGTGATAAGCACCTGAACTAGGGTGACTGCCTGAGTAGAAAGAAGGAAACATACATGAGAGTTGTTGTGAAGGTAGAAATGACAAGATGTTTTGGACTCAGAGTCAAAAATAATTGACAATATTGAGAGGTATAATGCCTAGAACAAAAGAACATGATCCAGTATTTTGCTCTGGTCAAAAGGCATCTGGAGTTTAGTTCAGGTTACCACCTTTTAGGAAGGATGTTGAAAAACTTGAGTATATCCAGAGGATGGCCTTCTCTGAAACTGGAATGCTAATCTTAAGGATCCACTACGATTAGCCAGAAAACATCACTGGTGGTCTCTTTTTGATATTTCAGGTCTCACAATTTAAGGGCTACAGGGCTTTCATATTCACAAGATGACGTATGAGCACAAACTAATACTATCATCGCCCACATCCTTTCTCCCCATCATAATCTTCCTAGCAGAAGGAATAATAAAAACAACATGTTTGTAATATCTTGGATTTGAAAAAGGTATATGGAGATATAGATATAATTTTTCTCTTTGAGGGGAGGAGAGCATGGGCAAAACCTATGATTTAGTCAATGTGGGGGAACACCCGATATGGAAGCTCCCTCTGCCAATGCACATCAACAACATAAATGAAATAAAGTCTTGGGGAGTTGCTTTGAGCACCAAAAAGTTATGTGACTCGCCCATCAACACAGAGCTAGTACATCTCAAAGGCAAGACTTGAAACCAGGTGTTCTTCACTTCAAGGCTAGTCCTCTACTACACTACACTGCTTCTTATAGTATTACTTTATTAATAATAATAATAATTTGTATTTATATAATAAATTACAGTTTTCTAATCACCTTTCTCACAGCAACCCTATTAAAAAGGTTGTTTTCCCCATTTTATGGTGGAAGTAACTGTATCAGGCAGAAATTAAATCATTTGTCTGTAATTACACAGCTAGGAAGGTACAGGGTAGGATTTCAATCCAAGCCTTCTGGTACAATGGAAAGTCTGTGGTGTACCGTAATGTGCTGCCTCTCACAGAAGACTCAAATCTCAATCTGAGAATCCATTTGAAACTCATGAAACATAAATTACAATCCCTAATGATCAACAATTCATCTACAACATGAAGAAGTTATCCAGGCCACTGAGAGATTTAAAAACTTGCCCAAGATCTGACACCTACCATATATCAGACAGGAATTGAACCCTTGGTCTTCCCGACTTCAAGGCTGGGTCTTTATATGCTGTGTCATGCTGCTTCTCTGTACAGAAATGAAAGCCACTTGTGAGAATCTACTCACCATGTCTAAGCCAGAACCTTTAACCTCCATCAGAAATATCCCAATAAACTTAGCCCATGAAAGAAGACAGTCCCATCTCTAGTGAGGGAGCTCTTTTTCACAATCTGATTTACTCCTGGCTCTGCAATATTGACTCAAACCAGTTGATATCATTGGTCTCAGGCTGGTGGATGATTTCTCTCCAAGTTTTTATGCTCTTGCTTGATACAAAAGCTTATCGTGCTGAGAATAAAAGATGTCTCAAAGATTGATGTGTCAATTCTGACCCCACTGTTCCTATGAATCTTGTAATTTCCACCTTCCTGGGTTGTGTTAACTTCCTGATCCCCTAATCCTATGCTAATCTAATTTGACCCTACATCCTAAGATAGCAGAGCCAAGGCCTCTCCCACTATACCACCCCCCCACCCTCACCTCTTAACTGTTACTGACCTCTAGGCCAAATCCAACTCCTATAACTTGTCTTATCCATCCAGTTTCATTTTCTCCATTCCAACTGCTTTGTTCCCAGCTACCTGTCATTCATGACAAATGACCCAGCAAAGCAAATAATCAGAAAAGGAACTCAGTTTACCAGGTTGAGGACAGAAACAGAAACTGGAAGTAAAGCTGATACCATAAACTGAAAGTGACAGAAACACAGGAGGTCCAAGTGAATTGCCAAACCCAAAGGATAGGAAAAGTAGAATCCTCCAAATTACAGAATCACCCACAGGATTTAGAGTTGGTCAAGACTTCAGAGGTCGTACAATTAAATTCATGCTTACAGAATCCCCTCTGCTATATACCCTAGCAAGGGGTCACCCAAGTTGTGCTTGAAGATGTCTAAGGAAGAGGAGAACTCACTACTTCCCAATATGGCCAATTCCACACTTAGATAATTTTAAGCATTAGTCTTTCTTTTTTTTTTGTAGTCAATATAAAGTGTTTTATTAGCAAACTAAGTCTTTTCACTTTAAATCCCCCAGCCTTGCTTTGTCTTCTTGCTCCTCTAGCCTTGTGCTAGTGTCTATAATGGGGCCCTTTTGAATATGAGGTAGTTTGGGCTTTCCTGGGCTCTGGAGAGAGGCATGGGAGCTTACCAGCTGCTGAGACCACACGAGTACCAGTCTCTCCATCACTTGGTCTCTAAGACCTTTGTCTCTCAGCACAAGCTCAGCGTCCCAGCTATCAGGAGCCTCCACTGTGGACCCTCAGTCTTGAGCACTGGCTTTCAGAGCAGCTTTGTACTTGCCAGTCATCTCTTTGGGTAAAGGCACAATGCCTGGACAGGGGACCTGTCCTTCTACTTCACAGATACATTCTCGCAGGCAATTATTTTTTGGGTCCAAAATTAGCTGGGTGAGAAAGCTTCTTTTTCTCTAGCTCCTCCATCGTGAGAACTTCCTCATTTTTCCCCAGGATCTTTTTGATACGTTGCACGATCTCTTTGTAGCTCTTGTCTTCTACATCCACCAGGACCTGCTCACCAGAATCTAAATAAAACCGCTGAAAGGGTGATGGCGTCATGTTCTTGAACATCATGATCTGCACCCAGGGGTTTTTGTACTGAAGCTGAGGAATGTTGAAAAACACAAATTTCCTGGCTCCCTCGCTCAGCTCCCCGTGGGTGTTGTAATTCAAGGTCATGACCTTGACCGAGCTCTTAAACACCACTTCGCCCTGGCTCAAGTACTGCAGGGTCCGTCAGATGGGGAAGCGCCCTTTCATAAGCATCTTGGCGGCTGTGGAGCGCAGACCGAGGGCCGCGAGACTGACATATGCCCGGCCGCCCGCGCCCTCCCCAGCATTAGTCTTTCAATATGTCAAGCCTAAGATTATCCCATGGCTCAGATTCACAGGCTGTAATAGATTTTGGCTAGAGAGAAAAATCCATAAGAGAAAAGTCAGTATGGCTGGGGGGAAGGGCGCGAGGAGGGGAGGTCCTTAAAGACCAAGCTGACTACACTGATATCTTTCTACAAAATGCTCATGCATTATAAGACTCACACATTAACCTCAGCATATCCCAGTCTACCTACTTTCCCATGGGGTTCTAACAATTTGCACAAGTCTGACATGATGAAAAAATGGGGAAAGTTTGGTGACTTGGCTTTTTTTAGTTAACTTGCTGTCTGAAAAGGCTACAATAAGCCAATCACTGAAAGCTACACCTGTTCTGCAATAAGATGAACATGATTGTTTCCCTACCTCTGATCACACAAATGCTTGCAAATGCCCATTTGACCTTCATTATAACACTTACGCACCTAGCAGTTAATATTGAGTTACAAATAAATGTGCTGCTTTAATAAACCTCTGACTGAAGCAATGAGAAGCTCTTTCCTTTTATGTCTGTGAGTTGGAGAAACAATTAGATGAGCAAAAATCATAGTTGTATCCAATCCCTGATATCAACCAAGAGAAAACAACTTGACTTTACAAGCTGAAGTGACAGGCAGACTTCTGAGAACAGAAGGAAAAATATTACAACAAGCAGGCAAGATGACATGGATGTCAAGGGTGAACTGTGCACAATGGAAAGTTTTCATTTGTAGAAATTGACCTACTTCATATAAAATAGAACCAAGTTACTGCAAAACCGCAGAGGGGCAGGCACTGTGAGAATCTTGTTGTTCCTATACAGTCGACTTTTGCTTTCCATTATTCTAGGTCACTTATTAAGGAAACCATAATCACCATCGCTTCTTGCCTGGACCGTTAAAATAATGTTCTAATTTGGCCTCCCTTTCTCAAGCTTTTCTCTCCCCAGTCCATCCCCTACTCAGCTTCCAAAGTGATTTCCCTAAAATGTGGATCTCACTATGTCACTCCCCAATTAAATAAACTTGAATGATTTCCTTTAACTCTAGGGTCAATTTTTTTTTTGACATTTGAAGTTCTTCATCACTTGAGCCCTTCCTGTATTTCCTTTTGTTAATTTAATTTAATTTTAGACTCAAAGGCCAGAACACAAAAAACAGAATAGATAAAAGAAACAAAACGTATCATAAACTTGAATATTGAAATTTAAATACAAAGTAAGAAAAAAAGCATGTTGTGCACATAGAAGAATGTAAAAGAGGATTCAAAATGTATACCAATAGATTTTCATTCCAAGAAAGCCTATATGATAAATAATACATATTATTTTGAGAATTGTCCATCTTTTCTTTGCTTCCTTATGAGTTTTCTTTTGTTCTCCGCTGTGTACTTTTTTAATTTGTTCTTTTTTTCCTCTCCCCCCACCCCACTCCTGAAGGTGACAGTAAAGTTTCAATATGTTTCTCTATAGTTACAGATATATACATACACATATACATATATACATACACATATAGCCATATACTTTCCCAAACATACTCTATTCCTAATTTTTGTTTTTATATTTGTGCATATCTCTTGTTTCCTATCCCTCCTGATTCCTCTACTTTACTTGAGTGACTACCTTGTCTTCCTATTACTTGCCTATCCCCCTCCAAGGATCCCTCCCCTATCCTCCCATTCCCACAAATCTAAACACCCTTCTATACCACCCTTTTACCTATTCCCTCATCTTCCACTCTAAAAATCCCTCCCTTGTCCTCTCCCCCCATTGCTATGCCCCTACCATTTTATTTCTTCTAAATTTAGAAAACTTTCATACTTTTATATATATATATATAATATATATATGTATTGTTCCCTCTTAAATCCATTCCTGATGAAAGTAGGTTACCACAACTACCAGCCCTCCTCCCTCATCTAAATCTTCTGTACCCTTTCTTCTTCTTGCACCTCTTTTGTATAAAATAGTTACTCTTTTTAGCTGTTTCTAAATGGTTTTTCTTTTTAAATTCATATCATAGTCAGGTTTACCCTTCTCTTTCTTATAAGCTTGCCAATTATTATTAAGAATCTTAGACATGCATTTTACATTTTTATTATATAAAAGGTAAACAGTCTGTCCTTATGAATCCCTTATAGTCAGTCTTTGGTATGTAGCTTATGTTTTTCTTGGTTCTTGTATGTCAAATCTTCTATTAGGTTGAGGATTTTTTTTATCAAAGTCTTAAAAGTCTGAGAGTTTATCAAACACTCATTTTTTCATTCAAGATAATACTTAAATTTGAAGAGTATGATATTTTTGGCCTGAGCCCCAGGTCTTTTGCTCTTCCATATATTTTGTTCCAAGACCTGCGGTCCTTTAATGTGTCCACTGCTAGGTCTTGCGTAATTCTAATTGTGGCACCATCATATTTAAATTGTTTTAATCCTGATGCTTTTAATATTTTATCCTTGATCTGGGGGTTTTGGAACTTGACTATGATATTCCTATGGGTTTTCCTCATAGGATCTCTTTTAAGTGGTGTGTGATGGATTTTTTTCTATTTCTATTTCCCTGCCTTGTTCTAATGCTTCAGGATAATTTTCTATAATTATTTCTTGAATTATTGTATCGAGATTCTTTTTTTGATCATAACTTTCAGTTACTCTGATTATTTTTATATTTTGTCTTCCTGATCTAGCCTCCAAATCTGTTGATTTTCTTATGTTTCACTCCCTTCTATTTTTTCATTATTCATGTTTTGTTTAATTATTTCTTGATCTCTTATAATTTTACTGGCTTCACTTTGCCCAGTTTTAATCTTCAAGGTGTCATTTTCTTCCTTGAGATTCTGGATCTCTTTTTCTAATTGGCTGACTTACCTTTCATAACCTTCTTGTTTTTCTTGGATGAGTTTTTTTTTATTTTTTCCTCCATCTCCATCATTTGATATTTAAAGTTTTTTTTTAAGATCTTCTATAAATTCATTTTGGGCAAGTGACCATTTGACCTTACTCTTTGGGGATTTCTTTACTTCAGCACCTTCCTTTGAAGATGAACCCTGGTCATCTCTATTCCCACAATAGATTTCTATGGTTGGATTCTTTCTCCTTTGCCTGTGCATTTTTGTGGTAATAGCTTGATTTTTATAATCACCTCTACCCCTGGGGTATGGGAAATTGTGCCTCTTGCCCTAAATCTTCAGTTCTCCCCTCTAGCCTAGAACCAAAGCCAAACCTCCAACCTCCTGTAAGTGCCCATAGCCAGAGGCTTTCTGCTCCACTGCTTCTGCACTCACCTTGCATGTGTTGGTTCCTTTTCACCCCCACTACTCTTTACAGCACAGCTGGATCTGGTGTCTCTCATTAGCAGAAGTTCCCTCAATCTTCCTGGGCTCAAAGGCCCAACTCCTCTCACTGTCCTGGAGTGAAAAGTTCCAGTGGCTGGGGTGTAGGAAGCATCTCAAAGCAACTAACCCCAGGGCTTGCTGCTAGTTATTTAAGTGGCTTGTGGCTTGTGGTTAAAACGGAACCTAGCCTGAAGGTGTTTATTCCCTGCAGGTACCAAACCTGACCCTGGGATTTTTCTTTAGATCTTCTCAAACTGTCCCAGGAAGATCCTGGTTATGCCCCTGTTCTTCTTTGTCTCCACCCACACTTTGTTCACCCTAAGGTGCTATTTTAACTTTTTTGTAGGGGGAAAATTTTGAGAGTTTGGAATTTTCTGACCTACTCTGCCATCTTCCCAGAATCCTCCCCCTTCCTATATTTCCGATGTTCTTAAACTTTACTATCCTCCAAGTTCTCTATGATCTGACTCTACTGGCTTTCCTGTAGTTTCTTGACCACATGATAGCCTATCTCCCATCTCCATTTCTTTGTGTTGGCTGTTCTCCATACCTACTATGCTTTTAGTACCCAAACTAGAATTTCTAAATAAATAGCTTCCTTTAGGACTCAACTCCTTCCAAAAAGTCTGTCTTGATCTGCCCTCCTCCACTAGCTGCTAATATTATCTTCTCTCAGGCTACCTTCCATCTAGTGTATGTGTATCTTGCACGTTCTGGTTTGTATATGTTGTCTCCTTCATAAGAATGTACACTTGAGAGCCAGGATTGGTTTCGCTATTTTTTCCTCATTGTACCCCAACAGAATGCTATGCTTGACATAGAGTCAAGCTTAATAAATGTTTGTTGATGGATAACTAATTCTTTACATGTGTTTCTACATAATGAGCCTAATATTTTATGTTATTTGATTTCCATCTTCTAAGCACATCCTTTTTATACTGATGGTGCCAATTATTTGTATGAGGTTTCATTTATTGGGTAGAATGTTTCCTAAATTGTCAAGTTTCAATAATTGCAAATGGCAATAGGAGAACAAAATGCCCCTCCCATGTTAATTTCATCATCTTGAATCTCATCACCATGTTTGCTAACTCAAAGCTTTTGCTACTATCTCCCTCAGCCTCCTCTTCCCTCTGATTGGAGAGCTGGAGGGTGAAATACCAGACTCCTCCCAATGCTTTCTTTTATAGAGGGCAGAAGCTGAACTTTTTGGCTTACTCCATTCTGTATCTGCTTATCTGACTGGTTTTAACTCCATGGAACAAGATTCCTCCATGCCAGGTACCCCAGGCATCCCTCCTCATCTCTTTTCCTGTCTCCTTTTGTGGGTTCTCTTGCCCCCATTAGACTGTAAGCTCCTCGATGGCAGAGACTATCTTTTTAACAGTTATATCACTATCACCTAGCACAGTGAATGGCACATAGTAGGTACTTAAGAAATATTTATTGGATTAGATTGGAAATGTTAGGAGGCTTTTCATTTACTATAACATAATTTAACCTCTTCTTTAGTTGGTTTTGACTCTCAAATCTATTATCTATTGAACCTTAGTTTCTCAAACTTCAGTCCTGCATCATGAACTACTTAGAAGATATTTCAAACTGGATGTCCCACATGCATCTAAAATTAAACATGTCTAAAAATCTAACCCTCTTCTAAACTTCCCAATTATTGCTGTTGTTGTTTTGTTTTGGGGAGGGGCAGGTTGAGGCAATCAGAGTTAAGTAACTTGTCCAAAGTCACACAAATAATGTCAAGTGTCTAAGGCTGTATTTGAATGCAGGTCCCCCTGACTCCGAGGCTGGTTCTCTATCTACTGTACCACCTAGCTGCCACCTAGCTTCCCCCTTCCCTGTTATTGTTAAAGATGACATCATCCTTCCATTTACCCAACTTGTTGTCATCTTTGACTCTTCTCTCTTACTCATACCAGTTGGTTATGAAATCTCATTTGTATCTCTATCCCTCTTGGATATGCCCCCTTCTCTCCACTAACGCATCATTGTTCAGATCTTTATCGCTACTCAGTCAATGAGCATCTACTAAGCATTCACTTTGTGTCAGGCGTCATGCTAAACTATAGGGATACAAATACCAAAAAAACAAGAAAGAAAAGAAAAATAGTACCCTCCCTCATGGAGCTTAAATTCTTATGAGGAAGATAACATTAGGCAGGGGGAAGAAAATCTGGAACTCAAAATCATTCAGAACTGAGTGTTGTAAACTAAAAAATAAAAAATCTTAATTTAAAAAAAAAGAAGTTGAAAGGGGGGGAAGGGAAAGGGAAGGTACCTGTTGTAGAGATATGATACAGACTTCTAGAGGAATGTGCCATGGTCAGAATTTTTTATACATACTAGACCATGAAGAAGTCATTAAAAAAGAAAAGTTTATATGTGCATACATGTACACACACATATACATATTTACATATACACATATATATATACATCTTCATGTATGTATATATGTGTGTGTAATATATATCTATATCTTCCTGTGTGTGTGAGTGTGTGTGTGTGTGTGTGTGTGTACTTCTGAAGGCAATATGACATAATGCATGGAGCTTTGGAGTCAGGAAATTCTGGGTTCAATCTTAACTCTGGCAAACGCTATCTGTGTGACAAGGGAACATCATTTAGCCCTTCAGGACTACCAGGCAGCCCTATAATAGTGGCTGATATGCATGAATATCTGTATCTAAAGTGTATTACTTGAATGTGTGTTTTCTGAATCACATAAAGAGAGCTATTATAGAAAATCCACAGATACCACTGGGAAGTGTGCTACAGAGATTTCAATAAAAGCTCAGGTTTCCAATATCAAATTTGATTGATAATTCTTTAAGTAAGGGTATTGAAAGACAGAATCTGCCAAAGCAGGATACAGCTGTTCTTCTGTACACAAAGGATCTTGACCCAAAAGGAAAGTTAAAAATTAATAGGTAGAGGGTATTTTCAGTATAATCCTACAACATTTTCAGCATTGAAAGATTAAATATCTTGAACTATGGGATTCTTTCTTCGATAAATCCAAAATTCATTGACATTCCTTAGAAAAAAACATCATTGTTTACAACAAGGAAGACTAGTGCTTATCCAATGAAAATTTTAAAAATATATTTACAAGGGACATTGATAATATCTCTTTTCCTTGGGTAAAAGATTTATAAGTTTGGCCCGTTGTCTATGTTTTCTCTAAAAAATAAACAAACTGGAAGAGCCAATGGTTCACAAAATATTTTTCTTGTTTAAAATATTGATGTTTCTAGAAAATAGTGAAGGGATTTACTAATAATTCATAATATCTCTTCCTTCCAAATGAACCTGAGAAATCCATATTAGGGACATTTTCCAATATGCTTTTAAAAATTTTTAGCTATGATTTCAGAAATAATTGCAAAGAAAGGGGATCCTTTAGAAGTTATTCCAATCATTATGGTATTGCTTTCTTTACTAGAGACAGAGAGACAAATAAGAAATCAATAAAGAAATTCATGTCTAGTTTGTGGGTGAAATAACTCCTATTTCTCCAAAACCTGGATGCCATTTTTAGAGTCATAATTAGTAAGAACAGGCATGGAATTTGCTTTCTTAGAAGCAATTAATGTTATTCCAGGTTTTGAAAACCACAAATCAAAGGTGATTTTTGAATTATTTACATAAGTTCCCTTTCCTTATATATTTAGAATATCTTTATGTCTCAGTTAATATCACTGGTGTGAGATACCGGCAAGTATCTAGCAGAGTGGATTCATTTAAATTTAACAGAATGAGGTACTAATTAAATTAAAGCTGTTTCTTTGATCTCCATTTCTTCACATAAACAGAAATGCTATTAGACACCCACAGACTGCATCCCTAGCCCCAGCCAGACATTTTATAAATGTCTGCTATGGGTACCTAGGAAGACCTGGAAAGAGATTGTGATTGGCTCTGTACAATTCATCTTTGTCTAGTGTCCAAAGCCCAGGAAATTACTCTTTTAAGGAGAGACCAGTTTGAATGTGGCAGAGTAAGAGGTCATGGTATAAACCAAATAACCTTAATTATGTCAAAATTTTCAACAATTGTGCCAAACAAAGGAACAAAAAATAAGATTATCTATGAGAAAAAAAATCATGTCTCAGAAAAGAAAGATCTACTAAAGAAACAAATAAACCAAAAAAGAGAGGTTTCAACATGATGAATAAATATTAAGAGATAAAATAAACCAAAGAGAAGATACCAGAGGGTGAAAAAATGAAATAGTATCAGCAAAGGCTCTAGAAATGAAATTAGATCTATCATAAGATACTCCAATATGGATAATGAATTCGCTAAGAGAAATAAGAAAAAAATCTGGCATCTATAAAAATGGAATTGAATCAGTAAAGGAAAACAAAAAAGACTACAAGCCTTCACTGCTTGGAGCATTCAGAAAAGAATCATAATAAAATTGTGCTCTCACTGAGGAATAGAATTATCCTAGTGGGAGACAAAAAAACAGAAGCAGCAGAATAAATAACAAAAAAAATCAGTGTACTGGGAGAGGATTTGAGAACTCTTCAAAAGAAAGAAAAAAGTATAAGAGGATAGATGTAAAGCGAGAACCTGAGAATTACTGGTCTTTGAAGAAAATGTGAACCAAGAAAGACTCTGATTGTGATGTTTCAGGCAATCATGTAAGAAAGTTTCCTGGAAGTATTGACAAAGAGAGACAGCAGAGATTGACAGAATATGTGGCATGCTGATTGAGAAGAATATCAAGTTCAATTCACCCAGACAGATTGTCACAAACTCTAAAATTTAAATATTAGAGAGAAGATTTTGCGAATGGCTAGAAGGAAACACTATCATAAAAACATCAATCCAAATTTTTTTCAGTACTTCTCATGCAGGTAAGAAATGATGGAAGGAAACTGGAATGCAATATACTGGAAATGAAAGGAAATAGATCTTCACCAAAATATTACCAGAAAAATTGAAAATGTCATTTCAGGAGAGAATATGGTTTTAAGTCAACAAAATAAATCCAGACATTCCAACCAGGGAAAGTAAGCCTGATGAAGTCTTCTAGTATGTAAATAAATCACCAGTAGAGTCTTAATAAGTCAAGTCAGTGAAAATTTGTTAAGTGCCTACTAGGGTGTTTGGCATTGTGCTGACTACAAGTGAAACACACATAAGCAAAAATAAAAGCAGTTCCTCCCCTCAAGGAACTTACTTTGTAATGAGGGATGAAAACAAACAAAAAGAAGCTGAAAAGAGGGATTCAGGGTACCCAGGTGGGGCACTGTGATGAAATCCAAATAGTCAGAAGCACAGTTGGGAGAATTGAGGACTATCAATCTGGACTACTCTCCAAACTGGAAGCCTCGGGAAAAACTCATCAGAGAAGGAAAACAGACAGTTGTGTGATCCTGGACAATTCAGTTAACTTCTGGATGCCTTAGTTTCCTGACTTGTAAAATGGGGATAATGTTGCTTTGAGGAAAAACTTATATAGTATTTGTAAAGCATTTTACAAACCTTAAAGTGCCATACAAATACTAGGAATTTTATTATTATTGTTGAGAAAGGTTGAATTTAATTAAATAATCACTGAAGTTTGGAACATTACTTTGTTCTACTAACACCAAGTACTACTATATCTAACTGGATTTTTCACTCTCAAATTTTTTTATTGTTCTTGTTATATTTTTCTATGTTGACCAGAGGTGTCAAACCCATAAAATTCCTGTATGGCTGGAACCAGATCACAGTGTAATTGGGAAATGTTTAACAAAATAAATAAAAATACAATATAGAAAATGTTGATTTGTGGTTCTTAAGTCTACATGAAATCAGATACTGCATGCACTACCCCGACTTCTACAACAGAGCTGAAGGAGAGGCAAAGCCAAGATGGCAGAGTAAAGGCAGGGACTCAACTGAGCTCTCCCCTAAGCTCATCAAAATATCTTTAAATAATAACTCTAAACAAATTTTAGAGCAGCAGAACCCACAAAAAGATGGAGTGAAACAATTGTCCTTCCTTAGAAGGTCAGCAGGAAAGGACTATTGCACCAGAGTAAAAGTTCCTGAGGCAGAGGCAGCCTCCCAAACCAACTAACCCCAAGGTTTGCAGCTTGTTGTTAAAGCAGACCCTAGCCTGGAGGTGTTTACTTTTCACAGGGACCAAACTTAGTCCTGGGATTTTTCTTCCAATCTCCTCAAATCATTCCAGGGAGACCCTTGTTGTGCCCCTATTCTTATTTGTTTTTGCCTGCCCTTTGTTCACCCTAAGGTACTATTTTATCTCTTTTATGGGGGAAAGTCTTGAGACCTTGGAATTTTCTGACTTACTCTGCCATCTTCCCAGAATCCTCTGGGTTGTTTTTACATGTTACTGGGCCGGGGGGGCTGGTAGAAATACAACAGACCTGAAACATGAAGATATGCTTTAGGATCTCTGAATTTAAAGGTTAACAAGGGAATTCATGCTTTTTGATCTTCACAAAACTAAAAGATATAAGAAATAAACTCATTAGACAATCTTAACATTTTAGAAAGTAATAAATAAAGTCAGGAAAAGAGTTATGAGATCATAAAAGAAATGAGTGATCAGCTGAAAATAAATGGTAAGAAAAAAATCAATAGCATACTATTTTAAAGGTTTTATTTAAATTAAATAAATAATAATCCTATTAAGGCTATATGCTACATTGGATAGATCACAGAATCAAAATTTAGAGCTAGAAGGGACTTTGGATACCTTTAGTTTCAATCTCTTTTCATGTTACAGGTAAAGAAACTGAGACTGAAAGTGGTTAAATGACTTGAAAATGATCACATTAATAGATAGATAGATAGATAGATAGATAGATAGATAGATAGATAGATAGATAGATAGATAGACAGGAGAGAGAGAGAGAGAGAGAGAGAGAGAGAGAGAGAGAGAGAGAGAGAGAGAGAGAGAGAGAGAAATCTGAGGCTGGATTTGAACTCAGGTATTCTTGGCTCTATCCACTAATACTAACAGTACCTAGCTACCTTTAAAGGACAAGCCTTAAAGTGGAAGACCTGAGTTGGACTCCTGCTTTGACATATAATAGCTATGTGACCCCTGGACAAGTCAACTTAACTTTTTTCTTATAGAATTAGTAAATACAGTTTAATAAGTTTATATTTGAATTTAATAAGTTTTATACTTGAAAATAGCATTTTAATTCATATGATGTTATTTGTGTAACAAAAAACTCAAAGACACTGGGTTACAAAGATCTCTACCTGTAGAGGGAATTCCCTATGCCAATGACATTACAAGCCCAGACCAATAATGACAATAACAATAATAGTTTATTTTGTTCTTGTACTTTCTAAACATGAAAGGTTAACCAATAATGTGAGAGAACAATGACTAAGTAAAGAATTCCAGCCATGGTGGTATAGAGTGAGGGTTTCATGTACCTTGGGATCACTACAGTGATAGTGAAAGTCTGGAAGGAAACCAGAAATACTTGGCCAATTGGGCTTTGGAAATGCTGCTAATCAGGTTAGCCCAATGTGAGGGAACTTCTCCTATGAAGCTATGAAATAGAAGAACACTATATATTATCCCTATTTAGAACCATCATGATGACCACCTTGACCAGAGAACAGCAAAGTGAATGGTAACATCACAAAAAAGGCAAGATACTTCGGGAAAATATGAAAAATTCTGGTACTTAATATGCTGGAAACACTTTGCTACAGATAGCACTGACCCAGACACAAGGGTCTGTGAAATCTGGACCAAAGACATAAATGATTTTATTATGTGCCAGTATTACATAATAACAAAACTAGAAACAGATCTTTCCAATTATAGATGAGGTTTTCATACTATTTTTTTTCCTCAAGTTCTATAAGAAAACACTGAAAATCAATGTAGGGTGAATCGTAAGAAATGACATAACTTCATTCCTAAGCCGAGATGAGATCACAATTAATAATAACTAGTTTTTACATAGTGCTGAGAGATTACAAAGTGCAAATATTATCTCATTTTATCCTCACAACAACTATGGGTGATCTGTGTTGTTACCCCCATTTTATAGCTGAGGAAACTGAGGGAAACAGATTAAATGATTTGCCCAAGGTCATATAGCTAGTAAATTTCTGAACTTACATTTGAATTCAGGACTTCCAGACTCCAGGTCAAGCAATCTATTCTCTGCTCCACCTAACAGATGAAATTCGAAGCAAAACTGGGGAGTTATTTTAATCTAATGAGGGAAAAGCTGAAGAACCGAAAGGCATAAAAAACTACATTTAATTCTGACTAGAAGTACTATCTAATAATGCAATGTATGGCAAGAATAATGCTGTTCTGGAACAATTTTGAAAATGACATGGAAATATTTAGAGTAGAATTTCAAAACGCTCTCTTAAAACTTGATGGAATGAACATAATGACACAGACTAACTATACCAAAACAGAACTATAATTTTATTGTAATTCAGTCATCTCAGTTGTGTCTGACATTTCTTGAACCTATTTGGGGTTTTCCTGGCAAAGATACTGGGGTGGTTTGCCATTTCATTCTCTAGCTCATTCTATAGATGAGGAAACGAGGCAAACAGGGTTAAATGACCTGCCCAGGGTCACACAGCTAGTAAATATCTGGGGCCAGATTTAAACTCAGATCTTTCTGGTTCTAGACCTGGCACTCAATCCACTGTGCCACTTGGTTGCCCTTCAAGCTATAATGGAACTATACCAAATAGGCCCACTACACAAAAAAAATCGTTTAAAAATTGTCTGTTATGACCATGATAGAAAACAGGCATTCACAGGAGAAAGTAAAAAACATTTCGAGACCTGCAAATGACAGCGTATGCTCTGGCCATTGCCACAATAAGGAGCCTAGGAGAAAAGGATAAGTTATCACTATAGGGAAAGTTAGTCTCTGTCTATGTATGGGAATCCTAGTAAGGACAAGCATCAAGTAAAATCATGGCAGAAGTAGCTTGATGGTGCTGCTGAAGAGCTGCAGAAAGACATTGGAAAATCACATCAATATTTAAATTAGCACAGTTGAAAACGTACACACTTTTTTTTTTCTAACTAAAGACATGTGCAGGATGGAATCCAGAAAGCAAAAGTATGTGAGAAATTCCTGATATCCTCAATCAACAATTAAAATTGAAAACCAGAATTGTAAGGCAACATTCAGAGTCAAAGCAGCACAAAGAACCAAATAAACAATTCTTTCTTCATCCAAACCTATATTATAGAGGTTTGAGAAAGAAATTTAAGAGAGAGTACTCTGCCCGCCCCCCCCCAAAATAGGTGATGTGGAAAATATGTGGTTAGCCTGTTGGACAAAAGAAGCACGATAAAATAAAAGCACAAGTTAGGCCAAATGTGAAACAGAAATTAGTGTATTCAGATAGAATGGTAATGAAGAGAGAAGTGCTTGGAACTTAGTTCTCTGTAAATGTGGGAAGGGGTTGGGCCAAAGAAGATCCATAATTATTGGTTCAAATGCTTCAGTGTTTCATGAATTACTGGCAAAGCACGTTAACAGCTCTCACTCTAACGCTAACCAGAGCCCATCTTTCTTGGCAGAAAACATTACATATTTATCACTAAAAGATGAAAACAAGAGAGACCCCTCCAAATAAAGTTAATTATGTATTTATGTACTTTATACAAAGCATTCACAGCTTGGATACTCAAAAAAATCTATGAATATTTTTAAGAAAAACAACACATTGGCTGAGGAGTAAAAAAAGTTTGCCAGAAAGCCCAAGGGTTGTAAAAACAATTTCATTATCAATTCAGTGATTACAGAACTAGGCAGTTGAAAATGCTATTACATTTACATTACCTTCATGAGCCTTTAATTCACTTCTACAATTGTGGCTTAGTCATATACTTCAAATATATAAAATAGATCCTAGAACAGTGAAAACATTAGGTGGCACAGTGGCTAGAGTACTGGACCTGTAATAGGAAGAGCTGAGTTCAAATTTGAACTTAGATACTTACTAGCCCAATGACCTAGGCAAGTCATTTAACCTGAGCCTCCCTCAGTTTCCTCATCTTTAAAATGGCTATAATAATAGCACCTGCTTCTTAGGGTTGTTCTGAGGTTAAATTGAGATATCTAAAAAGTTTTGCAAATCTTATAACCTCATATAAATGGTATCATTATCACTAGAATATTTTGTATCTATGAGGGAAATGTTTTCTATTTAAAACATGTCACCAGCCTGACAATATCAAGAACAATTGACCAAAAAATGTGGCATCTTCTATACAGATAGCTTATGTTCTCCATGGTTCTGTTTAGGTTTAAATCAGCTTTAAATACTGATCAGTATTTGCTGACACTGTTTTCTTGACAGCCCCAGCTTCCCTTACTTCCCTGAAGCTGTTTCAGTCTGGAGGCATAAAGAATCCCAGACTCATGTCATCCGGGCTTGTCAGAGTTGGTAGGTGCCTGAGAACACTTGAGACACCATACCCTGATGCTTTTCTATCATTTCCAGATAGAGACAAGGGGGACTGTGTCCAGGGAACCTAAGGACCAGTATATTCTTGCTATGTTTCCTTACTGTGTAAAGACAAAGTAAACTTTGTTGAATGTTCAGTGACTTGTAGATACCTCATTTAGTCCCTATATCAAACCTGAACTAAGAGGGTGCTGGCATTATAGGTGTCCCTACCACTTGGCAATGAGCATAGTTTTAAAATGTGTTAAATTAAATTAATGCCTCTCACTTGTAACTCTATTACTGTTTCGTCAAAATGAATTATTGCCAGGGGGACCGTGCTGTCAGGAGGTCCCTGTAAATAAGACAGCAGAAAGCAGTGTGGATCACTGAATCAAACACATTTTTTTAATGACCACCAGGAAATATCAAAGAGCATATTTGAAGTGCGGCTAGATAGTATATATCTAATTGAACTGAAAATATGAAATGTTTTTATATTATCTTTACTATCTTGAATAACAATAGGAAACTTCAATTCCAACAATCCAATAAACTTTTATTAAGCACCTACTATGTTCAACGCACCCAGGCAGCTAGGTGGTGCAATGTCTAGAGTGCTCAACCTGGGTTTAGGAGGACTCAATTCTGCTTACTAGCTAGCAAGTCACTTAACTTCTGTCTGCCTCAATTTTCTCAAAGGTAAAATAATGTTATCATATTATATTATATTACATTATATTATGTTATGTTATATTATATTATATTATATTTATTATATTATGATATCACACAATACATTATATATTATATTTTATTATGATGGTGATAATAATAGCACCTACCTCATATAGTTGTTGTGAAGATCAAATTTATAATATCTGTAAAGCACTTAGGACAGAGCTTGGCATACAATAGGTGGTTAATAAATGCTTATCCCTTTTACATGCCCACCCTCAGTTTCTAATATTTGTAAAGTACTTAGCACATAAGAGGCATTATATAAATGCATTTTACCTTCCCTTCCTATCCTTTTGTTAGGCTCTATGGATACAAAGACCCTGCCCTCAAGAAGCTTAGAGTCTACCAAGGAATACAACCATATGAATTCTTGCTCTATAAAGCAGATAGTCTGTACACAGACAACGGATTCAGAGATGACTCCCATACCAGTAATCATTTCCTGGGTGTTAAAGTATAATTAACTTCATTTTTTGTAATGATATTTGGTGATCACCATATCCAGTAACTCCTAATTCAATATTTATTAAGTATATATTATGTACTCAGTTGTTTGCTAGGTGCCTAGGATATAATTTAACTCCTCAGGTATTTATTATGTATCAATATAAGGAAAATATTTTGCCATGTGCTAGGGAATAATGACGATGAATAATAGCATTTATAAAGCGCCTGCTGTGTGCCAGTTTCTGTGCCAAGCACCTTATAAATATTATCTCACTTGATTTTCTTAACAACCCTGGGAGGTAAGGGCTATTATTATTATTATTCCTTTTATAGTTGAGGAAACTCAGGCAAATAGGGTTAAGTGACTAGCCCGAGGTTACATAGCTCATAAGTGTCTGAGGCTGGATTTGAACTAAGGTCTTCCTGACTCCAAGCCCAATGCTCTGTCCGCTGCACCACCTAGCTGGGAATACAATTCAATTCAGTGATCATAAATATACCAGACTCTGTGCTAGACAAGAAGATGCAAAGACAAAACTTAAAATAATCACTGTCCTCCAGAAGTTTACATTCTACTTGAAACCACAAATTCCAAATTTTGACAATATCGTCATTGTTGCTCTTGCAGGGTCTTCCACCCTAATTTCTAGACTACTGGTGATCTATAGGATTGCCACAACACCTGGCATTTCTATTAAACCTCATGTTTTGTAAACCATTTTCCGCACAACAAATGCGTGAAGTAGAAAGTACAGACTATTATGTTCATTTTACAGAGGAAGAAACTGAGGCTCGGGAAGGATAATTTACTTGCCCATGGTCATATAGGAGCAATATAGAGCAAGGACTCAAACCCAGTCTCTTTCTTTATATGCATTGTAATAATTCCCTTCTGTGCCCTATTGTTCAATCAGAGCAGACCAGTTTCCCACTGGTTTTTGACCTCCGAATATCCCAATACCAAGGGCCCTCTTAGTCTTCACTTCTATCATCTTATGTTCCAGCAATTTGGGGGAAAATATTGAGATATGGAATGAGTGGGAACTCCCACTGGATGTGCATCTGCTTATACTGATGTATTGGTTGATGGTGCCCACACTACTTGGCCCTGGTAATCTGACCCAAGCAGCCTCTTATGACACACAAAGGTCACAGGTAAGGAGTCCTGCTAGCTGCATGGAGAGTGTGAGGGGTAAGAAAGAACCGTGCCAGTTCTTTAGTTTACACATGTGGTCACACTGTACTTCAGGTAATATAGTTGCATCGCATTGTGTCAGCTTAACATGAGTTCTCCAGAGAGTGATGTCAGGAAGGACTACAAATTTACCAATAACTTGCCTCCAATTTCCTTATCCTTTGTCCTTCCTGCCAAACATTTCTCCAGCCAATATGGCCAGCTCCCTCTCTCAGAGCTCACTCTGTTGGCTCCATCACCTGAGGACTAGCATCCTATTTAATTATTCCTATCACTGTTGTGATTTAAAACCCGAATACACCCTTTTCCTCCTAGGTTGAACATGTAGTCCCTTGCTAGATGAAATGACTAGGTTTTGTTGTTGTTCAGTCATTTCAATCATGTTCAACTCTTCATAAACCCATCTGGGGTTTTCTTGGCTTTGATCGTGGAGTGTTTTGCCATTTCTTTCTCCATCTCATTTTACAGATGAGGAAACTGAGTCAAATATGGTTAAGTGACTGGCCTAAGGTCACGCAACTCCTAAGTGTCTGAGGAAGATTTGAACTCAGGAAGATAAGTCTTCCTAACTCCAGCCCCAGCACTCTATCCACTGCACCACCTACCTAGATTACTTAAGTTATCTGCCTCCTTCCCTTTGGCAGACATGACTGATCTGGAACCATGACTGTCAAGGCATTGTCCCCTATGTTAATGAATATTAAAGAAGTTAATCAACATAACTTCTTGAACATTTAGGTGAATGAATTAATCCCACCCTCTGGTGGCCAGCTCAATCACTCTCAATAGATCAGAATGAGGGAAGAAAGGTATGTTCCTCAGAACTAAGAAAACTTTAGAAGGAAATGGAAAGCTGGATGCCTGAAGGAGAGATTGAATTCAAAACAAGATACAGATAATTGGACATGGTCAATGTGGGAATTCATTTTTCTTTACAGTGTCTAGTTGTTTTCCCTTTTTATTTCCCCACCAGTGGAAGGGGGTGGAGAGGAATGAAATTAAATGCTTGCTAATTGAAAAAAAAATTAATAGGAAAAGAAAAAAAAGAGATTAACTTTAACTCCTACAGTATGCCCTAACCCAGTCTTAAAGCATAAAAACCTTGCAGTCTCAAGGGTCGTCCTCCCCAAGAATTGTTTTTAGGGCAATTAAGGACTAAAACAAGTCTCTTGGACATCTCTAATCAACATTTTTGAATGTTATTCTAATCAGCAGAGGCATTTGGAATTAAAAATTAATTTCCCATTGTCTCAATCCATTCCTCCCAGATATATGGAGGAGCGTGCTGATTCTTCTTTTAGTGTCTTCATTCTTAATTCTTTATTTCTAAGCGACTGCAAACTATTGCAAAGCATTTTTTTAGGAATTGCCACCAAAGGACCCCTTCCGTGAGTAGAATTTCTCTACCACTATTTTGTAATTTCATAGTTGTTGCTGCCCAGTCATTTCAGTCATGTCTGCCTCTTCATGGCCTATCAGGGTTTTTCATGGCAAAAATACTGGAGTGATTTACCATTTCCTTCTCCAGTTAATTATTTTACAAATGAGGAAGCTGAGGCAAGTGGGATTAAGTACCTTGCCCAAGATTACATAGCTAGTAAGTGTCTGAGGCCAGATTTGAACTCAGGAAGATAAGTCCACTGTCCACTATACCACTTAGCTGCCCCAGTTATGTAGTAGTAGAAGTGGTAGTAGTAGTAGTAGTAGTAGTAGTAGTAGTAGTAGTAGCAGTAGTAATAGTAGTAGTAGTAGTAGTAGTAATAGTAGTAGTAGTAGCAGTAGCAGCAGCAGCAGCAGCAGCAGGAGTAATAGTAGTAGTAGTAACAAATAGAGTTTATATAATGCCTTAAAATTTGCAAAGCACTTTATAAATGTTATTTCATCTAATGCTTATACCATCTCTGGGAGGTAGGTGTTATTATTTTATTGTCTTCCCCATTTTACACATGAGGAAACTGAGGCACATAGAAGTTGCCCAGGATCACGCAGTCATGTCTGAGGCTGGATTTGAACTCAGATTTTCTTGACTCTAGGTCCAGTGCTTTATGCAATGTACCACCTAACTACCTCAGATAAAAATAGGCTGATTTTAGAACTTGATGAAACCTTAGAGCTCACCTAGTCTAAATCCTTATTTTATTGGTGAGGAAAGAGAAGTTAAGTGCCTTACTCAAGGTCACAAAAGATAGCACACAAGCAAATCCTGGATTCAAGCCCAGCTCCTCTGAGCCCCAACCCAACTCTGTTTCTATGGCACCAGGCTGACCAACCTCCAGACTCTCCCCTGACATGGAGTAAGGATAACTATTGCCCTTCATCTGTGTGACAGCTTAGCTAGGCCTCAGGGGTTGCTGGGTTCAGATCCACGACAGAAAGTCAGTCTTTCTTTCTGAAATTACCCCCAATATATCCTGATCTATTTTGTTTGTACACACTTGTTTGTTTGCTGTTTCTGCTATTAGACTGCAAAGTTCTTGAAAGCAAGGACTGGTTTTTTTTTTTGCCTTTATTAATATATCCAGTAAAAGCTCCTAGAACATAGGAGACATGCATTGTATTTTGACTAACTGATTCATGACCTAAAGCATGGGAACATGTTTTTCCGTGCATGTCTACAGTAAAGAGGAACTTTCCATTGTCCAGTCCTGAAGAGATGGAAGTAGGAGCAAAGAAAGAGAAAAAAAGAATCCAAATTCTCCAAATTTCACATAAACCCTCAGCTAGTTTTCCTATGAGGTTAAAGAAACTGAAATGGACCTCAGAGGCTGCATAGCCCTACTACTCCCTGAGGACCAGGGAGGTTTAGTGGTTTGCTTAAGGTTACCCACATAGTAGATATCATAGGCAGGATTAATACCCATGTCTAAGCCTGGGGGGCATCTAGATGGCACAATAGAGAGAGCACCGGACACAGAATTAAAAAGATCTGAATTCGAATCAGGCCTCAGACACTTAGTAGCTGCATGACCTTGGGCAAGTCACTTAACTCCATTTGCCTCAGTTTCCTCATCTGTAAAATAATGAGCTGAAGAAGGAAATGGAAAAACACTCCAGTATCTTTGCCAAGAAAACCCCAAATGGAGTCACAAAGTGTCAGCCAAAAAGGAAACAACTCAGCAGCAATGGCAACTAAAGCTGTGAGGTGTAGTAGGTGGTTTAGTGGTTAAAGTGCCAGGCCTGGAGTCAGAAAGTCAAATATGGCCTCAGACTCTTAGGAGCTGTGTGACCCTATGCAAGTCACTTAACCCTGTTTGCCTCAATTTCCTCATCTGTAAAAGGAGCTGAAGAAGAAAATTACAAAGCACTCTAATACCTCTGCTAAGAAAACCCCAAATGGGGTCATGAATACTCAGACATGACTGAAAATGACTGAACAACAACGACTAAGACTGTGATTGATGATTAGAAATTCACATTGAAAATCAATTTTTAAATATCTAAAATTGACTAAGAGATAATGTAAGTTATATTTTGCAAGAGTATTATTTATCAGTGCTCCCTGTGAAGAAATCTGATAGCTATTCAATGGCAGACTGTGCATCCATAATAGTCTACAGCTTGACTTCATTTTTATCATTATATGCGTTCCTGAGGTTTCTGGGAAATGAGTATTGAATCTTATTTTCCTACCAACTTTCATTATAATTTCAGAGGCACAGTCTCACAGAAAACATTTCAGATTCAACATGTAATAAAATTTATATTTAAGAATCTTAATTCTCACTTCAGAGAGCAATGTAGCATTGGGGCTGCCCTTGGATCCAGGAAGACCTGGTTTTCAAGTACTGCTCTGACACATATTAGCCTTGTGACTGTTGCAGTCTTTTAACTACTCAATGCCCCAGGAAATTCTCTAAGACTGTAAGTTCCCCATGAGATCCTCATCTGCATCAGTAAAGGGACTTTCCCCACTGGATATTCCATATGCTGATGAAATCACACATCTGGACCCTTCCCCACACAACCATTCCCAAAAGTAGTCAGTTCAATTCAAATATTTATTAAGTCCCAGCTATGGGTCAAGGATCACGTTAAGCACTGAGAACAGAAAGGCTAAATAAAGAAACACTTCCTGGCCTTAGGGAGCTTCCATTCTCCTGATAAAAATACCACATACACAGATAAGTCAATATAAAATATAAACAAAGCAAATGCAAAATAATTTGGAGGGACAAAACAGGAAAGAAAACAGGAATCTGTAGAGGGATTCACCATGAATTGGAAGGGAAGAGAGAAAGTATTCCAGGTATAGGGGACGAATGGTGCAAAAATAGGGAAGCTAGAGAAAGGGTGTCAGGTTTGCTGTTCAGTCGTTTTTCAGCCATGTCTAACTCTTCATGATCCCATTTAGGCTTTTCTTGGCAAAAATGTGTGGAGTGGTCCACCATTTCCTTCTCCAGTTCATCTTATAGATGAGAAAACTGAGGCAAATAAGCTTAAATGACTTGCCCAGGGTCACACATCTAGGCCAGATTTGGACTCAGAAAGATGAGTCTTCCTCATTCCAGGCCCAGTGCTCAATCTGCTGCATTTCAAATCCCACTTTTGATGCTTACTATCTCTATCACCTCAGATAAGTCACTTAACCTACCTTGGGGGCAGGTAGGTAGCACAGTGAGTTAGAGTAGCAGCCCTGGAGTCAGGAGGACCTGAGTTCAAATCCAGCTTCAGACACTTGCTACCCTAGCTGTATGACCTTGGGCAAATCACTTAACCCCAATTGCCTTGCCTTCCCCCCTCCAAAAAAAAAAAAACTACGTGGGCCTCAGTTTCCTCTTCAATAAAATGGTTGGGGAGTTTGGATCTGATGGCCTCCAAGGTCCCTTCTAGGTCTACATCTATGACCCCAAAGAACAGAAAGTAGACAGCTTTGACCAGAGTGTGTGATGGAGGGAGGGAAGGAAGGCTTAAATGCAAAATCTGTCTTAAAAAAATAATTCGTAGAAGGGTTGCTGAGGCCTTTAAATGCCAAACAGGGTGTGTCGCATTTTATCCTAGGAGGCATCGAGTCTTCTTTAGCAAGGGTGTGCCACGGTGCAAGAAATAAAGTCTCTGCCAGAAGACCCAGGAAAGTTCAAAAACTCCTGATGGGAAAATTGAATCATCCTATTAAAATAAGACCAGTAGCCCAAAGTCCCTTTTACTTCCTGGTGAGAGGCTAGAATATTAACTAGCTTTCAATTTGCTGAGAAGCCCACCTACCCCCACTAGCATAAATCAGCAGCAGTCTGCAGCCCCAGGCCCCAACCAAGGCTATTCATTTAATTCTCCTTCACAACCCCTGCAAGAAGTCAGACACATGAATAATCTACTTGCATGATCTTTACAGACTCCTTAAATTATTCCAGCAGAGGTATCATTCTCACTTAAATGGCTAGTCAAGAGAATGTAAACTCAAAGGAGATGATGGAATTGGGGACAGAAGACACTTTTTTTTTAACACAGCCAAGGTGACAAGTATTTTGCTTTGACTATGCCTATTCATCACAAGGGTTTTGTTTCCTTTTTCTCCAATGGGGAGGAAGGCCAATGAGAAGAAGAGAAAAGAGACTTTTACTTGAGAAAAATAAAACTTAATTTTAAAAAAGAGAGTGCAAGTCTCTTTAGGGAAGAGATGCTTTTGATTTTCTCTGTTTCTTCGCTATCTAGCACAGTACTTGGCGCATAGCAGATGCTTAACAAATTCTTTCTTGAATGAATTAATGATGGCCCATGTCTCCATGTACCTTTAAGGTTTAAGCAATGAAACTTGGAAGTGCTATGACATATTCTGCAGTGGTGGCTATCTGGAAGACTAAAGTCAGATTTCAACTGGAGCTCAAGAACACACTCCCAGAGACATTCTAAAAAGTAAAAGAGTAAACTCTAAATAGTAAAAACCCTTATTTCAATTATCAATACATGTTTGAGCATCCAATGATTTTAATAATGATTACAAAGAGGTTCTTTCTACCTATCTCTTCAGCAACATTTTAGTGTTGGCAGCAATGATCTTCAAAAAAACCATTTTAACTGCTCCAGGAAGCCACATCTTCTGTGAATTCCACTAAAGTGATGAGAGACAGATAGAGAAATCTATTAATCTAGCCATAAGGGAGAACGTGCAAAGAGGGGTAGATTTGTCAATCAGTCAGCAAGTACCTATTGAATCATCAAAGAATACCTAGTAAAGTTCTAGATGCATGGAATCTCTATGGAAGAATCTAAACTAAATAATATAGCATAGCATACCAGTGATAAAATTAGATATGAAGAGCTGGGAAAGGTCCTGGAGATCATTTAATCCAATTCTGCCATTTTACAGAAAAGGAAACTGAGGACCAAGGATGTTTAAGTGACTTAGCGAAGTTCAAACATGTAGTAAGTAGCAGGGAAGTTCTTGAACCTCAGGCCTCTAAATCCAGATTTGATGCTCTTTACATTCCCATGGAAACAATGATATAATCTAAATACGAATTTATGTGTGTAATTGTAGGAGTGAGTTGAGGTGCCAGAGGGTATGGACATTTTTCAGTTAAATGTCTAAAAATTCTTTTTTTCTTGAAAACTATAGGCATTAGCCTTTGGCTAGACAACATTATGACTTTGGTTTGGAGGACTAATAGGTTAGTTTGTCTCTAAAAGATGATAGCTTATGGGGCATCTATTGAGTGGCCTACTTTATACTTGAGCCATTATCTTGTCATAATGACATTCAGCAAGATTGTTGATGGGAATATCCTGCATGCTCTCTCTAGAACTATTCCTATATCAACTCTATAATTTTTGCTTTTCTTGTAACTCTCTAAAAATATTGCTTAAAGAAGCATTCCTAATCCTCTTCAGCCATTTCAAAACTTACCTTGATTTGAAATCTAGGATGCAATATGCCTTCTCCCTACCCCCACCCCCAATTATGTTGAAGAAAAAAATCTAAGATTTAGATTTAAGATGGCAACTGCCTACTTGGTATGATTCAAGAGGCTACAGAAAGTAATTTTCCCAGCTCCATGCCTTTGCACTGGTGGAATGCTTTGCCTCCTCACCTACACCTATAGCCTATTGCTGGCTTCAGTGACTTATTTCAAGATTCAGCTCAAATCGTATCTTCTCTAGGAGGCCTCCCCTGCCCCTCTATCCATTACAGTGCCTTATCTCTGATAATACCTTCCACTTATATTATATATGACATATCTACATAGTTGCTTGCATGTTTTTTTTTTCCCCACAACAGAATGTGGGCATCTTGAGGGTGGAGACTGCATTTTGCTTTTCTTTGTGTCACCAAAATTTAGCACAGTTGCTGGAACATAGTGCTTAATGAATGTATGTTGGCTGACTATTTGACTTTCTAATCTTATTAAAAATTCCACCAATTTATTCGTTAGTGGATAAGGTCAAAGAAATGGGAGGCTTGCTTCTTGAAGGCCCTAGATAAAGTGAATATATTTTTATCAGGGCCTATCAGATGGGATAGTATATTGGATTTGGAGTTAGGAAGATCTGGATTTAAATACTTCTCAGAAACTTACCCTAAGCAAGTCATTTAGCCTCAAATCAAATTCTCTTGGCCTCTTAGGTGAAATGAGATTAGACTACTCTGCCTAGTCTTCATCTCTGGTCCTGTGACCTTTTACCCATAAGGAAGGTCAGTTTATCAAATCAGTTCCTTTGCACCTTGGACTTTATGGGATTAATGTAACAAAAGAAAAATTATAACTAAGTGTTGGAGGGAAAAGCATAGTAGTGAGACGTTAGGATCCTGGATCAGTAAAAACTGACTTTCGTTTCTAGGATGCTTTCCGCTGGATAACTACTAGAGCTCCCCTATGCTCACCCACCACCTCAACCCCCTACTCAAGGTTTGAGATCTGGAATATGGTATTTGCAAAGGTGTCATAATCCCAACAGAGGACCATCTCCAGTCATCCTGAACTATGTCTGGCCACTGGACCCAGATGGCTCTGGAGGAGAAAGTGAGGCTGGTGACTTTGCACAGCGCTCTCTCATTTAAATTCAATTCACTTGCAAGTCATGGCATCACCTCCCTGATGTCATGGTCCTCTTTGAGAACAAAGGATAAACAACAATCACCCCAACATTCTAGAATGTTGGGACTGACCTACTCAAGTAGTTTCTGCTCACTTGCTATTGAAATAATCAGATTGATTCTGTCATTTTAAAAAAATGATCCTATTCACATTTAATTGATTTTGACCTATAACTACCCAAGTTATGGTTCTTTGTCTCTGTACTTAGTTCAGAAATTCAGCTGGCCTATGATGAGTTAAGTTTAAAAATCCAGGTCTTCTGCCAATCACTGTTGTGTTCTCAAGGAAATCTGTTATCCTTGAGGGATGCTGGAGGACACCAGGGAATGTGGTCTAGTATCTTTACACCACCAAACTATGCTTCAAGGATGTCTGATTTGTTATCCAAAGAAGTCTGGTCTACTATCTCTTTCCTTGCAGGCAGATTCAAACAATGAAAATTTCTTAGTCATACAAGGGAAGAATAAGGTTGTTGCTAGCCCTTCATTCCCAATTTCCAACCAATCATACAGTCCCCCATGCCTCAGCTCTGTAACCAATCAGATTGATTTCACCATTTGTGATGTTGAGCTCTTGTAGTCAATCATAACTTGTTCCCTGCCTACAAAGACCTCTTCTGTTTTCCACAAAACTGATAAGAGAGAATTGTCTCCCTCATTCAGGGTCTTAGCTTTGCTGAAGAAGCTAAGATCCTATCTATTGATAAATTTGTGCTTTACTAATAAATTGATCATGCTTAGAACTTTGTGCCTCAGTTTACCTTATTTTAACTGTTACACTATTATACCTTCCCTATAGCTAGCAAATACTCTGCCCTTCCAAACGATGCCATTCAGAACCAGCTGTCAAATAGTCAAAAGTCATTTTCCCATATTACCTAACCTTAAACCCCATTTAATTCAGCCCCACTTCTCAATTTCTATCTTCCTTGTTCCACCTTCCTACTATGCCATCTGAAAATTCACCTCTATTGTCAGTAAAACCTCATTCATCCTTGAACCCTTCCTTTTATAATCTTTCCATCTTCTGACCCTAACAATCATTATGTTCTTCCTGAAGATGCCACAACCCTATCTCCTATAGTGAGAGCTACTGTCCTATTAATGTGTCTTATTATGAAAAAGAGGAAGAAGAATTGCAATGTGCTTTATTCTCCACTACTTCCACTTTCCCACCGTGATTAAACAATCTCTCTCCCAATATAAATTCAATATTCTTCTCTGTCTCTCTGTCTCTGTCTCTGTCTCTCTCTCACCACCTTCCCCTTCCCCCCCACCTCTTCAACTCATTATATGACCCCATCCTCCTTATCATCTCTATTTACTCAGCTCAGATTTACTTTACTATATCTTTCAACGACTTCAACACCCAGTTCCTTTTTTTCCCCACCAAGTGAATTTAATTTTCATATTGACAACCCTTTTAACAATGTAGTCTCCTAATTTAAAAGGGAGTAGCAGTGGCCTGTTGGTTTGCTTTTAGAGCCCACTCAGATCACCCAACAGTTATGCCCTCTTAAGGGGCTTTCCTGGACCTGCCTATAACTCCTAAGATGGAGACATTCTTCACTCCCACCGTATGGGAGTTTTATTTTTAAAACTTCAAACTGAGACCATCATTCTCTTTCTGCCACTCTTTTTGTCTCTGGCTCTGTCCCACACAATCCTTCTTGCTGCATCTAGAGGGTAAAGTTCACAAATAGTGTTAATGGCATGAACTGAACCAGAAGGTAGACACTTTCCCCCCACCCCTAGGCTTTTACCTTGCTCTGAGTAATGGACCTGGGAGTGTTTGTGTTTATTCCTTGTTTTTGTCCTCAGTTTCAGGTGTGGGTGATCCTCACCTGATTGGGAGTTCTATCCACGCTACTCAGGTGGGTCAGCCAGCCTAGCAGGGAAGCCCTGAGGAGCCAGGGGGCCTAAGAATCACCCAAAGTGGGAGAGGGGTTCATCTTAGAACTGGAACTGGGCTATATAGGAACTGAGTTTAGCTATGAACTCAATCCCCTTTCCCTCCCCAAAAGTGGGGTGTTGTAATAGTATAGTTAACAGAATGTATATTTGTCATCATGTCTTTGAAATAAATATTCCTTTGTAAAAGCTAATCTAACTGTTGGTGACTAAATGGAACTGGGGTGCATGGAACTACACCCTATAACTGAGGTAACATCATTGGGGGAATAGAGCCATTTGCAGAGAGCTTAGACAATCTATTTGCCTTTAAAAGTATTGAAGAGCCCTAGGGCATAGGTGAAAATATAATACACCTGATTTTCAGGTAGAGGGCCAAGGCAGTCAATGTTACATATAGGATCATGCTTTTATCTTTGCAAAAGGCCTTAGCAGTTATCTAGTCCAATGCTTCACTTTACAGATGAGGAAACGGAACCAGAGAAATGAGTGCCTAATCTCACACCAGTCATGCCAGAGCTGCCATTTGAACCCATGTTTCTATGACTCCAAATTCAGTATTCTTCATACTCCAACACAAGTCCCAGGATGACTTTATCCACTCTACTTCAGCCACCCACAGAGAAAGTCACACCTAGGCCTCAACATTAGTCGAAAGTGCTCCACTTACAACAATTCAAACTCTGAATTTATCCTTTCTGATCACATTGTTCCATGGTCTCATTCTACTCTTCGATTGATCGTTTGTCCTCCACTTCCAGCCGGGTTCCAGTTCTCTTCCTCCCAATCTTTATAGTCATTTCGATGAGGAATTGTCTTCTATCTCTGAATCCCATTCCCTCTTGTTCTTGTTCCTTTTATCTTTCTTTGTATCGCCAATGTTAGCGTGACACATAGTAAGTATTAATTAATGCCTATTGACTAAATGTCACTATCAATGCTCTGCTAGTAGCTAACCCATATAGCATCAACTACCTCATCTTTTCTACTCTTACTCCAAGTACTATGCCTCATACACAGCTAATATGTATTTACTGCATTTAATTGAATTGAATTATGGAAGTAGGTCATGAAACAGCGAGATGAGGTTCAGAACAAAATCATGTTATGTAGCCTCAACTGAGTCCTCACTATTGTAGTGATATTTACCAGCATAGAGCTTTTATTATTTTTAACTTAATACAATCCAATGCTTATATTCCAGTAAAATAATTTAAAGCCAGGCTTTGTCTTTTTTTCTAGTTATTCATATAATCTATTAGTTTCAAGAGTGGCAAATGCCCATTTTTATGCTCATAAAATATGTTTAAGCATGCAGTGCCTTTCCACTTGAAATAACATTGATAAATTTTCACCAAATTGTAGGGGGCTTAGATGGGACTTGAACTTGCCTTACTGTTGCATGTTTGGATTTCATTCTCTTTGTTCTCGGGTTAACGTATCTGGGAGCACTAAGAGAATATTTGAGGTGGGCCATGGACACCACCCTATCTTCAGCACAGTAATGTGTATAGAAGACATTAGAGGTGTCCATTAATTCATTTGGATATTAAGTAAAAGGCAATAACATTTTCTGGAGAGATATGTTGCTATTACTATGTTGTCAGTGCTGAAAATAATAATTGAAAAGTTGATGAGATCCCTGGTTATATTATAATTAAGAGTTTGCTAAAGTGAATTGAGGTTCTCTGTAGCAGCACACTGAACAAAGAATCTAAATCCAACTGAACTTTTACATGAATTCCTGCCATAACTCTTATTTACTTGAAGGTATTTTAGTGTCAGGTCACTGTAGATGGCTTTTTCCATAGCTTCACATATTTCACATTTATCTTTAAACTTGCCTAATTCCACATCTTTCCAAAGTCAGTAATGTTGTACCATATTCCCTTTGCTTCATTCTCTCTTGTCTACCATCTTTTCGCACACACACACACACACACACACACACACACACACACACCCCTAGTCCTAGTGTCTTCCCTTAAGCTGTCAATTCAGTGCTATAAGTATGTGTTGCCTATGAGGTCAGATTTAAGCTTTCTTCAAAGCCCAATAAATCTACAGCTGTTATTTCAACCAATGCACCATGGCCAAGATAACTTTGTTATGCTTTTGTTTATAGGGTTCCTGTCAAGGTAGGAAAGACACTACTGAATTAAATGACATGGTGAGAGAATGATTTATTGCAGACACTGTACTTGTAAGGGCTATATATAGCAAAGATGGACTGAGATGTTAAGCAGTGCTTATTCATTAAGTGAAAAGAAATCAGGCATTTTCATCTACCTTTCCAAACTGCAAACTGGGGTACATACTTTTGTCAAATGGTTAAAGCTTCCTGTTTGAAAAGTTTAATCCTGTAAGAGCCTTCTTCCAAGCACCTCATTCTCTTCGTGATTTAAAAGCTGTTCTTGGCATTAGAGCAGAGAGGAAACCTAACTCCAAAGGGGAGTAAAATCATTGATTTCTCAGATATTGATAGAAGACTCCCAAGTTCAGCTGAGAAGTCCTTAACAGCATGATTCTTAGACTTTTCCAGTAATGTTTTCCAGGCTTTCATTATTTATTTTCTATTCTTTGAAAAAGCTTTGCCCCACCTATTGCTATTGCTGTAAATTTAAATGCCATGAATTACATATATTTAAAATTCTACAGTCACTCAAAACCTCACTTAACCTTTGTACCAGGTATAATCTTTTAAATAGTGTTTTCTTCTATTAAAAAATACCCACAGGCATGTACACAATACATTAACAGTACATTAAAATATATGAAACACATGAAACATAATCATAGCATTTTCAAGCTCATCAAAGTCAATCCTTTTGTTTTGTGGGTAAGAAAAAGAAAGACCAGAACAGGGAAATGGATTGTCGTGATCACACAAGTCAGCAGTAGACTAACTGGCAATATTCTCCTGACTTCCACCCCACACTGCCATGCTGCAATAATGACCAATATCAATTAGCAGCAGCCAAATGCCAATGTGAAAAAATACATATATTGCCTGACCTGAAACCAAGTAAGCTATAGCTCTGATAGCTCTGTCAAGTTCCTGGAGCAAGAACGGAATCCTGTAGACTATATAGATTCTACTTACATCAGAAAGAGAGGATTTGGAAAGTACCCAAAGCCTAACCCATTTAAAGCTGTATTGGCTATAATTGTTACTTGGCCTGCTCTAAAAGGCAATTGGAAAGTCCAGCACTCGTGCATGCTCCTTGTCACTTCTACCATTCATCTTTCTTTATTAGCCACCTTTAGTTTACAAATGCTTTTCCAAAAAAAAAAAACCCTCATGGAAATTCAATGCTTCTATGACTGCTAAATGGTGTTTTTACTCTCTGTTTCATGTGGGGTTCTTCTTATCCCCATGAACTTCCATATCCTCATCTGTAAAATGGGTATAATAACACTCATATTATATACTTTATAAGGTTTTTATAAGGATCAGATGATATATGTACAACTATTTCCAGAGCTTCAAGTGTTATAGAACTCAGTTTTACTACCATCACCATCAGTATTACTTTAACTGTATTTTTTAATTTGAAAAGGAATGAAAAATGCCTCATTGACGGAGCTCTAAAAGAGGAAAGTGACAATGAAACACAAACTGATTTGTACAAAACTGCTTCTTTCTCTAAAACGTTTATCAGCATGAAGACAGCAAACAAAGCCACCTGAAGAGGATTAGGATCCAGAGCCTGCTGAGAGTTTCTCAGAGCAACCAATGCTCCTGAAATGGGGCAGCATAATTTCAGATTATGGTTACCTTCCCTGTTAACAGGTTTTGCTTGGTTAACTTTTGTTGACAATAATCCACCCCATCATTTTAAATCCCAGCATTATGGAAGCTTTGAAGACAACTGGCATCCTAGAGAGTCAGGATTTGTCCTAGAGACAATAGGAAGGCTGATGAAAGTTACTGAACAGAAGAGTGGAAAGAAAACAGTGCTGTATTTACTCTACTCTACTTAAAATGTGTGTGACTATAGGCCAGTCACTTAATGTCTCAGGACCTCAGTTCCTCATCTCTAAAACAGGGGTTCAGACTAGATGACCTCTAATATATCTTCTAGTTCTAAATCCTCCATAAATTCTCTAAGAGAAAAAAGACCATTGTATTACACAGACCCTAAGACCTGAGGGATAGTCAGAAAATAATGTATATAATCAGATGAGGAAAATGCTGAGAAGATATTTCTGACTACATGATGGTGGTCAATTCAGTCTTCTAATTGGAAATCCTGCCTGGGGTGTCTCATTTTAAATGGCCTCCATTTATTATGGTATGCCTTTAAATAGATCCTATTTTAATTCTGACATTTTTAGCAAGAAGCTAAAGAGAGATTTAGTTAATTAGTTCATTATGCTCATGTACTCTGCTATCAATTAGCTTGATGGTTCTCCAAGTATAGTCTAGGCACTACATTGTACCCACAAGAGTCTTCCAGGTGATTCGTAGATACTTAGATTAAAGTACTCATGTCTATATTATGGCATTTTCCACACTTTTGTTTCCAGTATAGATAAACTCATTTCTTAATTTAATTTTTAAAAATATCCTATGAAGTGATGTCTCTTACTCATCAAAGGTTCTATTAATTCTGGAGAAAGACTTTTTTGTTCTGCCAAACAAGGAGTGAGTAGGATATGTTTAGTTGCCTTTGTCATGAAGTTATTTACCAACAAGAAATGTGGTTAGCAAACATATTTGCCTAACCGCTAGCTTAGCATATCATTTCAAAGCCAGAGCTCCTCAGCTGGTCCATGAAAAGGGCTCCCTTCCCAATTAATCCATTTTTGTTGCTGGCACCACTATCTTTGAAGATGCTAAGACTCCTAAGTTTAGAATAATTTTCTGCTAATTTCTCTCCTTCAATTCTTATACAAGAGCTATCACTAAGTCCTCTGGACTGTCCTTCATTAGATTTCTAAGTATAATGCTTTTTTTGTTACCATGGCAACAAGCCCTACTATAGACCTTAATCATAGCTCTTATAGCACTTTGTTTGTAACTCTCATGAATTTTCACTGTACATTTTACAAATTCTAACTCAAAATTATTTACATATGGCTCATTCTACCTGTCAGTACCATTGAGAAGATGAGGATACTACAACCTGTGGAGGCAGAAAATGGCATGGTTAGTGTTTTC
Source organism: Phalanger gymnotis (assembly GCA_028646595.1). NCBI lineage: Eukaryota > Metazoa > Chordata > Mammalia > Diprotodontia > Phalangeridae > Phalanger > Phalanger gymnotis. Next base: position 99,449,276 of record CM053623.1, read on the forward strand.
TCTCACACTGTTCTGCCCTGCCTTACCCTTGAGGAATCCCCCAGGAGGAGCTGGGCCTGCTATAAACAGCTTAAGTAGGAAATGTTTACACTGTCACTTCAGCCAAAGTATTTAGAAGATAAAGAAAATGGGTATGGTGATATTGTAGATGGAAATAAATTGGTCATTTCAGTGAGAAAGTGTGGCAACTACAAAGACATGATTGGATGAGCATGAGCAGACAAGTATATCTTTAATCTGAAGTGTTTGGTCCTGGCTTTTTCTTGTCTGATGTGATCACTGCCTTAAGTAGGGAATTGTTTGTAGGTGCCTATATTAGTTCAGGGTCAAAACTGGTCTGTTCCTAAGGCTGTACACTAGTATGCACCAGAATTGCTATAAGTGATAACGAAATCTTGTGGCCAGATTTAGCCCATATCTACCTATTTGAACTTAGGTCTTTCACCCAAGTTTCTTGGCCCTAGATTAGAGTCCCCAGTGGCAGGTATAAGACATACATAATATCTCCTTTCCTCTGTTATAACATAAGCTTCCCCTAAATGAGCACCTAGCATACTACCTTTCATGTAGTAAGTGCTTTGTAAATATTTGTTAAATTAAACTTTTGGCTGAATTGATCCACCATGTATGGTATTTTTTTTTGGTCACTGTCCTTTATTCTTTATAATCTTCAAAACCCTTCTTAATAAAAGCAGCAAGGATAATTCTTCTCAAGTAACCTTTTTATCGTATTATTCCTTCTTTTCCAATTCCTGCTCTCCATAGCCTCCTGCGGAAAATTAAAATTCCTGTTCATGAGTTCCAAAGTCCTCTATCAATTGCCCCCCGCCCCACTTACTTAAGGGCCTTCTTTCCTCACTATGCCCTGCCATTCTCTCTGCTGTAGTTAGGCAAAATGAGAAATATGACATTTCCCTCAAGAGATAGCAAAAGAAAAAGAAAAATGTCAGGTTTGCCAACCCTGATTCAAAGCAGAATGTTATCAAAGGAAGGCAAAATAAAATCTAAGCCTACTAACTTGCAAAGTCTCATACTTGTCAAAAATAAATTGATGATTAGATGAGAAGTCTTATGAATAGCTCAGATGTTTGGCTGTAATTTTAAAGGGGAAACTATGAATTGTCGTGATAAATATTTTTTTGTCTCCATCTACTGGAAGCAGAGCAGTTAAACATGCTTATCTAGCAAAGCATAAAAATGAAGCCAAACCTTGTCTCAGTAAGACATGTCCTTTCTGTACAGGTAACAAATTCTGAACCTATTATCTGAGGATAATTGAAAAGTGAATGATTCAATCAGAAGTTTTTAGAAGGATTAGGTCAAATGAAGTGGGTCAGTATTTCACATTTCAGATGTTAATGGATTTAAACAGCAGCCTCTCTCTTCCAAAAGTCTAAATACCTAAGATATTCTTCAAATTGCTGGAGAGGAAACATATGATATTGCCCAGAGAAGAATGCATTTAACTCATTTTTGGAAAAGAAGGTCTTGGAATTTTATAGCTGTGTAGAAATAGTATTGCCCAGTGAACCTAGAAGAATTGGGATGCCCCCTTTTTAAAATCTGTCATCAGTTTTGCCAAATGAAATATTCCTTTGGTACTTACTCCCTAAAGGGGTAGAAGGAGAATGAGTGTTTCTCTGTTCTTGTGAGATGTCAGTCATGCATCCATGAACATAAGACGTCACATGAATCACTTTTCTTTCAGCCATAATCTTTTTTTCACAATGACAAAAACATCTCAGGAATCAATCCCAGTCTTCTTTGGGGGTTTTGTTTGAGGACTGTGAAAACAAGAGGCATTAACCAAATCAAGCGCTAGGCAAAATGAGAGTGAGTATAAACTAAGTGTCAGGTACATCAAGGAGGGTCAATTCCTTAAAAGTTTGTTCACAATAATATTCATTTTGGAACTCACAAAAAGAAAACATTTTAGGTCATGTAATATATTTGGGGGGAAAACAATCACAGAGTGTTAAGTCAAGTCAACAAACCTCTTTAAGTGACAACTATGTGTTAGACATCGGTGCCGAAGATACAAAAAAGGTAGATAATAATTCTTGCCTTCAAGGAGTTCATAATCTAGTGAGAAAGACAAATGAAAACAAGTATGTACAATCTAAATACAGGATAAATTTAAGATAATCACAGAGGGAAAGCACTAGAATTATGGCAGACTGAGAACAGCTTCTTGCAAAAGGTGAGATTTTAGCTGAGACTTAAAGGAAGCCAGAAAAGCCAGGAGACAGAGAAGGAGGGAGATGATTCAAGGCATGGGGGATAGCCAGTGAAAATTCATCTAATCAAGAGATGGAGTGTCTTATGTGAAGAATAGCAAGGAGGCCAGGGTCACTGGGTCATAGAATATGTGGAGGGGAGTAAGTCTGGAAAGTTAGGAAGAAACCAGGTTGTTAAGGGCTTTAAAAGCCAAGTGGAGGATTTAATACTTGATTCTGGAGGTTATAGGGAATCATTGGAGTTCATTGAATGGAAAAGGGGGTGACATGGTCAGATCTATGTTGTAGATAAATGAGTGGAGGATCAACTAGAGTAAAGAAAGATGAGGCAGAAAGACCTTCAACAGATTATTATAATAGTCCAGTCATTAGTGATAAGGGCCAGCTCTAGGGTGCCAGCTCCAGAAGATAGATGTTGTAAAGGTTAAGTCTACAGAGCTTGGAATCAGATTGGTTGTGGGAATATGAGAGAGTGAGGAGTTGATGATGACAACTAATTTACATACCCAGATGACTAGATGAATGAGCATGCCATTGACAAAAATAGCAAAATTAAGAAGAAGGATTTTGGGGAAAGATAATAAGTTCAGTTTTAGACATGTTGACTTTAAGATGTCTATAGGACATCCAGTTTGAGATGTCCAATAGGAAGTTAAAGATATGAGTCTGGAAGTTGGGAGACAGTTTGGGGCTGGATCTGAGTATCACTTGCATGAAATAAATCCATTAGATTCCAATGAATCCATGGGGAGCTGACTAGATCAAGGGATATAAATAGAGAAGAAAATAGAGATTAATATAAAAAGATATACTTCTCCTAGCAATTCTCCTTGTTGTCAGTCAACAAACATTTTTAAGTGTTCACTATCTACCACACACTCTGCTAAGCACTAGAAATACTAAGAAAGGGAAAAAAAACATAATCGTTGTCTTAATGTAGTTTTCTAATGAGAAGAGCCAGATGCTCTATATTACTGAGGAGAAAAGGAGCAGAGAAATTGGAGACTGGTCTTCCTATGTCCCCTACGACACTTAGATGTACTGCCATACAACAGTTCGACAATGAATTACAAAGCCCTGACTATGCACCACAAAAGGTCCCTCAGACAGAGACAGAATGGACAAGAACATAATGTTGTATCCTGAATCTTTATATGTTTAAATGTACCTTGGACAATGGATTTGTCTTTAGCTACATAAAGCTACACAAGTAAAAGTATAGCTTCAGTAGTCAGATACCAAGACAGCTAAGAAGTATAGAGGATGAAGCACTGTACCTGGAGTCAAGAAGACTTGAGTTGAGATCTGGCCTCAGACACTTACTAGCTGTGTGACCCTGGGCATGTCACTCAAGCCACTATCTGCCTCACTTTCCTCATCTATAAAATGAAGACCTACCTACAGAATTGTTATAAAGATCTAGCAAAGTACCTGACCCATAGTAGGCCCTATGTAAATACTTATTCCCTTCCCCTTAGGAAGGCGATATTAACCCTAGTTACATTAGATATTAAAGAAGAAATGTGAAGAGAGGATCGACACCTCCTTGCCATACTTGGTTAAGATTAGAGTTAGAGCTATCTAAGCAAACTTTGATCCTGCTCCTTTCCCATCAAAAAACTACCTTGTTTGTATATTGACTAACCAGGACAGTTTATGAGCCCCAGGAGAAAGAGTTGGCATAAGAACAGAAAAACACCAAATGGGGAATATCTTTCTAATAGTCTATCCATCCCAGTACGCCACTGAAAGTGGCACCAAATGATATTTTATGGAAGAGAGTATTAGTTTTTCTCCATGATCTCAATCCCAAACAATGTCAAGAATATCAGAGAGGGGAAAAAAATTACTGTGCTCCTGGAAAAGCCACTCATTTAAGTCAACAAGCATTTATTAAGCAGTTACTACATGCCAGGAAGTATGCTGAGTATTGGGGATACAAAGAAAGGTAAAAACACAATCCCTGCCCTCAACAAGCTCACATTTTGGTGGAGAAGATAACAGGTATAACAGGTATGCATGAGTATATACAGAAAGTTTAGACAGAGTAGATGGAAGGCACTCTGAGACTTTGTACTCCTGTCAATGAATCAGGTTTCTTCATTGTGACTTCAGCTTTGAATGGATCAGTTACCTAATCCATGTGGACCATTCACAACCCATCCACACCTGGTCGCCAGGTACGAATGTTATTCATGTCTTTTTGTAAATCCCTGAAAGGGAAGCTTAAATAATATGATGTAGGCCTTTCTCAAAGGATCTCTTGACACTCCATAGATACCAATAGAATATGTGGACTATCATAAGTTACCTTTTCCTTTAAGTAATTGGCTCTGCTTTTTTTTTCCTGGAAGTATATTTCTCTAATGATATTCTCTACTCCCAGGGGTGGGAAACCCACAGCCTCCAGGACACAAGTGGCCCTCTAGGTCTTTAAATCCACAGGCCTTTAACTGAATCCAAACTTCACAGAACAAATCCCCTTAATAAAAGGAGGTCACAGGTTCCTCATCCCTGTTATGCCATTCCATGTTTGCAATATGTGGAAGCCCATTCAAAGCTACCATGAACCTTTTCATTACCCTTTCACTATTTTTTGCTTTGTCCAGATATTATATTCCATCATAAAAGGCCAGTAGTGATTCATATGGCTAGTAATCATTCATTCAATCAGTTTGCATAATATTAATTTGTACATACTCATTAAATTTCCCATACCAAAGTCCTACTCCAAAGCTTCATTGAGCTCAGAGGTAAGTTTGGATTCATGAAGGCTATGTCAGAATAGCACAAGCCTTGATAGGTCCTAACAAACTGGAAATGTTCAGGGTACCATCTAGTGATCAAATGGTTGCACATCTGTTGTCTAATTATCAGTTTTTCTATATATGAGGGAGGGGAACTCATCACTAGCCTGGCCCAAAGATGATAGCTTTTTTGACCATAGCACTTCTCAAAAGACCTTCTATTAGGCATTAGGCTGTAGAAGGATTGCAATCTGTGTCAATGGAGAAAGTACCTATGGCAATGAAATGACAGATTAAACGTTGAACAATTCACAGGAGCTTGAAAAAAAAATGTTCTTTGAGTATTTCCCATATAAGTAGGTTTTTTTCCTTCCTAACCGAGTGGCCATTTTCTACAGGTTAGAGATCAGGTCTTCTTTTGCTTTTGTATACACTCACAATTAATTCTGTCCTGTGACTAGAAGATCAATTAGCTGAGTTTTCATTAAAAAGGTGATAAAAGGAAATTTCACAGAGGTTAAAAGAAGAGAGATAATTTAATTTCCTTTGCCCACAATTCCTTGCCCCCCCCTCCCGCCCCGCAACCGTCAACCTACCAAATAAGTTATTTGTCTAGAAGAAATAAATAATAGCATTGGATTCCTGGTCAATTTAGTTTGCTAGTCTTTGATGCTATTTTCCTGATTCCTCTTCTCCCCCACCACTTTGTTTACCTGAATCCTTGTTTCCTGAAAAATCTGATAATTTGTGATTTGTCTCTGTCTTTAATAAAAATTAGTAAGGTTATACTATATGCCTCAGTGGAACTTTGACTGAATACTTTGGCTCGTGCATATTAGGCATAATTACTGTCAAGTAAGAAAATCTCTTGGTGGTTCCAGAGCTCCCATTGCTACTCATTAGAAAATCCTGAAGCCAAGAGAGCTGAAGGAGCAAAAGGGTCATGAAAGTGCATTTTTAAAACTGAAAAAAAAAGGAAGTCAATCATTACAATACCTTTAGGCATTTCACCTTATACTAAATTATCTGGCCTCTTAAAACATACCGATATTTTAGGGAATAGAAGTAGCTAACAAAATTTTCAGTCTATTCCATACCTGTTGATGAAGAAAATGAAATGTGTACTTGTCTAGGCTAATTAACAAGGTGCATACATGTGATAAATAAAGAAAAGGAGTCAGAGAGGATGGTGGAGACAGATCAAGACTCCTTAGAGAAGAGGACAAAGGAGGGCGTACAATTAAAGCTGAAAGTTCAGGCTTAAACTGATGCATTTTTATTGCCATTAAATCCAGTATGGTATAAACATATTTTCTTGGAGCAGGATTTCAATAGTTCCATTTATATTATCATAAAATTTAAATAATTGTAGATGAAATAGTTGTACTTTTGTTAAATCCTATAGAAATGCAACATATTGAAATGTTAACATCAAGGTCTTGGTTCTATTCTTTCTTTCTATTCATTTTTCATATCATGGGTCTGCTTACAATAGCTGTAAAATCATTCCAATTCTAGTACATGGCTTCAGTTCAGGATCCAGATATTAGCATATAAAAAGTTATCTTTTTTATATCCAACCGTAGTTCACCGCTGGCTCTAATTATCTTTTCATCTTTGGTTGGTCAACGCTGGTGGAATTCTCAGTTCCTGTTGAAAATATATCCCTATAAATATTGTGTTATATTATCATTGTTCTGTAATTATATTCAGTAATGATTGGTGCGCCATACAGAAATGTCATATTTATTCCCTTTTGGGTCTCTATACCTATTGTATGCAATTCCATTGTAGTATTTAAGAATACTGGGGTGGGGGAGGTTGGAAAGGGGAGAGAATACTAGTAAATAAAAATGAGGAGACTGGCCCTGGATCAAAAAATACATAATCATTTGGCAAGGAGAGAATGAAAGCAATCATCAATTTGCAATTTTTGTTTGTTTTCCAAATACAAATTAACACCATCATTGAAAATAGGAAAAACCATGCCTGATTTCCCCTAAATGCATTTAAGGCTGATTATAGGGATGTTCTGTTGATGTAACCAGCCCATCAGCAATGTCTTTTGTCAGTGCTTACACTATACAGACTCCTGCCATATTATCATAGAAATATTGGCATCATCATTGTAGACTCATGCTGTGAAAAAGGAGAGGAGCCAAAAATATGATAAACACAGTACTCAGTTCAATAATTTTAAATGCTTTTCCCTCTCCAAATTCATGTTCCCTTTTTTCTGAAATAGTTCTCAAAAATAATGCAAACAAGTCAACATTTAGTTGTTTATTACAGTGTGGGAGAATTTTAAAAGTCACAGTTATTCATTCCAATCTTTTGAGGGCTATTTGCATTTCTTAGTATGTTGGAAAGAACACTTGCTTTATTAAAAGAGCTCCATCTTCTGGTAAGAAATAAAGATGCTGATTCACTAAGAAGAAAAGTTCTAAAATCATTTACAAGCTCTAATGAAAAACTGATCACATGTGAAAAATATCTAGAACTATATTCTACAGGGAAATAGTGACAATTTGGTGTTACATTAATTTGCTACTTGTTAACCTTGACCTTTAACCTTTTCCAAGAAGTTTAATGTCAAATGGCTACTAAACTGACATAAGTTAATAAAGTCAAGTTGCGAGAAAAGAGTAAAAAGAACGACAATCTGAATGGATCTTTTCATGATGTGCATCAATTGAAAAAAATATTTCCAATTTTACCAAAATGGTGTCTGAGGAAGACCCTAATTCCCAATTCATTGGGAACTATTCTGCCTTTAGTAGTTTAAGTCTAATATTGGAATGAAATAAAAAATCCATAAATTATTCATTATGTAACAAAAGGAGCAATAGCAAGGGAAGGATACTCAGCAAGGATATACAGGGTGTTCCTAAAGTCTGGACACATAGGAAAAATGCATATTTTCAAGAAATGAACAAAATTTTTATTTAATTGGAATATTAACAAAATTAACAAAATAACATCTTCAATATGATTTCTATCATTTGTGATGCAAAAGTTGCGCCTTGCAAGATTCATATGAACTCCACATTGTCAGCAATTGCCTATGTGTCTAGACTTTAGGGATACCTTGTACGTTGCATACTCCCTGAGTTGAGTTAGGTGATTGAAACAGCCTTCTACTGAGTTGTGCATGGCAGTGTGCCAGCCAAGCATCAGATTGATTCTTGTGCCCATTTTGTACTCAGGCCACCAGGAAGTGATGTCAACAGCTAAGCCTTTAGTATTAAGAGCCAATTAATTCTTGAGTATGATTTCAACACCTGTTAAGGAAAAATTAATCTCACTTGTTTGGGATCTGGGGGTACTTACACTACAACCAGAATAACAATAATAGCACAGACTAAAAAGTTAACCTTTTCAGTAAATTTCTTTTTTTATAGCCACATGGGAGATATGATCAATAAATCCACGAATAGATATTGAGCGCCTGTAACACTAGGGCATTATCACAGAAAAGATACTGAACTTGCAACAGGTGGAACTATTCACTAGATGAAAGTGCAATTCAGGTATTGTCAATACTCCCAACTGCCAGTTTTGTGACATTTCTTTTATTGCAAAATTGAGGCAAATAAACTAGAGGTCTATGCCATAGTTCTTGGGAAAATCTGAGAGTAGGTCATGGTCTAGAAAAGGATCAGTTGGGGTTGAGCACCTTACAAAAGCAGGAAGCCAATAGGGTGATAGAAAGGACCAAAAACACATGGTCCTTAACCCTGACTGGAATCAGAGAATCCTAAGGGTAGGTAAGGTAAAGGTTGGGCTTACATCAAAAGAAATATCTGGGATCTCTCTGAGAGAGGAAAATTGTCTTGATGGAATCTCCCTGAGATCACACAGGTAGTCAGAGGAGAGGAAAGAATTAGAACCCAAATATCTTAGCTCCCAAGTCCAATATTCCTTCTACTTTATACTGAATTTCATTGTAGGGTCAGGTGTATTATGATGAAGTAGCAGTACACCATCATTGATATCATACCCAAATTCCTAGTGCTATAGGCTGTTAACGAATTATTGCTGGCATAGGAAGAAGGAACTCCACGAAATAATTCGGAATTATTACCATAAGAATGAGATATCATATGTCTCATATTTAGTTGACATTAAAAATAATGCATTTCTGCAAACTCTAATAACCCATTATTGCCTACTTACTCTTTAAAGTACAACTTCAAAGCCATTTCTTCCAGGGGGCTTTTCTTTGTCCCCTTTGTCCCTTCCTTTGTCCCCCCCCCCAGTTGAACTACTGGTATCCCAAACCTTATGCAACTTATATTGAGATATCATTTAATAGTCAATGAGTCAACTAGCATTTATTAATTGCTTACTACATTCCAAGCATAGTGCTAAGTTTTAGGAATATAAAGAAAAGATGGTCCCTGCACTCAGCAGTCTGTGGTCTAATGGGGGAAGATAACACAAACAATTATATAAAAACAACATATAGATATATAAATATGTGTGTGTGTGTGTGTGTATGGATATAGAGATATATATAGATACATATATATATATACATATATAAATAACCTTTTTTCCTTTGGACCTTACCGTGCATTTTGTTTTGTAACTTTCTTAAGCTTAGCATGTATAAGAACCTCAATATCCTCCGCAACCCACCAAACAATGAAACCCTGGAGAAACTTGAAAATCAGCAGTTACAACCAGAAACCCCTTTCCCTGCACAAAGAGGAATTTGATGCATTCTTGAGAAGCCAGAGATAAAGAGAAAAATTAACTTCCAAATACAAGACTGGAGAGAAGCATGATCCCCAAGTGATTAATAGCCAAAGGTTATGAACAGGCAGTTTTGAGAGAAGAAATTAAAGCTATCTACGGTCATATGAAAAAAAAATGCTCTAAATCACTATTGATTAGAGAAATGCAAATCAAAACAGCTCTTAGGTACCACATCATACCTATCAGATTGCCTACCATGACAATATAGGAAAATTATAAATGCTAGAGAAGATGTGGGAAAATTGGAACACTAATTCATTGTTGGTGGAGTTGTGAACTGACTCAACCATTTTAGAGAGCAATTTGGAATTCTGCCCAAAGGGCCATAAAAATGTGCATATCCTCTGACCCAGCAATACCCCTTTTAGGGCTGTGTACCAAAGAGATCATAAAAATAGGAAAACAACCCATATGTACAAAAATATTTATAGCAAATCTTTTTTGTTGTGGCCAAAAACTGGAAAATGAGGCAATGCCCATCAACTGGGGACTGGTTGAACAAGTTGTGATGTATGAATGTAATGGAACACTATTGCACTATAAGAAGTGATGAGCAGGCACACTAAGAAAAACCTGGAAAGACTTATACGCACTGATGCCGAATGAAGTTAGCTGAACCAAGAGAACACTGTATGATAACTAACTTTGATAGACTTAGCTCTTCTCAGCAATGCAAGGACCTAAAACAGTTCCCAGAGTTTCATAATGGAAAATGCCATCCACATCCAGAGAAAGAAATATGGAGTCTGAATGCAGATGGTAGCATACTATTTGCTTTCTTTTTTTGTTTTGTTTTTTCTTTCTCATGGTTCCTCCCATTTGTTCTAATTCTTCCATACAACAAGACTAATGTGAAAATGTTTAATAAGAATATATATGTAGAGCCTATATTGGATTTCATGCTATCTTGGGGGGAGGGAGAGGAGGGAGGTGGAGAAAATTTAAAACTTATGGAAGTGAATATTGAAAACTAAAAAGAAATTAATTTATAAAAAATTAATAAATGCCTATTGACTTGAAAAAAAGAGAGGAATGAAAAGGTAAACTGGAAAGAGAAATCATAAGAGACTTATTAAAGTTGAACTGTTCACATTTCTATATGGAAAGATAATATCTGTAAATCATGAGACCTTTCTCATTGTTAGGGTAGTTGGAGAAATATATGTAGACAGCAGGCACAGAGTGAGTTGAATATCAAGGGATGACATCTAAAAAATAAAATTAAGGGGTGAGACAGTAATGTACTGGGAGAAGGAGAAAGGGAGAGGTAGAATGGGGTAAAAGAAGCAAGAAAAAGCTTTTACAGTGGAAGGCAAGAGCAGGGGAGGTGAGAGGGAATAAGTGAACCTTACTCTCATTGTATTTGACTTAAGGAGAGAATAACATATACAATCAATTAGGTATGGGAATCAATCTTACCATAGAGAAAAGTAGGGGGAAGGAGATATGAGAGGGGGCTTAATAGAAGGGAGGGCAGATTTGGGGAGGGGGTAATCAGAAGCAATTTCTTTTTGAGGAGGGACAGGGTCAAAGGTGAGAATACAATAAACAGGGGCAAGATAGGACAGAGGGAAATATAGTTAGTCTTTCATAACATGACTATTATGGAAGTGTTTTACATGACTACACATGTATAACCTATATTGAATTGCTTGTCCGCTCAATGAGGGTGGGCAGGAAGGAGGAAAGGAGAGAATTTGGAACTCAAAGTTTTAAAAAAATGAATGTTAAAAATTGTTTTTACATGCAACTGAGAAATAAGATACACAGGCAATGGGGCATAGAAATCTATCTTACCCGGGGCAGCTATGTGGCACAGTGAGTAGAATACTGGCTCTGGAGTCAGAAGGACCTGAGTTCAAATACAGCCTCAGACACTTGACACACACTTACTATCTGTGTGACCTTGGACAAGTCACTTAACCCCAATTGCCCTGCCTTCCCCCGTGCGAAAAAAAGAAATCTATCTTGCCCTACAGGAAAATAGAACAGGAAGTGGATAAGAGAAGGAGGGAGGGAAGATTGGGGGAAGGAGTAATCAGAATACACAGCATCATGGGGTAGAAGGAGGGGAGAGATAGAGAGAAAATTTGGAACTCAAAATCTTGTGGAAGGGAATGTTGAAAACTAAAATAAATTGAAATATGAAAAAAATAAGAACCCTATAAAAACCAATCAGACTTTACTGGTTTGAGGCACCCAATTTCACTCAAAGTTTCAGTAGACATGACCTATTTCTACCATTCTCCCTGACTTCTTTTCTTTATGTTTTTCCTCAATAATGAGGTATTGCTTTACCGTCTTATTGTATTATCCATATTTTCTTGTACTGTACTGTATCCCAAACCTTATGCAACTTATACTGAGATATCATTTAATAGTCAATGAGTCAACTAGCATTTATTAATTGCTTACTACATTCCAAGCATAGTGCTAAGTTTTAGGTATACAAAGAAAAGATGGTCCCTGCACTCAGAAGTTTGTGGTCTAATGGGGGAAGATAACACAATTACATAAAAACAACATATAGATATATAAATAGGTGTGTGTATACATATATATGCATATATATATGTATTGCATGTATATATACACATATATAATTGGAGATTAAATTGTGTATTATAGCTCTACATTGGTGTCCTACTTTCCTACCAGAATATAAACTCCATGAGGGTAAAGACTCTAGCTTACGTAAACTTCCTATCTCTGCAGTACTCTAAACATAGTCAACACTCCCCCAGTACAATTTTCTATACACAGTGAACACAATAAATGTTTGTTGTCATTACCTCATGATAACCATGTACGCAATGGCTCCCTAACAGTTTGAATAAATTACCAATTTCTAGTCCACTATTTCACTTTGGGAAAAAAAAAAAACGTCATTATATGGGGAACTTTGGTCTCATTAGTATTATGTTGCCAAGTGTACCAGCAAGGCACGGATATTAACACTTAACAGTAGAATCTCTAATTTAAGCATGAAAATCCCACTAGCAGCTTATGAAGGCTCTGCCCTGAGGGCTTCTTGGTGACTGGCAGGCTGTTGCCTGGGCCTGACATATCTGAAGTTGCCCAAGCTATCCCATTCACTTTACTGCCTGCTCCCTCTTCAGTCAACTCCACCTCCATATCAGCTGCTTCACCCCCGGTGGACATCACCCTTCCCCACAAAGTGTCAGAGGCAGAACTTAAACCTTCACCTTCCTGATTCCAACCTAGCCCTCTATTCACTAGACCATATTGCCTTGCAAATAGTTCACGTTCAACAAGTATTTATTGAATTTAAATTCTACATAGTAATAACCCCATATTGAGTTATTATGTGAGAATATGTCATTTCTTTTTAATTACGTGCTTGTAACACACTACTCTATGTCTTATAAGTTTTTATTCAAACAAAATGCATAAGCATTTACCCTGTAACTATAATCTGGTTACCCTGTAACTATAATCTGGGATTCCAACAAGCCAAGGTATGGGGCAGAACACAGCACTTTTCTTGCTGCTGAGTCATTTCATTCATGTCTTACTCTTCATAACTCTATTTTGGGGTCTTCTTGGTAAAGATGCTGGAGAGGTTTACCATTCCTTCTCTAGCTCATTTTACAGATGAGGAAACTGAGGCAAACAAGGTTAAGTGACTTGCCTGTGGTCACATAGCTGGTAAATGTCTGAGGCCAGATTTGAACTTAGGCCTTCCTGACTCTAGATCCAGAGCTTTATCCATTGAACCACCTAACTGCCCCCAAAAGAGCAGCACTTCATACAAATTCATTGTTTCCATATCAATATTTAGTAATCACACCCTATACATAGTAGTAGGCACCTGCTATGTGCCAGGTCCTATGCTAAGCACACTGCAAATATTATTTCATTTGATCCTCACAACAACCAATATGATTATTATCTCCATTTTACAGCTGAGGAAACTGAGGCAGACAAAGATCATGTGCCTTGCCAAGGTTCACACAGCTAAAAGTATCTTAGGCTGGATTTAAACTCAGGTCTTCCTAACTCCAGGCCCAATGCTTTATCTACTATACCTCTTAGCTGTTTGATTGAATGAGTGAATGAATAAATGAAAGAACATTTGACTCTTTAAAAATGAAAACTACCATATACTGCTTTAAGAGCACCATTTACTCATACATATATTTGTATATATGTATGCATACATATGTATACATACATATGTATGTATACATATACATACACATAGATAACAGCCATGTTTGTATAAAGCACTATAATATAGAAAATATATGGGAAAGTACGCTACCTAACCACGGATGGAGTTTTGTTCGCTCTTATTTCTTTATGGTAGTATGGACAGGGGGAGACAAGATTCCATTTTGTCAGATTTCTCCTGGCACTTGAGGAATATTCATCTATAGTCTGTAAATTTGTGCAATCACGTGGGGGAAAATGACAGTTGTATTTTAAATTAAAATCTAATGATCAATTTTGAATTAACTTGTCACTTTACAGCTCAATTGCTGCACATATAACCACACTGGGAGCTTACTGTCTTTGGGGTCCATGGTGTGATACCTCACCATCTCTGAAATGACATTTGCACTGAAGTCCTCCTACCTTATTCTGTAATAAAAACCTCTTTGGATAGAATCCCAGGTTCCAGACAGACTTATTAAATGCAGAATTCCAAGCTACAGCAGGTTGTATAATAAAGGTTCTTAATTCAATGCATTATTTAAAACCTGTGAATCTACGGACAAATTTCAACCAGAGTTAGATACTTAAGATAAATGATATTCCATCTACTTTTTTCTACCATTCTTGGCTGTGCTGGAAGATAAACCAATAGGCCCTGGAATATTTTGTAGATGCATTTTGTAGATGCATAACCAAGCATTGATAGCGTGTTTCACCAATTCTTTATTCCTGACTAATTGCACATTCTGATGGACTTTATGAAAAAGTATGCTTCAAAATAATAATTACTGATTGTTCGCCCTGCAGTGGTAGGAAGCATAGCTGGGGAAAATGTGCCCCAGATGATACATCAATGAATTCTGTTTAGACTTTAATAATTTTATATTAATTTGTGTTTGAGGCAGTAATTGGTGGAATTTTGCCTTTTAAAAAAATCTCTTTCATTGACATATCTAAACTCTTGCAGTGACAAGAAAAATTGCTTTCTGATGATTGTTTTAGCATACTTAAATAATCAGTATGATTTACATTAAAGTGTAAGTCTACTTTAAGGAAATAGATCTCTTAATGAAGACTTTGATTCTCGTTTATGGAAGGTTCATTACCCAGCCTGTTTATTCCAGTAGAAGAGATATTTCATGTAGAAAACATTTAGTACTGACAAGTGTAAATCCAACTATATCCTGAAAATGCCATGCCAACAGCTTGTCATACCTCACTGACGTTTTTAAGGAAAGCTGCAACCCAATCACTGAAGACAACTCCCGTAGTTACATTGAGAGCCCAGGGAAAGTCTAGTTTTGACTATTGCAACTCAGTGAAATTACCAACACAACTCAGTAAACTTTCATACGCATTCAGATTCTCTCACTCAGTCATGCAAAGAACCCAAAGGCATCTGACCTGCTAAGTTGCCTGAAAATATAGAACTGTCTTCCTGAATAATTTTCCTCTAAAATAACTCACATACAGTTTGGGATTTATTATGGATTAACTTGTAGGCTGTAAAGAAAAATAACATGCTTCATGGAATGTTCTTGCTAACATAGAAGAACCTGGTGCAGGAGACACACCATAAATACTTTTTGATTGATACAATTTCTTTGAACATTAAAATATACACAGCCACAAAAGCAACATTTTGAGAGCTCTGTCCTATAAAAGATACTGTTGTTCTCTTTCACAGCCATCTATAAAGGGAGCTATGTCAAGAATGTAGAAGCAAGCATGGGGTGGAATAGTAACAAGTGTGATGAGAGTGAGAGCTTTCTAAGGACTGGATGGGATAGCAAGGCAGCTCTGAGGATAGAATGCTGGGCCTGGAGTCAGGAAGACTCATTTTCCTGAGTTTAAATCTGGGCTCAGACACTTACTAGCTATGTGACCTTGGACAATCATTTGACCCCATTTGCCTCAGTTTCATCATTTGTTAAAACAAATGAGCTCTGGTATCTTTGCCAAGAAAACTGCAAATGGGGTCATGAAGAGTCAGACATGACTGAAACAACTCAACAACAGTAAAAAAGGATTGGATGGCATATCTTAAGACAGCATGCTCTGAGACAGAGAGTTGTAAACTAATGAAACTGACCATAAAATAAAATAATTCCATACGAGAGATCTGGAGGAGGAAGAATTCACAATAATAGAGCATAGGATGTCATATCAAATAATTGTACACTGAGGACAAGATAATTTCATCCTTTATGATAACAATCCCAGGAAATCATGAACTTGATTCTTCTCTTCACATGGGCATGAATGAGTCAAACACTCTCCAGGGTACAGTGAGGCTCATGCCCTTTTTATTGGATCTCATCCTTGGCAAATCCCTAGCTTCTGTGTCTAGTGTCTAGCTCAAGGAGAATACTGTTCTCTTAGCAAACACTGTATTTAGGATCTTCCAGCAGTTGCATGGCACCTGGTTATCTCAATAGACTGCCTCCCTGGACCATGGTTAGAAGAACTAAGGGAAACATTAACTACCTCAACCACTTAGTATCATAGCTCTGCAATTGGAAGATTTCCATTCAATTCAACTCCCTCATTTTGCAGATGAAGAAACTGAGGCTTAAAGAGGGTGAGTTGTTCAAAATCACACAGGCAGAAAGCTCCAGAAAGTGATATTTGAATCTGGGTCCTTTGCTCACACAAACAACTTTGCTGATCCACAGTGGGGGGAAAGTTTTGTACAAAAATATAATTGAAATCATAGAATAGTAGGGAAAATTAAATGTCCTCTGTTCCTTCTTTAGCATAACTTATTTTATAATTGATCATTGAAATTGTCTGTAGAGCTCGCTTTAAAAAAACCCTACTGAAAGCATTTTAAAGGTTTGAATTATTAGCATTACCTACAGTTGACCAAATTTGCTATCGTCTGAATTCTTCTCCCCTTTGCATGTTTCAGTGCAATGACAAGTGACATGGAGTTTGAAAACTGTACTTAGTCACAGTCTTCCAAAAACAGTGATGAGGCAGAATCTCCAGAATGAAATTTTGTTTTGCAATATCAGCTATAAAGGAATCATGATCCCAGAGTTGGAACTGGCCTCTGGGTAATTTAGTCCAATCTGAGCCCTTTCTACAACACCTTGACAAGTGGCCTAATTCTATTTCCCTATGAAAAACTCCAGTAAGAGGTTATAATACCTCAAAGAGGTCAATGACAAAAGAAGCCCCAAGGTATTCATAGCAGCAAAGTGATAAAGACTTGGAAACAAACTCAATGTCTATCAAATAGGATTGTGGCACTTTAATGTTGTAGAATATATTACTATACTATAAGACATTTTAATACGATGAATACAGAGAAGCTTGGGAAGATTTGTATGAACTGATGCAAAGTAAATTATGTAGAACCAGGGAAACTACATTCACATTGACTGTACCAATCTCAATGGGAAGAACAATGATGATAAAACAATGAAAACAATTCTATGAAATGAAAATGACCAAGCTTGACCCTAAAACAAATATATGAGAAGGCATCTCTCCTCCCTTCTTCCCAGAGGTGGGAGACTATGGATGTGTGATATTGCAAATAATATCAGCTTTTAAAATATGTTGGTTGGTCCTTTATTATAAGGGATGGTTCATTGAGAGGCACACTGGGAAATGTAAGTGATTTAAAAACAAAAATGATCGATAAAAATCTATTTTAAGTAAATTTTGGGAGTTAAAAACAAAGTGAAAAAGAAAGAGAAAGAAGGCAGAAAGGAAGGAAAGAAGGAAGGAAGGAAGGAAGGAAGGAAGGAAGGAAGGAAGGAAGGAAGGAAGGAAGGAAGGAAGGAAGGAAGGAAGGAAGGAAAGAGA
>CM053623.1:99467115-99479114 GCA_028646595.1 Phalanger gymnotis
AAGGAAGGAAGGAAGGAAGGAAGGAAGGAACAAAAGAAAAGTTCCAGTGAAATAGTACATAATACTTCTCAGAGCAGTCCATTTTTAGACAGCCCTCACTGCTAGAAAGTTTTTCCTTACATTGAATGGAGATCTCTCACTTTGAAATTTCCATCCTTTATTCCTAGTTCTGCCCTCTAGGGCAAAACAGAATTAGTCAAACTATTTTCCACATGGAGACTCTTCAAATTTGTGAAGACAGTTTTCTTGTTCACTCTAAATTTTCTCTTCTCCAGCCCAAACATCCTCAGTTCTTTCAACAAATTATCATATGGTTTGAATGTAAGTGATCCCAAGTTCCATGGGCCCATCTTGCCAGACGGACACTTTAACTGTTGGGTGATTATTGGATAAAGAAGAGAAGAATGTCTTAACTGGTTTTAGAGCTGAAAAAGGCAAGAGACAACTAACACTTATGAGATATGTACCAGAAGAATGGCCTTGGTTTACCCTCTCAAGTGAGGAATCAATGATTTCATACAGGTGCTTATAGTTCACCCACCCTGTCATTTGAACTATACATGTTAAATATTAGCTTAGATTCGGTAGCAGCACAGGATTAAATTTCCAAGTCATGGAGGTCCTACCAAGGAAATAAAGGTCCTAATTATCAATATAGCTACGTATAAAAGTACATATAGAAATATATCCTATATCCTATATATATCCTATAGCAAGCAATATTAATTAATTTACATCTTCTGAGTGAGAAAGGCTAGCACATGCAGTTACCAAATTCTAAGAAGCAAAATCACTTCTATACATAATTTAAAATGGAATGTAGCAGAGACTAGATATAATGGAAAAATGTTAAAGAAGTTAAAATTTTGTTGATCCTGCCACATTCAGTCTTTTTCATTCTACTTGAAGAAATAGCATTTTCTGAAAAGAAAAGCATTTAAAATAGAGTGTACAAATAAAACATTTCCTGGCTCTCCAATAGAAACATAAGGCCAAAAGAATATATTAATTTGTCAGTATGCACGTAAATGTGGCTAAGCAGAAATGTGGCAGAGAAATAAATACATTCACAGAAGAAAAATATAACAGTAAAATGCAGAATATAATTAAATGTGGTAAATTATAGCCCATTCATAGACAAGCAGATGTACCATTGACTGTGTCAATGCATTGTCTAAATATTAGTATGAAAAGTGGGAAAATGAGTCAATTATGTAGCTACAATTATGTTTTAGATACTTGCTATATATTATTTGGGATATTGTATTTATATAATGCAAAGATACTTCAAAGAATTTGCAATCTTGTTATTGTGTATTCTTCTTCTACCAGCATAGATTGTAACTGAAATAAGCCTTCTCATCCTGAAAGACTCTTGTCCATGTGCTTCCATAAATACTCCTCCAAAAAAATAATGAAGATTTTTTTCCCATAACTCTTAATATTCCATGGATGTCAATGTAGCACCTAGGAAACATCTCTGACCAACCCAACTCTGTTTCCAGTCCTCTATTTCCTTGATGATATTTTACATAATTTCTTAAACACATATCATCAGTGATAATATGCTATACATAAGGCACACCCATCATTCATCTCTCCATTGTCCTTTGAGTCACCCTTTCAGTTTGGCTTCTTTGGGAAATGTGATAAACTATGCTTCACAACCACATGGTATTACATGAAGAATGTAGTTGTTAAAAAGGTAAGGTTGTTGTTTATTTTGGGATTGAGTCTGGAATCATTGAAAGAATTCTACAATTTCCCATAACAAGACCACCTTGCTCTTTTTATCCTATTCAGTCCTCAGAGTAGTTCTATTTATTGTCCATCTGTAGATCATATATTGTAACAACAATGTTACTAGCAACTGCTGTGGAGGTGTAAGGCCAATAACACCAGCACACAGGAGGGCTGCTAGCACAGGTTCTTGATCTGCTTTTCTAAAGAAAGCAACTTTAAGGGGTTTACAATCTCACTTTAATTAAACCTACATATATCATTCACTTAGTTCAGGGGGAAAAGTCAGCACTTTGAACTTCAGAGAAAACACAAACAGGAATTACAAGCAGAAATTATATAAACACAGCAAATAACACAAATCAGTAGAAAGGGCTTCTGTCTGTCCATAGCAATACATACATAGTTATCAGAGAGCTAAGCACCAACATCTGGTGCTAACGGCTACCCAGAGTCTCATCTGGCCAAATCACATGAACACTCTTCCAATGAGTGAGCCCTAAAGCAAAATGCTAACCTCAGAGCATATATTCACTTCTTCAGGGTCAGAGAGTGTCACAACCATGTGACTCAAACTCATGTGACTTAGGCTTTTTGTGACTTAAGCAGGTCATCAAAGACTCTTGATTCAATCAAAGGCAAGGCTCAATCAAAGGCATTTGATTGCCTTAGTGCTGAGAAGCACTCCAAAAGAAAAACGAGCAAAAAGTCCCACTTTGCTTGTCATTACACACACACACACACACACACACACACACACACATACACAAACACACACATATATACATATATATGTATGTATATATGTATTATGTATGTATGAATATTTGTGTGTATGTATACACACATATATTCTGATAGGCTATCTCAACTGGATGCTCATTTAATTGTATATAATCTCATCTAGGAAATATGAATTCTTCATCTGCTGGGGTCCCTGTCACATTCTGGGGGGAATCAGCACAATGTCATTTTACCATCTATATATAAGGCATCTCTCTCCCATTTGGACTCTATAAGATGGCCTACATGGCAATGGTAAAGACCTTTGCTTGACAGGCATATGTAGAGTATACACAGAGCAGTAGCATGGCTAGAATGCTGGATCTGGCATCATGAAGCCTTGAGTTCAAATTCTATGCCTGACACTTACTATCCATTTGACCATGGGCAAGTCATCTAACTTTTCCGAGCCTCAGTTTCTTCATCAATTAAATGGATGTATTAATACTTTGTATTATTGTCATGATTATTTGCAAAGTTTTACCTCAATTGTTTTACAAACTTGAAGGTGATATACATTCAAATACTCAAGTGGATCTGGGGTTTTATCAGTTTGGATGTTTTCTCCAACACTGCAAATGATACAAACATCTTTTGTGGCTCTTAATCATATCTTCCTGTAAGTTCACCACAGCAGATCCAACCAATGTACTGGAGGCCTTCCTTGACATTTTCTGACATCAGTAGGTTACCAGTGAAATATCTGGGTTGTTTTACATATCATCCCTCACCCTTGACATATGGCCAGTCCACCTTTTCTTTCTCTCACACATCAATTTTTGATAGCTTTCACTGCTGCTCCTCTTCAGAGTTCAATATTAACTGTACTTTGCAGCCCTACTCCTACCATATACTTCTCTATTGCCTTTATGATAACATTCATTTTCATATACTTTGTTGATGCTTGTGTTCCATGTTTAGAGACAGAGAACAATACCAGTAGAATAATTATATTAAAAGTTGGGCCTTTGTTTCTAGGAAATAGTTGAGATTCTTAAAGGAATTTTATAATTTCCAACAGGAAATCTTGACCATTTTCTTTCTCTTGTTTAATTCTGGGTCCAATTCCCAATTATCCATTTGTATTGTCTGTCTTAACTATACATACTGATGGACGAGCTCTATCGGTTATTCATTAAAACATGCTATAAGTTGGAAAATAGATATGTTTTATATATTTAGCCATTCCAATGTAAACAGCCAATCCAAATTTTTTGAATGATTATGGGCAGTAGCAATTAGCACAATGTCACTCATAAATAAGAGTATCTGGAGAACCATCCACAGGCAACCTTTTTAAACTTTTTAAACTCACTGACTCTTCTCTATTACTGCTGCAATACCCTTGGTAACCATTCATCAATAAAACAAAAACCTATGGAAAAATATATATGTGAGTGATGTGAATGTGTGTGTGTGTGTGTGTGTGCATGTGTGTGTGTGGGGTGGGGGAAGAAACACTTTTTGTAAGGTAGTCTTAAAGGTTAGATTGCTATTCTTTTTTCATACTTTTTTGGTAAGCAATAATCACATGGGGGTGTCTCACATTCTACATACCTTTCAATTAGTTATGTGACTGAAAATACATAATACAATATGAATAACTTCTGTGAAAGCCTCTTTCTCATATTCTCATCAAGGATACCTTCAACACATACATAGACTATTCTCATTAAGATTTATAGAGAAGAGAAAGTATGCATATTAGTTGATAGTTACTTGTGGAAAATCCGCTAGACTAAATGATGTTGCCTCACACAATAATATAACACTATCCGTACATAATATGTGAGCAGTTAATTATCCTGTCCCCTGAATCAAGTGCTATGAAGAGATTCTAGCTTACTTTCACTATTCTTCCTGATAATTTGATACAATATAAATAATCCATATCTTATTTTTCATACCTACAATAT
Organism: Phalanger gymnotis; assembly: GCA_028646595.1. Taxonomy (NCBI): domain Eukaryota; kingdom Metazoa; phylum Chordata; class Mammalia; order Diprotodontia; family Phalangeridae; genus Phalanger; species Phalanger gymnotis. The sequence continues at coordinate 99,471,555 of CM053623.1, forward strand.
TTCATTAAAGAGGATTTTCCTTATATTTCAAAAGAATTATCCCTTGCCTACTAATGACATTAAAAATGCATTGTAACTTTTAGCATGGGTGCTAATTGTCATTACTGTAACATGATACATATTAAAAGGAATAGCATTTGCATAATTATTTGTACATAGCTAAAATACTATCTGTGGTCATAACTTTCCTTGTGTAAAGGGAGATCAGAAATGTGAAAGTTGTTTTAAAAATTAAAAGTGCTACATAGTCGTTGTTTTGGGGTTTTTTGTCCAAATCCATGGAACTCATTAATGTAGAAGGCATTTAGTGAGAAAACTCCATCTACCAAAGATGATTAGTAACTTCTGTGATTTCCAATCTTGGAGAGTTACAGTGGCACCAAGAGTTTGTCTTGGTCAGTTTCACAAAGCTAGCAGAAATTGAACTCAGGCTTTCTTGCCACTCTACTCATTATTCCACCCGGCCCCTTGTGCTGTATAAATAGGATAATTTAGAATTCCAAAGTTCTTCCTTCCTGGTAGAGAAAAACTTCATTCTCTATTTGAGTTAAAAGATGCCTTTGCACAATATAGCCATAGAAATGTGGATAGCCTTACTTTTCACATTTCAAAACAATTTTTGTTCAGATCTGGTTCAAGAGAAACTTACAAAGTAGGGGATATTTGTCAAGCCTACTGCCTAGTTCCAAGTTAACCCCTCTTTATGACCTTCTGCCCATCCTCCCTAACTTTTCACTTTCTTCTCCCCTACAGGAAGCTAGTAGATAGAATACTGGACATGGAGTCAGGAAGATCTGAGTTACTTCACCTCTGTCTGCTTCAATTTTATTATAAAATGTGAATAGTAGCACCTTCCCCCCCGGTTGTAAGGATCAAATGAGATAACATCTGTAAAGCACTTAGCACAGTGCCTGAAACATATAAGGCATTTAATAAAGGTTTGTTTTCTTCTTTCCCTCCTTCTTTTTAATTTTTTCCTTTCTTCCACAATGAAAGTTTGACATATTTAATATTAATTCTCTGTTTGTTCTACCAAGGCACCCCTTTGAGGTCTCCCACTTCTTCCCTTCCTCCAAGAAACTTACTTCTGTACCTCAGTTCTCCAAACTCTACTCTTTCCTTTCCAGAATGGTAAAGTGTTAATATGAAAAAAAATTAATAATTGATGCTTTGTTAATTTTGCATTTCCTCCTCTTCTAGGTAACATTTGTGCATCCAAGCAGTGGTATTTTTGTACAAAAATGCCTCAACTCAAAAGTGTTGCTAATGGTAGAGGTTTTAGATTCCGTAAAAATTGGCATGAGAAGATACTTGGAGAAGTTAGGATTTTGGAGTATTTCTTCAATCAGAGAGCAAAACTAACCCATCTGCTTTGTAAGCCTTCATATAATGCTAAAATATAGTTCTATGTTTTAAGAAAAAGAAAGCATTTTGGTCTTTAATTGCATCAACAAATCTCTCAATTCTCCACTAATGTCCTATTAAAATACTTCACCCTGGCATGGAGATGACCCTGAGTTCTCAAAGACTATGACAGCAGAGCATGAGCTCTGTCAGTTTCTAACAACTCGAAAAAGGTTTGAGTGCCAATATGCCTGTCATCTAAAGACTAGGCTAGCTGTTTTGAACCAGGAGGCTGGTCACGTGGAGATAAATTCTCTTTTTGACCACAGCAAATCATGAAAACCATCAGCTAAGGCTTGCAGGGTTTGCAATCTGCAATGATGGAGGGAATACTCCCACTGAAGAAATCACCGATCCTTGAAATAAGAAATCTCCAAATATGATGTCCACACCTTCTGATTCAGAGAGTTTGGAATAGACCTTTGATTAATGAATGTAATCATTTCATACAAGGAGTTTCCTCTCTAATCCCTCATCCTTTTACCTCCTATTAGTCATATCCTCAAATGTGCCCAAGGCATCTATCCTTCAGTCTAGTTTGACAGTGTATAATTGAAATGATATGGTAAATTTTTTCTCCATCAGACCAGTCCAATCAAAACAGTGATCGGGAAGATTTTCAACACAGGAAAGTTTTCAGTTTTCAAAGTACAAAAGATCAAAGAGTCAGCATTATAAGAAAGAGGAGTAAACAGAATAGGCAATGTAATTGGAGGACTACCAGCAAAAACATAACATCATAGGTTGTTAACTGTTAGAGGCAGAAAGTATATTCAAAATCATCTAGTTCAGTTGCCTTATTTTATAGATGGAAAACCTCCAGGAATAGAGCTCAAATAACCTAGCTCTTCAGCCAATAATCTTTCTATTATTTTATTTTGCATCTGACATTCCAATGTTAGAAACTCATTCCTTTGAATTCCAAAGACTTGATCATCTGTAGGAGTCCAGTATTTATGTGCAAATACTACTAGCAGTAGGAACACCTAAGTAACATCAGCTAATACCTTGTTAGGGATTCTATCAGCAAAATTAAACAAAGCCCTTTAGAAATGTAACATAGCAAGAGTGCTAAAAGAGAGAGGAGGCATTCCAGGAGATATAGAGGTAAGGAAGATGAAAGTAACAGGAGTGAGGAGAAGGGACTAGTCAAGAGAGATGGACACCGACAAAGATGAATTGCAATTGTTTCATAGGACCACAGATTTAGAGCTTGAAAGAGCCTTAGAAATCAAAAGGAATCCAACTCCAGTTTTAAAGATGAGGAAAACGAAACCCAGAAAACTAAAGAGAATGACTCAAGGTCAAAGAGGTAGTAAGTAGCAGAGTTTGGAATTAAAACCCAGACCCTCTAACTCCCGATTCATTGTTCTTTTCACAGTACTATGATGCCTCATAATGTAATAGAGGACTGGCACTGAGGCATAATAATGTCATTCTTGATCATTACCAATGCCTACCTTATAGGCCAATCAAATTATATTAGGTTGCTACTGCATAAAATTTTAAAATTTATCTCCGGTGCCTATGCACTTCACCCAACACCAAAGGATACTCTAGACTAACCAGAGAATTGATTGCCTTTCTCTCCTTAGCTTCTTTTGTATGAAGCATCCCTTATTTCACTGGGCTGAACGTTTGGTGTGGATTTAGCCCATCAGACTGTGATTCACTATGCCAGGACCCACTGATTACCCCTTCATTGTGTAATTGCTTGTATTCCATGACATAATGAATATTGTATGAAACTTTAATGAGAATATTTAAGAATGAATAAAATAGACAACATTAATTTGATTGTAAACATATTTAATTGTAAGCATCTTTGTTTCAGCCCTTTATGCCTGCATACCGGGCAGCAACTTCCCTTTGACATGCGTGCCCAAAACTCAGGATCTCAGTTCTTTACTCTAACTATTCCTATGGGGAGCTAGCAAGGCTTCCAATTGCAGGTCTTTATGACTCTTGAGAATACCACTGGTTATGATCAATATCCAGTTCATTAGGACAACTCAGGAGTACAGATTGCATCTGTTGGTCTCCCCTGAGATGGTGTTGTCCCTACAAGCAAATGCATCTGGAGCTACTGTCTTTTCTAGGCATCTTCCATCTACAGTTATGGCTATTTTAATTCTTGCTTATTGAACTGAAACCCTTACAAGCTTTGATTTGCCTATACAACCTATTTTTAGGGGAAAAAGTACATATAGCAAGGCAATAATGTGAGGCTAGAAAATTAGGTTGTAGTCAGGGTGAGAGTTTGTTTTTAGCCTATAAATAACAAGACTCCATTCTTTAGACAGACTTAGAGTAGCACTAGCCACCTGTAGAAACAATTTGGCTAGCAACTGTTGTGGGGGTGAAAGACCAACACAAGCCCAACAACAAGAATGCTGCCAGCACAGGTTCTTTTGATCTGCTTTATTAAGGTAAGTAACATTAAGGGTTAACAATCTTACTTTAATCCAACATACAAATATCATTCATTTAGTTCAGGAGGAAAAGCCAGCAACCTGAACTTCAGAGCAAATACTAACAAGTTACAAACATACACAATACAAACAGACCAGATCACAATTCATAGTATTTTTTTTATTTTTTAAATTTTATCATTTTTATTTAATATTTTAGTTTTAAACAATGATTTCCACAAGATTTTGAGTTACAAATTTTCTCCCCATTTCTACCCTCCCCCCCATTCCAAGATGGCATGTATTCTGATTGCCTCACTTCCCAGTCAGCCCTCCCTTCTATCATCCCACTCCCCCACCCATCCTCTTTCCCCTTACTTTCTTGTAGTGCAGGATGGATTTCTATGCCCCATTCCATATATATCCTGTTTCCCAGCTGCACTTTTTTTTGAGCATCTGTTTTTAAAATTTTGAGTTCCAAATTCTCTCCCCTCTTCCCTCCCCACCCACCCTCCCTAAGTAGGCAAGCAATTCAACATAGGCCACACATGTATCATTATGTAAAATCCTTCTACCATACTCATGTTGTGAAAGGCTAACTATATTTCCTTTCATCCTATCCTATCCCCCTTTATTCATTTTTCTCCCTTGATCTTGTCCCTTTTTGAAAGTGCTTGCTTTTGTTTACCTCTTCCCCCATCTGCCCTTCTTTCTATCATCCCTCTTTTTTATCCCCTTCCTCTTACTTTCCTATGGAGTAAGATACCCAATTGAATGTATATGTTACTCCCTCCTCAAATTAAATCCAATGATAGCAATTCACTCATTCCTCCTCACTTGCCCCCTCTTCCCTTCCCACAGAACTGCTTTTTCTTGCCACTTTTATGTGAGATAATTTACCCCATTCTATCTCTCCCTTTGTTCCTCTCTCAATATATTCCTCTCTCACCCCTTAATTTGATTTTATTTTTTTTGGATATCATCACTTCATATTCAACTCACCCTGTGCCCTCTGTATATATATATATATATATATTTGTGTGTGTGTGTGTGTGTGTGTGTGCATATATGTATGTATGGATATTCCTTTCAACTACGCTAATACCTAATACTGAGAAAGGTCTCATGAATTACACACATCATCTTTCCATGTAGGAATGTAAACAAAACAGTTCAACTTTAGTAAGTTCCTTATGAATTCTCTTTCTTGTTTACTTTTTCATGCTTCTCTTGATTCTTGTGTTTGGAAGTCAAATTTTCTTTCAGCTCTGGTCTTTTCATTGAGAAAGCTTGAAAGTCTTCTATTTTATTGAAAATCTATGTTTTGCCTTGGAGCATTATATTCAGTTTTGCTGGGTAGATGATTCTTGGTTTTAATCCTAGCTCCTTTGACCTCCAGAATATCATATTCCAAGCCCTTTGGTCCCTTAATGTAGAAGCTGCTAGATCTTGTGTTACTCTGATTGTGTTTCCACAATATTCAAATTGTTTCTTTCTGGCTGCTTGCAGAATTTTCTCCTTGATCTGGAAACTCTGAAATTTGGTGACAATATTCCTAGGAGATTTCTTTTGGGGATCTTTTTGAGGAGGTGATCGATGGATTCTTTCAATTTCTTTTTTACCCTCAGGTTCTAGAATATCAGGGTAGTTCTCCTTGATAATTTCTTCAAATATGATGCCTAGGTTTGTTTTTTTTTTTTTGATCATGGCTTTCAGGTAGTCCAATAATTTTTAAATTCTCTCTCCTGGATCTATTTTCCAGGTCAGTGGTTTTTCCAATGAGATATTTCATATTGTCTCCTATTTTTTCATTCTTTTGGTTCTGTTTTATAATATCTTGATTTCTCATAAAGTCACTAACTTCCATTCACTCCAGTTTGATTTTTAAGGTAGTATTTTCTTCAGTGGTCTTTTGGACCTCCTTTTCCATTTGGCTAATTCTACCTTTCGAGGCATTCTTCTCCTCATTGGCTTTTTGGAGCTCTTTCAACATTTTGGTTAGTCTGTTCTTTAAAGTGTTATCTTCTTCAGTATTTGGGTCTCCTTTAGCAAGTCATTGACTTGTTTTTCACAATTCATAGTTACCAAGAAACCATCAACATTTGGGTTCACAAGCTGGAGGGCTCTTAATGACAGTTGTCCAGAGTATCCGCATCCACACTTCTCCAAAAGTGAAAGCCCCAAGCAAACAACTCTGTTCTCTCTTTTTATAGTCTTTACATGTCATCAAACATCATCTGAGCAACCAGAACTTAGGTGCCTACTATTGGCTGTGGTCTTAGCAACTCCCCTTAGGGCCCTGGGGACTTCCCACCTCTCTCAAACTAGTGAACTAGTTTGCTAACCAGCCTGGGGTTTTGCACCTAGTAAGACTCAATCAAAGATACTTAATTAGTTTAGCATTCTAAAACAGTAAAAAAAAGTCCCACCTTAATTACCAAGACACCACCCTGCCCCCACTGCCTGAAAGTCTAGGCATTTTCTATTTCACTCTTCTGCTAGGGTTTTCAGGTACACCTAGGGGGTCTGAGGGTACCTAGGCACCCTGCAAATGTCTCCAACACTCACTGATGGTGTTCCCTCAATTTTAGGTGAGTCCATTGAACCCTAGTTCCATTTAGCTGCTAACAAATAAGCTTTTACAAAGACATATTTACTTGAAAGGGCATAATAATTTACTCCAAAACACATATATAACAACTAAATAGCCCATTCTGCTACCCAAGAAATGGAAATGGTCTCCCGAGGAGGCAGTGAGTTCATCATCACTGATGGTATTTAAAGATAGGTTGGGTAATTACTTGAATGTCAGTGTCTGTCAGCTCTAGGAAAGCAAAAGGATCAATATCAACACCAATTAATCAATAATTAATGAGGATTTATGCAGTACTTTGTGTCAGGCTAAAGGGTTGGGGATACAAAGAAAACAATCTCTGCTCTCAAGAAGCATATGTACTCATTGGAGATACAATATGTAAAGAGGTACAGCCAAGATGCAAATGAAGTAGAAGAAAGGTAGCCTTAGGGTAATTTTGTAACCTCCACAAAAATCCCCAATACTAGGCTAGATGAGTTTGGTTTTGGTTTGTTTGTTCTGTTTTATATTTTTTTTTGTATTCTTTAAAAAAGCAATGAAACCATGTTTGAGACTTGCTCCATTTAGGCTTGAACCATTGCCATATTTTAGTAGTGTCCTGATTATAAAAGCTTAGACTAAGAGAAATCAGGCTTCCTTCTGAGCAATCACATCACAAACCTGACTACCAAATTGGCCTTCATCAGGCCCATTCCAGAACAAGGTTAGATTAGATCAGATGTCCTTTGGAGTCCCTTCTTCATTTGTTTTTTACAGCATCTCTTTTTTTATTATTATTATTTTTTAATATGTTTAGTTTTCAGCATTGATTTTCACAGGAGTTTGAATTACAAATTTTCTCCCCATTTCCACCCCCCCCCCCACTCCAAGATGGTATACACTCTGGTTTCCCTGTTCCCCAGTCAGCCCTCCTCTCCATCACCCCACTCCCCTCCCATCCCCATTTCTCTTCCTTTCTTGTAGGGCAAGATAAGTCTCTATGCCCCATTGCCTGTGCATCTTATTTTCTAGTTGCATGAAAAAAAACTTTTTTTACTTTTGACCATCTATTTTTTAAAACCTTGAGTTCCAAATTCTCTCCCCTCTTCCCTTCCCATCCACCCTCCCTAAGAAGTCAAGCAATTCAACATGGGCCACATGTGTATCATT
>CM053623.1:99479614-99504142 GCA_028646595.1 Phalanger gymnotis
CACCCACACAGGTTTCACACCTGATAGGACTTTGGGCCTGGGGCTTAGCATTTAACAGGTGAAAGTACTTTCACTGTAAACAAAAGCCAAACTCCTCATGCGCACCCATTAAACTAAGCCCATTTTGCCTTACTGGCACGGCATGATACTCAGTTTTGCTGGGTAGGTGATTCTTGGTTTTAATCCTAGCTCCATTGATCTCCAGGAATATCATATTCCAAGCCCTTTGATCTCTTAATGTAGAAGCTGCTAGATTTTGGGTTATTCTGATTGTGTTTCCACAATACTCAAATTGTTTCTTTTTGGCTGCTTGCAGTATTTTCTCCTTGACCTGGAAATTCTACTATTGGGTGACAATATTCCTAGGAGATTTCTTTTTGGGATCTTTTTGAGGAGGCAATCAGAGGATTCTTTCAATTTCTTTTTTACCCTCAGGTTCTAGAATATCAGGGCAGTTCTCCTTGATAATTTCTTGAAAGATGATATCTAGGCTCTTTTTTTGATCATGGCTTTCAGGCAGTCCAATAATTTTTAAATTCTCTCTCCTGGGTCTGTTTTCCAGGTCAGTGGTTTTTCCAATGAGATATTTCACATTGTCTTCTACTTTTTCATTCCTTTGGTTCTGTTTTATAAGATCTTAATTTCTCATCAAGTCACTAGCTTCCACTTGCTCCAATCTAATTTTTAAGCTAGTATTTTCTTCAGTGGTCTTTTGGACCTCCTTTTCCATTTGGCTCATTCTGCCTTTCAAGGCATTCTTCTCCTTATTGGCTTTTTGGAGCTCTTTCGTCATTTGAGTTGTCTATTTTTTAAAGTGTTATTTTCTTCATTTTTCGGGGGTCTCCTTTAGCAAGTCATTGACTTGTTGTCCATGGTTTTCTCACATCATTCTCATTTCTCTTCCCAATTTTTCCTCTATTTCTCTAACTTGCTTTTCCATATCCTTTTTGAGCTCTTCCATGGCCTGAGACCAGTTCATGTTTTTCTTGGAGGCTTTTGATATAGGCTTTTTGACTTGGTTGACTTCTTCTGGCTGTATGTTTTGGTCTTCTTTGTCACCAAAGAAAGATTCCAAAGTCTGAGATTGAATGTGAGTCTGTTTTCTCTGGCTGGCCTTGCTCCCAGCCAAGTTACTTGACCCTTGAGTTTTTCATCGGGGTATAACTGCTTGTAGAGTAAAGAGTAGTTTGTTCCAAGCTTGAGGGGATTTGCTGTTGTTTTCAGGGCTATTTCTATACTGCCAGCTCTGCCACACCAGCACTCCTCCTTCCCCAAGAACCATCAACTTGGCCCTGACTCAGATCTTAAGCAGGCTCTGCATTCCTGCTCTGATCTGCCACCTAATTCCTCCCACCAGGTGGGCCTGGGTCCAGAAGCAACTGCAGCTGTAGGTCTATAGCTGCACCACTTTCGCTGCCCAGGAGGTGGTGGCCGAACTGTGAACTCCTTTAGCTCTTTCCCCCACAGCTTTTCCCGCTAACCATCTCTGTTGTCTTTGGTGTTTGTGGGTTGGGAATCTGGTAACTACCACAGCTCCCTGATTCATGGTGCTAGGGCCTATGCCACCCAGCTGCTGTCCTACTGCCACCCACATTAGGCTCTGCTCTGCTCTGCTCCGCTCCCAGCTACGTGCACGATAGATCTCACCCAGCGAGCATTCAGGTTGTCCTGGGCTGGAGCCCTGCCTCCCTCTGCTATTTTGTGGGTTCTGCAGTTCTAGAATTTATTCAAAGCCATTTTTTACAGGTTTTTGGAGGGACCTGGTGGGGCGCTCACTCAAGTTCCTGCTTTCCAGCCTCCATCTTGGCTCTGCCCCCTACCCCTGACTTTGTTTCTTAAAGTATGAATTGTTAACTTCAGAAGGATTATAGAAAAATTCCTAGCATCCAAGAAGACAGGAGCTCCAAATGACTCTTTGGTAGTCATGGTAGTGCGACATATTATTTATGGTTTCTACCCACACATTAGTGTAGCTTCCACCCGCCCATCTTGTTAAAAATAAATCAATAATCAATAATATTTATAGAATCTTTACTTACCTTTGTATCATCTCTTTACCAGAAAGAAGGTATTTTGTTTTGAAATAGAAATCTTGCCATCTTATTCATTTTTCCCTGTGGCGAATGGACAGATTGAAGCCAGAAAAATTGTGGAAGGACAGTAGGAAAAAGCTTTAAGTGTTACTATTTTAGGTCATTAATAAGATTAAGCAAATAAGAACCTCTTCTTATAAAATTCACTCCTTCCTATCTAGATATTTACTACCAACATTTATGGACCTCCAGGCCACTCTATGTGTTTCCCAATAAGTTCAGTACTAATTTCACAGTCTTCTTTTCCATTCCAACTATTAATGTAGTTATCTATATCTCTGCCCCTGCCCCTCTTCTAGAGGGCCAAACCTTCCAGTGAATTGTCTTTTAAGTTTATATTTGTAAGAAATGTTGAATAACCTGATTCATGTTTTTTTAAATAGTTCCCATTATAATAAATTAATAAACATTTATGAAGTGACTACTATTAACCAAGCATTATGCTAAATGTAGAAATACAAAAAAGAGACAAAAGATAGTCCTTGTCCATAAGGAACTTACAGTCCAATGGGAGACACAAGATGCAAACAAATATGCACAAAGCAATCAATATTCAGGACAAATAGGAGGTAATTGAAAGAGAGGAGAGACTAGAATCAAGAATAACTGGACAATCCTTGTAGAAGTGGGATTGTATTTGGGACTTAAAGAAGCCATGAAGGTCAATAGTTAGAGTAGAGGAAAGATAATTATCCAGGCATGGGGGGACGGCCATGAGAGAAATGCCCAAATTGCACTTTAGTCTATATATTTAAAGCATACATTTATATAGTGCTTTAAGGTTGATAAAGTGCCTTTCTCACAACTACATCAGGGTGAGGTTAAGAATCATTATCTCCATTTTATAGTGATGAAACTAACAATTAAAGAATTTAAGTGGAATGGTCTACTGTGGCAGCACTGGTGTCTGATGTGGTATCTGATGCAAATGTATATCTGACTTCAGATACCATGACTTTTCTTGTACTCTCATGTAATACATGACATTTCTTCAAATAACTTATTGAAATCACAATATCCAACATTGATCCACTGTATCCCCTTTGTCTAATAAATCAGTCATTATATTGAAAAAGTCCATTAGATTTATTTGGTATGCCTTTTCTTTAGTAAATGTGGGGGTAATTGCTGCCTGTTAGACATCTTGCTCCCAAGCATTCACATATTGACACCACTGCTTAGGTGACATATTTAAATTACTCTAGAGACCTCAAGGTGTAGTCTTGTGAAAAATCTTTCTATGCTTTTGAACTATTCCCTCTTTGAGATGGAAGTTTATGGCTAAAATAGCCTGATCATCGAAACTCAGAAACTGGCTGCAGCCACAGAAGCAGAAAGCTTTAACTGTGTGGACAATCTGGGGGAAAGCATCTCAATATTTAAAGTAATATCAGAGATCAAAAAGATATCTGCCCTTGTGAACACCCTACCACCAAAACTGCTCCATACATACAAATAATATGTCTATTTAGTCATTAATATAATACCTTGATGGTAGGGAATGTTAATTATTAAATGCTAACATTAGTATTGGATGAAAGATTTTTAAAATATTATTTCTACTCCAATTAGTCTATTCAAACGTGTTGTTTAAGAAACCATGTGATGTATTTTTAATAAAAATAATGCATATTTAAGCTCTAAGTATAAACTTTGGCATAACATTCATCTTTACTCTTCTCTGTCATTCCCTCTATCTTTAGTACTTTCTAGAGATTCTCCAAATTGGCACTTTTCCCTTCCCAACATAGGCTGTTTTGATTTATCATCATCACTACCAAACTCTCTCCATTTTTAATTATTGATAATACATCTGAAGAATTTCAGACAGCTTCTGCAGACTTGGAGGTCCTATGGACATAAATCCCATTACTCAAGTTTCATTTTCAACATCAATGTTGGAAAAAAGATGGCCTGTTCTTGCCAGTCAGTAGGGGAGGTAGCACAGTCAAAGTTTGAGGGAGCAAGCTAGGTGACCACTCCCTACTTTGTCCCAATGATTCCAAATGCAGGCCAAGTCTGTTATTTCTCTGCATACAGGAAGTCCACTTGATACCATATGAGCAACAAGAAGCATCTATTTTGTTTTATTACTTATTTGGGTTTTGGCCTAAGTTTTGTATCATGTTTTCCTTAACTTCACTGACAAAGTGACTGATTCACTCTACTGCCCTCTTCTACATCCACCCCCATGTATCATCCTTTCCTTTTTCATCCATTCATTATACTTACTCAGCACCTGCTATGTGGGCAACACAATTTCAACTCCCTTGGGAGCTGATTTGACCTTCAGAAACTTAATGTCCCATTTGGCTTCACTATTCTAATTACGGTATTTTAATTTTGCCCATCCCTGTCTATAAGAATAAGAACTTATTAAGCTGAGTGAAATCAATTCAACATGTGCCACATACTGTGCTAAGGGAAAAATAGTTTCTTCTCTTACAGAGTTCACCATCTCTGTCTAAAAGGGGGAAAATCATATGACATTTTACACATTTTAGTGGGAAAAATTATGAGAAGTTCCTGAATCTTTCAAATTAACCAATTTTCCACACAAACATACCCTCACATATTATATACCTTAATAATTCCTTAGTCATCAGCACTTACTGAAAGGAAAGGATGATACAAGGGTGTGAATATAGAAGATGGGGAGCAGAATGAATCAGTCTGTCAGTCAGTGAAGGTGAGGAGAACATGATACAAAAAAGTAGGTTAACACTCAAATAGTAATAAAACACAATAGATTCTTCTTACTGCTCATCTAGTATCAAGTGGACTAGTAAGCCTAGGACTGGATAGCAGAGGGTATTGATAAATGTGCCTTCTACCTATAGAATCCATCGTATTTGTGTCCTGCCTGTTCTATGAAAGAATTTCTGTAATGACAAGTCTGTTCAATGGAAAATAGGTATATATTACTATTCCTTTGTAAACTAAGTTAGAGATGGATGAGTATACTACCTTTTCTCTTCTGAGGGAGCCAAGTGGGATAGTGGATAAAGCACTAACTTGGAGTCAGGAAGATTTGAGCATGAGTCCTACCTCGGGCAGTTACTAGTTCTATGATCTTGGGCAACTTGGTCTCTTCTCAGCTGCAGCTTCCTTATCCATAAGAGGAGAGAATGATAGTTCCTACTTCACTGGGTTATTGTGAAGATCAAATGATGCTATATGAAGAGTGTTTTACAAACTGTTAATCACTATACAGCATACATGTTAACTATTACTAAGCATTATGGCATAGTGGATATTCTGCCCTCAGAACCAGGAAGACCTAGATTCTTGGACATATATTGACTATATGCTTCTGGACAGTTCAATTAACCTCTTAGAGCTCGAATTAACTCTCTAAGACTATAAGTTGAAGTGAAGGTGCCAACCTGCATTGGTAGAGGGAATTTTTTTTATCCAAGAGTTCCCTGAACCAATGAAACTACATATTCAATCTTCAATATTCAATCTTTATACTTTATACTTAATACTTTATTGATATTATTCTAGCATTTTATTTTAATTCATGCACCTGCTCCCAAAATGTAATGATCTTTACATCAGGAATCTGCATCTGTCTTTTTATCATTAAATTCCACCTGTCTTTTTAAAAAATTGTACAACATATTAATTATTAAATTTGATTCGCAATGGCATCTCCTTTATACTTACATTTATAATACCTCTTAAAATTATTAGCATCATTACTTCTCCTAAAAAGTGTTACAATTTTTGTAAATTTTATTATTATATAATTTTATCAGTAATTTCATTTTGGCCTTTATAGAGATCACTTTTTATTAATTCATTCAATTCAATAAATACTTGCTGAATTTTGCTATGCATATCTAACTATGCTAAGTATAGCAAACATTTTTCTCTTTTTACTCTAAAACATTTACCAGAAATGTTGAACAATCTGGTCCATTATTGTAGGTTTTTTCCTTTAAGTTTATCCTATTATAAAATATATTTGAGGTCAAAAATACATTCTGGTGAATGTTCCATAATTCTAAAGTAGGGACAACAAAAATGAAGCTAGTGTATTGTTGCAACAACTCAGCTAGCAGCTGCTCGGGGGATAAAAGACCAACACAAACCCAACAACAAGAATGCTGCCAGCACAGGTTCTTTTGATCTGCTTTACTATGGAAAGCAACATTAAGGGGTTAACAATCTTACTTTAATCCAACACACACACACACACACACACACACATATATATATATATATAAGCTCACTTAATTCAGGAGTAAAAGCCAGCAACCCTGAACTTCAGAGCAAATACAAACAAGTTACAAACATACACAATATAAACAGACCAGATCACAATTCATAGTTACCAAGAAACCATCAATATCTGGGTTTACAAGCTGGGGAGCTCTTAACAATATCTGGCCCACTCCTCCTGCCACTTCTCCCGTGGCTCAGAGCCCCAAGCAAATGACTCTGTCTCTCTTTTTATACAGTCTTCACATGTCATCAAACATCATCTGAGCAACTAGAACTTAGGTGCCTATTATTGGCTCTGGTCTTAGCAACTCCACTTAGGGCCCTGGGGGCTTCCCGCCTCTCTAAAACTGGTGAACTAGTTTACAAACCAGACTGGGGCTTTGCATCTAGTAAGACTCAATCAAAGACACTTAATTAGTTTAGCATTCTAAAACAGTAAAAACAATGCCCCACCTTAATTACCAACACATGCTTTAATATCAAATAGTAGGGAGAGGGCTAATGGTGATATTCAAGAAAATGATGATCTTAACTATTAGTGAATCTAAAGTTATGAAATCCACATGAAGTCCCCAAAGACACAAGCTGGGTTTCATATAATCCTAGAGTTACTTCTCTGGAAGAGGATGGGGTAAATAAGGAGTGAAAAAAAAGAGGGAGAGAAGGTTAAAGGAACTCTTTTCAATCAGGAATAAGTCCAAAAGACTCATGTTGAGAAAAGCAATCTGCATTCAGAGAAAGGATTACAGAGTCTGAATGCAGATTGAAGCAAACTATTTGCTCTCTTTTATTTTTGTTTTGTTTCTTCTTTCTTATGGTTCATTCTATTGGTTATAATTATTCTTTACAGCATGACTAATCTGAAAATATGTTTATATGTAGAGCCTATATGGGATTGCATGCTGTTTTGGGGAGGGAGGGGGAGAAAATTTGGAAATCAAAAGCCTATGGAACTGAATGTTGTAAATGAAAAATTAATTAATTATTTTTTAAAAAATAGGGAATGATAACTTCTAAGGTCAGTTTAAGACATTTAAGCATTTCTTCTGCCTGTGAGCATCAAAATGGTTTAATCCAAAGGACTTTGGTTTGACCACAGGTCATTAGTTTAAGTAACAGTAGGTTCTGAAGGAGATGTAGTAAGAGTCTTTACTGTAATGTATTCCATCCCTGGGATGGAATAAAGAATACAGAGAAGTCTGTTGGGAAGCTGTCTAGCTGCATATAATTTCACACATTTCCAAGTGAATCAGAGATAAAAATAAGAAATCCAACACTTTTTGAAGTTGTCATTTAGATTTACACTTTTTCTCAGGAGTGGGTTAAATAACCATACCTACCAATCCATAAAGACCTCTGCAATCGGGATGTTTTATAAATTAAGAGGATAATAATTGGTAAACTACACCTATAGATGAGCAATACCTGATGATATTTCTAAGGCTAAATATAGTTTTCTAAACCTAATGCAATTTTAACCATGTATGCCTGTATGGGGATATAAAGTTCTATGGAAAACATTTTTCTCCTCCTTTCTTTTTTTCCCTCTTTCTATATTTTCTTCCTTTTTAAATGCTTGCTTTGTTTAACCTTTACTCTATGCTCACAATTCCTTTTTTCCTCTCCTTCCTTCCTTCTTATCCTTATCATCTTTTTCTCTTCATCTTTTTCTTTCTTTCTCTATCTTTTCTTTCATTCTCTCACTCCTCTTCTTGGACTGAGAACCAGTAAAGGATATAATATGAGAAGCTCAAGGTCATCCAAGACATGCCTAAGGACCACTCTAGGCTTCAGTCATCTCAACTGTAAAATAAAAGGACTGGAATAGATTATCTCTAAGGTATCTCCTAAATTTAAAATCCTGTGCTCTGAAGAACAGAGTACAATTCACTTCCTTGAACCACATAAATGACTCTCAGGGGTAAGATGTGGGTTTTGGCAAGAGCAGGAGCAAAAATAATAGACCTGCCTGATCATTCATTCCTTCTTTAATCAACAGAATGACCTTCACTCCCCATTCTGAATACTCTGTCCTGAACATCCTCTTTTCTGAACACCCTGAGGAGATCAAATTAGTTCTGGATCTGCCCAGAGGATTTATATTTCTATTTGAGGGAATTACAAGCACTGGAAAAATTTTATCCCAATTAGACTCACTGACTTTGATTATTCATCATTGGCACTAAAGTCAAACCAAAATAACAATTTTCCAAAAAGTGTTCCAGCTGTTTTAGAGAATTAACCGGCTTTCAGAAAATGTTTAACTTACACAGTGTTTATCTATACAAAATAAATGACTTCCAGCTCCTTGAGGGCAGGGACTATTTTCTTTTTGTCTTTGTGGCCCCATTGCCTAGCACAGTGTCAGGGTCTTAGCTGGCTCTTAATAAAGACTTGTTGATTAATTGATTTTATAACAGGCCATAGAGTATGGAAGGATACAGTAGAAAGAGGACTAGATTTAGAGTCAAAAGATCTGGGTTCTAAATTACAGTGTGCTACTTCCTTCCTGTATGACCACCAGCAAATCACTTAAACTTTATATGCCTCAGTTTTCTCATTCATTGAAATAAGTAGGCTACTTCATTACAAAGAGAGAAAAGGTGATAGTAAGCATCAAATGAGATAATTTGTGTAAAGTGCCCTGAAAACCTTATGATACTATATAAACATAGACTATTGTAATTATTACAGTTATACGAATTCAAGGTATATTTGTAACTCAGGAAACTCTCAATTACCTAATCCTAACAATAGGGATGATTAAAGTTGTATATAAGTATGATTCTTCACCTAAAATATTAGACAGTACTAACATACCTTACTTCAAGTAAACTAATTTTTGGAATGTTTTTGGTCATAGTAGATATGTAGATTGTTACAGTTTTTTGGAAGGGGGACTCAGTATTTCATCTATGTGAGAAATTTTAATTGTTGCAGAGCAGTTATCTGTATTTTATAGTTTTAGAGAGATGCCAGAGAAACTAAGGGTTAAATAATGTGTCCATAGTATCATGGCTAGTCTTTGTCAGAGGCAGGATCTGAACTCCAATCTTCTCAACTTCGAGTCTGGTTGGCCCCTTGTCAGCTACACTACACTGCCTCTCAGAGCTATCATTCATTTCAAATAATTCCCTTTTCCTTTAAAATGTGACCACCACAGGATTCCTTTAAATAGGAATCTAAAATGTACCTCAACTTGGATTTACAAAAATCTTGTTTACATAGAACTTTTTAGGAATACATCTATTGCCTAAAGCAGGAATTCATCAGTTCATAGCTCACAAATCTTAGACCATTTTTTTTTTACTAATAACCCACAGAGACATGAAATGAAAGTTTATGGTGGGAAGAGATATAAAAAATAAGGAACTGCAACATTGGTCAGAATATTCTTCTTGCCAAACAAATGCCAGAATATTTGAAATTGCTGGGTACAAGAAAGCAATTGTAGTTATAAGTTGGCATTAATTAACCACTCTGTGTAACTTGTAAAAAGTCCCTACTAACAACATTTTCTAGGTACTGGTAAGTCTGACTCATGGTATAAAATCAAAAAGGAAAAATAAAAGAAGAAACACTATGCTTTAAATGCCACAAAAATAACTCAAGAAGTCCTGCTTAAGTCAATCTACAAATGAATAAATTCTGACAGAATCACAGTATACGATTGGAAACATTGACTTCTTAACTCAAGCTTTTATTTTCCATCCAAATTGATATTTTCCTTGTTATTCTGCTGAATCCAGCCTGGATCTACAGAACACCCCTCTAGAGTTATTATTAAAAAAAACTAGTACAAGGAAGAGTGGTTAGGTGGTGCAATGCACAGAGTGTTGGGCCTGGAGTCAGGAAGACTCATGTTCTTGAGTTCAAATTTGGCCTCAAATAGTGACTAGCTTTGTGACCTTGGGCCAATCATTTAACCCTATTTACCTCAGTTTCCTCACCTATAAAATGAGCTGGAGAAGGAAATGGCAAAACATTCCATTATCCTTGCCAGGAAAATCCCAAAGTCACAAAGAATCAGATACAACTGAAAACTACTGAACAACGAAAAGTGCAAGGAATCTTTTTTATGTATTTACTACATAAAAAATTTCATTTTTGAAGGCTGGATCAGCTCTAGCAATTCAGTTGTTCTATCCCCACTGGTCAAAGTTTCTTTTGTATGTTCACTCATTTGAACTTCCCTTCAAAGATGAAGAAATCAATTTGCATTTCATTTCTCCGGTTAAATGACTCATTAAAAAAAAAATTTTAGATAGATACATTTTTGCCTTCCATAACTTGTCCTTCTTATGTAGCCCAAGATAATTCTTTCCAATAAAATTATAATCTTTAAGAAGAATAACCTTTACTCAGATTTGTCAGATTTTTCCCTTTTCACTGCTGATCCATTCTTCATTCTAAAGATAACTCCTATTATCATGCAGTTTGTTATAATTTGGAAATGCCCTTGTGTCTGAGTATGTATGTTCTAAGTTCCAAAAAGGATCAAATGCCTATATCTGAAAAGAAAAGAACAAAACAAACAGGATGCTAAGAACTGGAGGAGAGAATGTGGCTTAGCTGTTTATTTGACCACCTAATAGTCTATCCCTTACAGATCCAATTAAGTAAAAGGACTAGGGCTTTCCCTTCAAAAAAATATAAACTAAATAGTAATTAAAACACAAGCACATTTAAAAAAAAAAGACAATGCTCTATGGATTTAATTATAGCAAAAGACTGACACTTGTGGAAAGAAAATGGTATTCAAGTTAAACCTTCCATGAATCTTCTCATTACACAGAATCAAAATGGACAATCCAGTAAGTTGACCCAAAGACCCATTAGAGGTTAGAGGGTAGGCAGTTTGGTAAATGAATGTCATGATGATAATAATTAGGTAATTGTTATTGCCAGCTCACATCAGGCAAGGGTGTTGTCCTTCTTCACAGAGTCATTCTGGCTTTTCAGAGAAAATAAAAAGAGAACAAGGATGACCCTGTAAAGTTAATCCCATTCAGCAGGTTAGTTTTGGTCCAGAGACAGCCACCTACATGCTGCAACATTTGTAAGGGTACATAAGACCTCATGAAAGGGACTAAAAATCTTTCCTCCAAAGGAGTAGGGGTCTTTTTGCTATTGACGATGCCACTGATCGCTGTCCAACTTAAGCTTCCTGATTGGGCTTGGAATGTCAGCAGTCAGACCCAGGCTGAGTCAGCCTAGGCCAATAGGATCTTGGGGTGGGTTCTGAGGTAGAGAAGGATGCTACTTGGGAAGAGCAAATTACATAAAACTGGAAATATTAACTCTAGGTCAGTGTGCAGAAAGCTTTTGCCTGAGGCTGGCACTAAGTGTTAGCTAAAGCCCACACCTAAAATATGTAGCACAATCAGTCCCACCATTTTAAATAATTAATTATACATGCAAAAACTAAAGCTTAACAAATATCCAAAAAATACTTTAGGAAGAATTCTTTTCCTTTTCCTGCGGCTGTGGTCATTCTCTAAAAGGGAATAATCATAGCTATTAAAAAAGGTCCTACTTGTGCTATTAGGATGCAGTAAAAACTCCCCCGATCTATTTTTGATTATCTGTGTTAAGGTCAATGTATAACAGCTCCAAGTGGTGGATATCAAAAATTCCAGTAGTGAAAACCCAACTTAGGAAAAATGAGAATTTTTTCCAGGTATCCAATTCTGTTCCCATACTCGTTCATCTTCATTTCCCACTTTATACCGCTGATAAACACAGACACAGATAGCATGGGTCAAGTGTGCTCACGCACTTTAAATCATAACACCAACTGATGACAACTGCCCCTGCAGCTGCTTGGAGCTCAGTGTACGGTGCTTGTAGATTGTTGTTCATCTTTTGTTCTCAAAGAGCAACAATGACATCAGCAGGACGACGTCTTGACTTGCAAGTGACTTGGATTTAAGGGAGGCAGAGCTGTGCAGAGTCATTGTCCTTACTCTCCCCAGAGTCATCAAGTGGCAAGACATAGGGGTCAGTACAACTGGCGATGGCCTCAACTACTCTTTTTAAGCTAAGGTCTTTCCCAGGTCTCAGTCTGTCTGGGGCAATGCCCATTCAGTATTTAAGGGTAGATAAGAATTGAGGCAAAAGATGGCCTAGTTTGCCTTCATAAAATAATCAATCTGGGAGGGAAAGATTGCTTGGACATACAAAGACCATGGCCTCCTCCCCAACATTGCACCTCACCCTGCCCCCACCCTATTGTTTAAATTTGTCCCACTTATGGGTTCAAGATAAGAATGAATGGATAGCACCATAGTTGGATAACTGATTCTTAGTCTCTATCGGTTGGGGAAAAAGCAGGAGAAAATGGGTAGAAAAATGGATATCTATAAGGTTAGAGAGCCTAGGTTTAAATACTGCCCCGATACTCATTACCTGTATACATTGGGAAGTCACTTTTTATGTTTCTAGGTCTAAGTTTGCCCCTCTATAAAATGAGAAAGTTGATCTAGATGATCTCTAAGACCTCTTCCCACTCTTTTCTCTGGCCGTCTCTTATGACTGAAATGCTCTCTCTTCTCTGCTCTACTGACCTCCTGGATTCATTGAAGCCCTAACTAAATTAAAATCCCATCTTTTACTGGAAGACCTCCCCAACTCCACTTAATTCTGGTGTCTTTGCTCTGTTAATTATTTCCTGTTAATCCTGGATATAGCTTGGGTTGTATATTTTTTTTTTTACCTATTATCTGCTCCATTGGACTGCAAGCTCCTTGAGGTCAAGGACTATCTTTTGCCTCTTTTTGTATCCTAGACCTTAGCACAATGCCTGGAACAAGTAGATACTTAATAAGTGTTTATTGATTGATATTAATTGACTCTATGATCCTATGACATTGGGAGAGCATTTCCATTGGCACTTTTCATGAGAACTTCTGTTAAGTCAGGTTTCCCCCATCCTGTACCCTGGCGGAGGGCGGGCCCCCTGAGAACATTCTCCCAGGGCATGCCAAAACCCACTCACCTCTACATATGCCTATGGAGATAAACAATTTTTTTTCATAGAATCTCAAAGATGAAAAAAACTTTAGTGCTGTCATCTACCTTCTGCTTGAAGGACTCCAGTAACAGGGAGTTAATTCTCTTACAAGGCTATTGTTGGGGAAAAAATTCATTGTTAACAATAATAATAGTTGAAATATTTTGCTTTGCACTATTCAGTGTGCTTTGAATATGTAATCATGCGATAACAGTCTCACTAACAACCCTGTGAGGAAGGTATTATAGATCCTACTCAACTCCATGTTATAGGTGAAGAAACTGAAGTTAAAGGACTTTGAGTCATCTGACATGATCATAAGTCACAAGGGAGTATCAGACATAGGATTTGAACCAGGCTTCTATATTACCATTTGTTAGAACATTCTTCCCTATGTTGAACTGAAATGGGACTCCATTTAACTATAACCCATGTTTCCTAGTTCTCACCTTTTGGGTTACCCAGAAAAATAAACAACAGCCTGTCAAATATTTTTAGATAGCTATCAAGTCTTTTTCATGCTAAACATCACTACCTTTGTTCTTTCTTCATATTTCATGGTTTCCAAACCCTCCTCTGGGAAAATTATAACCACAATACTTCTCTAATTTACTAGGGCACCAGAGCTGAACCTCAGTAATCCTCTCTACTCTAGCTTTTTGGCCAAGGTGCAGAGACACACAAAGGGAGAAAGGCTATGATCTCTAAGTCCTGGTCTAGTAAGATAAAAAATCCCAACTCCTGTGGTGGTGATGGTAAGGGGAAGGGGAGATTTATCTTATTTAGATCAGGACTTAGAAACCACAGCCTTAGGGACAAATACCAACTACTCTGAGTCCAAACATCCAACTAGTTCTGAAATCTACTTGATTATGTTATCACCTAATCCATATCCATCTTCTCCACAAAAATAGCATGAAATACTTTATCAAATGCTTTTATTAAAATCTAGGCAAGTTGCATTGGTCAGAGCACATCTAGAGAATTATATTCAGTTCTAGGTGTCATATTTTAAGCAAATACTGGGTTTTGTTCCCCAGAAAGTAAACACGATAATAATAGGTTACCTCTATGACAAGTCCATCAAGGTGTAAAGACAACACTTTTCTGAGTTTACTTATGATAAAGTTATTCCTTTGTTTACTCTGGATACTATAATGAGTCAGCATGGTGTAGAGGAAAGAGTACAGGGCTTGACAACAGGTCACCCAAAGGCTGAATCCTACCTCTGACACTTACTAGCTATGTGGCTGATGACAAGTCACTTAACCTCTAAGTATCTCAGTTTACTCATCTGCAAAAGGGGGATAACAATAGCTATAGCACCTTACTTACAGGTTAAGTCACTTATGTGTGCCTTAGTGTTTTCATATGTAAAATATGTATAATCATAGTGCCTATTTCCCAGGATTGATGTGAGGATAAAAAGAGAAATATCTATAAAGTATTTTGTAACTTTTAAAGTGCTATATAAATTTCATCATCATCATTTTATACACATACTCAGATTTACCTGTCCTTTAAAAGTTTTTGCTTGCCCATATCAATCCTTCAAAGTATCATCCCATATCTCTCTGCCAACATCAAAAAAGAAGAAGAAGAGGAGGAGGAAGAGAAGCCCTTTACACACATTGCCTCAACTTCTTCACCTATGACTCATACAACTCAGTCTCAACATTTGTAATCTGGTTTATAAACCTACCATTTGGCTGAATCTCCTCTTTTCAAGGTCACCAACAATCTCATAATTGCTAAATCCAGTGACTTTTTCCTCATTCTTCATCCTCTACGACCTCTTTATAGCAATTGAAGAGTTGACTACACTATGTTTTTGTATATACATGCTCCTCCATGGGTTTTAATGACAGTACTATCTCCTACTTCTCTCATGTACCTGGATGTTGCTTTTTTAGTGTTCTTTCATGGGTCATTATCCATATCCCAACCCCTATCCGTAGTATCCCCCCTTGTCCTAGGCTGTTTATTGTCACTTTCTTTTGGCACTTTTATCAATTCCCATGAGGGTTTAGTCATCATCTCTATGCTTTTGCCTCCCAAACACACACACACACACACACACACACACACACACACACACACACGCATACATGGGGCGGGGGGGACAGGAGGGGGAAAGGGAAAATAAGTTTGTCTTTTAGTTTCGTCTAGTTCTGGTTCACAACTCTCTTTCTCTGAGTGAGATGAGATAATGAAATATTTGCTTTAGAGGACCTCCTAGAAAATTATTAGTGTTAACAAAGGACTTTTCACCCACTCTGTTTAATTATGTCAATAAGAAAAGCACAATTTGCTGTGAATAAGTCACAGTGCAGATAATTGAAAATTGGCCGTAGTTATCTTTGTATAGCATAGAACAAAGGTTTAGACAAAGGGAAGGCTTTAACTCCTTTTGATTCTTTTATAAGCCAGGTGTTTTATATTTTATAGTGTATTTCAACACACAAAAAATTTTATGTTATATTCAAGTTTCTAAAATTATGTACACTAAAACAAACACACATTTGATGGATTTCTGAAAATTTGTTAACAAGTTGTTTTAATGTTGTGCAGACAGGCTTTACAGAGCATTGTGGATAAAATAGATAAATTTCAAATCTTTTGTAATGGTAGAATGTACACAATGGGAATTTCTGACAAGATTCATAAATCTCACGATAGAATTGATCCATATAAAATACATTTAGAGAAAGAGTTTGCAGAAAACAAATTTCAAATCACTTTGCTCTCGCATCTCTATTACAGGGAAAATGTACTTTATGTGCTAATTATTAGTACAGATAGTAAGACAACCCAGGAGAACCACTGAGGCAAGGAAGGGACAGGTTCCTACAGTTACTTGTGCAAGAAGACTGCTCATATATTTTCACCAGTGCTGGTGCTTCATGTAGCCAATGAATTTAATCAAGAAAAACTAACATAACTACTTCTGGTATATTCAAAATTCATTCATTCACAGTGATCCAATATGCAAGAAAAGAAGGAGTGAGACAGAGCTCTTGGCATATCAAAGCAGCTCAATTATGGTGGTTTATGATTCTCAGGTGGTTTTCCTTCTCCACCTGTGTTTAGGTCCTGCTGATTCACCACCCATCATTATGAGGAGATCAGGAAGTCATTTCCTACGTGTGTTTCCTCCTGTGCCTGGAGCTGAAACATTGTGTTGCTCCAAGGGCTATGAACAGTTAGCACCACTAGGAATTTACTCTATGATAATTCTGTGCCTTCAGGCTCAGCAGAAACTGCTTATCTGATAAACACCTTCTGAAATCACTCCTTCCTTTCTAAGCTTGCCCGGTAGGGGCTAAGAACAGAACCATAATCAGTTTACAGGTAGTCCCTAGTCCACAAGCACTTTGTGCTGAAAAGTCCATTTATAAGTCAATGCCTTGGAACTTATTATACATTTTCCTACTTCTAAAAATGTTCCAGTCTTGCTCATTAAAAAAAAAAACTCAACATGTATTTGAATTACTATAAATTTATAATGAAAAGAAGAAAATATTATTGTTGCAACAAAACAGAAATAAAATAGAAGAGTGTTCTTTAATACGAAATGAGGAAAGACAGGTTTAATCAGAAAGGAATGAGAAGAGAAGCCAGATGGAGTGTTTCCTATAGATTCTAAAGGAGATTTCTGGGTAATTTCAAGAACTTTAGTGAATGATAGATGGCTTTATATTTTGGTGATTCTTCTACTTGTCTGGCCTCTCCTTTTCTCTTTTGGTCATTCTACTCCTTTCCCCTATTCCCCCGAATATGGATGGATAACCCAAAGCTTTATCCTCTTTACTTCTTTAACTACATTCCTTAATTTGGAGAGATCATCTATTTTTATGTATTGTTACTCATTGGAGTTCCCCAGCAGACTAGGAATCTTCAGAGCTTGACAATAATGTATTGTGGTAGATAATATTCTGTAAAACACAAACACACATGCATATACACTCATACACACATCCTACATGCTCATGTGTATACACAGATTTCTTCTTAATAAAAAAAATATATATTTATGTATTTACTGAACACACTAAATTAAAATATAAATTGATTACTTTGGAAGAGCTTTTTAGTTTGAAAGAGATATAGCAATCTATCAAGTAATTTCTTTGAATGGTGGATTTTAATCCTAGCAAAGTTTTACCCAAGCATTCACAAAGTATCTACTTACCTATGTATGTATAAATGTATAAATATGTATCAATGAATAAATATGTATACATACATGTGTGTGCGCGCACACACACACACGCGCGCACGCAAATTAGATTTTAAAGTATATGGTCTAGCACTCCGCAACCCCAGAATCCCACAGCCTGGCCAAGAGATCACAGTAACCCCCAAAGAAGGCTCTGAAAGGGAGGTTTCAGGGATCTACTCACTGAAGAAAGCTTTTTCCTTCTCACTCCTCTCAAAAGACCTCTGTTTAACATCGGCCATTGCAGAAAGAAAAGCCTGTCTCTCCTTTTTATATCCCCTTCAATCCTCAGATCAAACATTTCACTCCTCATAGCATCCACTTCATTTCCTAACTACTAGACTGAGGTACTTCTGGCCCAGCAAAGATCTTATAAAGGAGCCTTCCTCCTCTCACCTGTTTATATGATCTTCCCTTTTACTAGTCATAGGACTAATTTTCTGTTTGTATCTGTGATAGCCAGGGAGTACTGTGGAACAATATTTGGACCTATTTAGCCATCAGGTGGTCAGTTCCCAGTTGGGCTCATCACCCAACAGCAGAGGATAAAAAAGAAGCTTTCTCTGACTCAATACTGGCTGCCTTTCCCCCTTAGCTTCATCTCATATTATTAGTGACAACACTCAGCTCATTAGTCTGTATGTTTGGTTTGGATTTATCTAATCAGATGATGACTCAGTCCCTATCCTACCTTTATTCCTCCTTTCATCCATTCCCTGCATAACTGCATACACTCTTAAATCATAATAATTTAAGTGGATTTTAAAAAATGATTCAATAAACTCAGCATGGCCATCTCTTCCTCACATTCACAATCCTCAGCTTCAGGTCCCTCCTTTCAGCAAGCAAACCAAAAAAGCAGCAGATCAATTCCTCCTCCAAGCTACTCACATGAGGCACCAGTGAGAGGTTCATACTAGGGCTTTCCCAGTCATGGCTAAAACCATGTCAAAGAAAATAGAAGTGACTATGCACCTGTGGGCTTTTCTATCAGTCTCTATATTTGAGATGGCTCCAGCTCAGCTCTGTCATCAGTCTAGACTGGACACTGCTTGCCTCATCTGGATGACCAATCTGTGCTGTTCAACTCTGTAGCTCTCTTCTCATGTACCCAGTTACAATTCTGCCCTCTCTCATGTGGACAAATGTGAGGGGGCAGAATTTCCATACGGCACAAATGGTCTAGATTTCTCACTCCTATTCAAGCAGCAAGAGAGGAAGAACACACAGGTTCCACTTAGCTACATGTCATTTCCACATGTATTTCCCTTATGTTTAGTACAGCCTCTACTTTAAATTGCCTGCCCTTTATGGTTTGCTTGTGTGTTTCCTCCTTGAGAACTTTTCACCTCTGGGGTCAACTTTCCCTGAAAATTATTAATTAGAACACTGGTTCCTATTCCTTTTCCAAATGTATGAAATCCGATTTCTCAATGTCTAGGGCATATGTAATATAACATTCCATTTTCCTCTCCTCTATTACAAAATCTATGATGGAATGGTCACTTAACCCAAAGTTGCTATTCTTTCTATTTCAGCAACAAATTCCTCCTTGTTAGTCAGAATCAAATCTGTAATAATAGTTCTCCATGCCATTTCCTTCGTCTTTTGAAGGATTAGATGATCATTAAGGCAGGTCATAAATGTATCTTCATCTTTGGCAGAGAGAGTGAGAGAAAGAAAGAGAGAGAGAGAGAGAGAGAGAGAGAGAGAGAGAGAGAGAGAGAGAGAGAGATCTTTGATCCTGAAATTAACATATTTGTGAATAGCAATGAAAAATAGAAGAATGTTTATCAGAATTACAGATGACAAAAGCTAGAACAGTTTCAAAAAATAAATGTCTGTCGGGATCCCAAAAGATCTTGACAGAATAGACTGATTGGCTCATCCAAATAAAATGACATTTAATAAGGATAAATGTTAATGTTTGGGTTAAAAAATCTACACTGCAAATTTAAAAAATAGAAGAAACATGACTAGACAAACATTTCTGTGAAAAGAAATCTGAAGACTTAGTGTAAGGATTCTTAAACTGGGGTCCATGGATCCCAAGGGAGTCAGTGGATAAATTTCAGGGAGTCTATAAACATGGATAGGGAGAAAAATCACATTTTTATTTCCATCAACCTCTAACTGAAATTTAGCATTTCTTTAAATTATGAATGTAGACAACAAATCATTTTGAGAAAGAGTCCATACGTTTCAAGCTGCCATCACACACACACAATAAGACCTCCCTTTTTAGTGGATTGAAAACTCAGTATGAATCCACAGTGAGACTTGGCAAGCAAAATATTAAATGCAATCCTAGGCTGCATTAAGCAGTGAGGTAAACAGTAATCATCTCGACGTAAGTGGAGAAGGAGAGAATGCAAGCTGGCAATCGTATATATGAAAGACTCACTGGTAAGAAGGTAGGTTGTTCTGGGATTGAGGCACAATGGAAAAGGGAAATCCATTGAGATAAGCTGTACAAGGCAGTGGAAGAAACCTCCTAGTGGGGAGATCCTAGAATGGATACTTGGAAATGTGGATTGCATGAGGAATACAGAGAAAAGAGAGAGAGAGGAGTCAGATCATTCAGGGGTGGGGGGAGAAGGGTCATGAATCAGAGAATGAGGGTCTAGAGTAGACAGAAAGAAAATACAGATAATTAAGAAGGTGAGAGAAATCCTTTTTGGAAAGAGGTGCAAAAAATGAAACAAAAAAACTAATGAATAGGACTAGTTGAAGCTGGGAGGGAGAATCTGCAAGTAGAAGAGTTATATAACCAGATAAAAAAAAGCATGAGGGAAAAAGGAATTAATAAGAAAAATCCCAAAGGGAAATGGGTAGCAAACAAGAGGAGGGGATCAGCAAGGAAAGGAAGAAAGCCAGCGGGTATAAGGCCATCTTGAAAAAAAATTAACTGGAAACAAAAAGTCATAAAAGTGATAAATAAAACTAAAAAGTGGTTCTTTGAAAAGACCAATAAAATCAATAACTTTGAGCTAATCTAATTAAAAAGAAGAGAGCAGAAAATCAAGTCAGTGCTCATGGCTAGGCCATTCAAATGTAATAAAAATGATGATGAAACCAAAATTAACTTACATTTTTAATGCTATGCCAATTAAAATACCAAGTAGATACATGACTAATAGGCATTTCTTGGTAGGTAAGAAGGTATTGTGGAATAATAGACACACTTATTTATTGTTGGTGGAACTATGAAATGGTATAAAAATTATGAAAAGCAATTTGAAATTTTGTAAATAAAATGACTAAAATATCCATACCCTTTGAACCAGAGATTCCACTCCTGGGGTTATACCCCAAAGAAACCATCGACAAAAAAAACTCCCCATATATGCCAAAATAATTTTTGTGATAGCTAAGAAATGGAAGCAAAATAGATGCCCATCAATTAGGGAATGGTTAAATAAATTATGTATGTGGATACAATGGAATATTACTATGCTGTAAAAAATTATGTGTGTAATGAATATAGAAAAACATGGAAAGATCTATATGAACTGATGCAAAGTAAAGCAAGTAGAGCCAGGATAACAATATTCATAGTAACTACAACAATGAAAATTAAAAGAATAAGGCACCAAAAAATCAATAGTAAATATAATAAAATCATAAAAATCAATCAGGACTCAACTGAAAAGATTCAAAAGCACCCACTCCTTCATAGAGGAAAGAGGGCCACAGGTATTACACATTGTGTATATTTTCCAGTGTATTGACCAGTTATATTGATTGTTTTTTCCCTCTCAAAAATACTATTTATTGTATGGAATGGCTCTCTGGAAGGGAGCAAGAGGGGAGCTATTTGGGATATCTATGATCATGTAAAAATAGAGGATATCAATAAATACTTATTTTTTAAAAAAGAAAATAAGTCAATATTTTGGCCCCAAAACATTTTGATTTCCATTGATTTGAATGTATTTTTACTGTATTTTTGTGGGCAAACACCAAATTATGGCATCACATACTATAAAATGTATTCAACAAAAATTTCCCCAAAAGACCAGCAAAAACATTAATTTTTAAAAATGTACTCAAAAAAGAATAAAAAATTTCTAGCATGCACATAATGAATTGTGCATAGATCTACCTCTAAAAACAATAGAATACCCTTAATGAAGGTGAGGATAAAGCCCAAGAAAATTCTTGTGAGAATCATTAAGAACAGTTGGCCCAATAATAACACCACTACCACATCCTGCCTCCTACTCCTACCCAAAAAAACCTGTCTGGGACACATCCAACCACAAGAACACAAAGAATTCAGTAGCATGTGGGCTCAAGCTTAAATAACTCATTGGCAAAAGGTAACTTGGTTGAATAGAAGTTCTTTTCTTTTCTCCTGTGCTAGAGTCCTCATGAAGTTCTCCTGAGGTGTAACTCCCAGCTGGACTAGAAGGATAAGGTCACTTGTAGAGTCCTAAGGTAGCCTTTTCTCAGTATTTGTTTGTTCTTGGTTTATGGTGTAAAATCTGCTGTCAGCTACTCATGTTCCAGAGATATTTGCCATTGCTTATGGGAAGTCCCAGATCTTTTAGCCTATGTTTGCAAGGCCATCCTATGGTGAAGGGTGGGGGGTGGAGGGGCAAAGAGGGAAGACAGAAAGTGTCTCCTACTTCCCCCAAGTGATTCTCTCTCTCTCTCAAGAAGAGGGCTAAAACGATTCAATCTCTGAGCTGACCTGCTACTGGAATCCCAAATTCCAAACTAGCCTGCCATTTTTATCCAAACACCATAGGACATAACTGATTCTCTCAACTTAACACAAAGCATTGCCTGCCATCTCATATCTTCCACTTCTTCCAAATTGATTAGACACTTTTTGCACCTAATTGAAGTCTTGATTGACTGATTCGATTAAGGTGTCTAGGGATTGTTGTGGCCTTGAATTAATTTAATAACTCAATCCAAGAGGTGTTCTTACCTGATAAAAGCATAGGGGCATATTGCATTTTGTTAGTTACTTTAATTGGGGTGGGATGATTGATTGTCTGAGGCTGGGCCTCTTTATTGAAATGGAGTGGGGTTTACTTTTACCCTTACATATGTATACCTTTCATGTATATGCTTTGATTAGACATTTCTCCTATGTGTGTATCTCTCTATGTATGCCTTGGGTATAGATACTATCAGCATGCATGCTTTCAGCCAAGATCTATATGCATTTCTCTTCAGCCTACTGATAGTATATGTGTTCATAAGAGATCCGTGTTAGGAAGAAATGTTCTCTTTTTTTTTTTCATTTCTTACTAGGCAATTTCATTAACAGAGGAAAAATAGGACCTAGGTTTGTTGTGAAGATCAAATGAGGAACCGCTTAACAAACCTTAAAGTGTTAAATAAATAAATGCTAGGTATTAGTCATAGTAATGATAAGTGCTTTTGCTTTGAACCGATTGGTCCTAATACTGACAAAAAATAAACATATTGATGGGAATTCTTGAGCTATGGTTTTGAATGAATGCAGGCCCCAAAATAACTTGAACCAAGAGTAAATTATCTTGAATCTACGAGTAGTCATGCTCTAAAAGACCTAAGAGAAGATCTAGTCCAAACACTTCATTTTACAGAGGAGGAAATTGAAGCCCAAAGAGGTTGTGACTTGCCCAAGGTGACACAGGCAGTAAGGGGCAATACAAATTAAGAGGCTTTTTCGCACTTTTCATGTCTATACCCTAGATGTACTTCAATTTTTCTCATAGCTAAACAAAGCTGTTATTGACATGTTAGCTTTATAACAGACCGAAAGATTTTAAAAAATATTTTCCCTGTAATTGCCCATATTTCTCTTCTTTGTGCTTTGTGAAAGCAAGAATTATGATATGTTTCCTCTGGTTTTAGCCTCTGCACTTCCACAAGAAAACATGTAGTATAACAAATTGGAAATGCTAACTCAAGGGGCTTGAACAATTGTGTTTGCATTGACCTCAATAGGGTCAATTTCTACAACTTAAATAACTTGATTTGGAGGATGACCACCATGTATCTATCACATGTACAATCTATGTTGCTTAAGACTAACCCTTTGGGAGAACCATATAACCTTTTCAGGTGTGACTTCTACCATTAACGTGTCTCTTTTCGCAAAAGCAAAATGCATTGCTGAAAATACACTAGATTCATTGACAAAAATGTATAAAAACATATAGCAACCTAACCCTTGGACCTCTTTTGCCACATAGTATATTAATGAGTTAACAATGGCCGAATGATTTTACAATAAAATAGGTAGATTTCCTAAAATAAATCATTTCTATTTGGCTACACCAAATCAGCAAATGCATCACCTTGGGGTTAGAGGATTATAAAATTAATGGATTCTTCAAAGTAGTTCAGTTTATATCCTCATCTGACCATTTTAAGAAGTGCTTTAAATTTGCCTATATTCAATTGTGCTCTAATGACTTTTACCCCGCTTTGGGAAAATGTCATATGGGTTTTCATCAGTTTTAATAACAATGAGAATGAGAGCAAGGATAATTCCTTATGCTCATTATAACATAGCTATGCTAGGTCATCTTTTCTTTCCCAAAATACTTAATTCCACACTGTCTAGTATACTTTTACAACACATTGTCATCCTGTCAAATGGGCAATATTTAAGGTTAACTGCCTTTTTCCTTCACTTCTCCTCCCAATTTTCATCGTTTCTTCAGATTAAGGAGTTGAAGGCCCCTTTTAAAACATAAAATGTTATATGGGATGCAAGACCATCTCTAGACTGACTTGTGAAGAATTAGAACTGCCCCCAAGACCACTCTGGCACATCAGCAACTCCAAATGGGGTTCAGACCATTTCATAAAGAATACCTAACAGGGGGGCAGAGCCAAGATGGCGACTGGAAAGCAGTAACTGGCGTGAGCTCCCCACCAAGTCCCTCCAAAAACCTGTGAAAAAATGGCTCTGAACCAATTCTAGAACTACAGAACCCACAAAGGGGCAGAGGGAAGCAGGACTC